>JAQJVL010000270.1:171268-655308 GCA_035578905.1 Stictocephala bisonia | reverse complement strand
AGTCACTGGTGGTGGTTTAGTAAGTCATCACGCAGTTACTTGACACTGCCGGGCAAGCGTGGGTCAGTGTGACGACATAATCTAGTGTGGTTGTTCCATGTGTAGACCCTCCTGCTAAGTCACTGGTGGTGGTTAGTAAGTCATCACCAGTTACTTGACCACGCCGGGCAAGCGTGGGTCAGTGTGACGACATAATCTAGTGTGGTTGTTCCATGTGTAGACCCTCCTGCTAAGTCACTGGTGGTGGTTAGTAAGTCATCACCAGTTACTTGACCACGCCAGGCAAGCGTGGGTCAGTGTGACGACATAATCTAGTGTGGTTGTTCCATGTGTAGACCCTCCTGCTAAGTCACTGGTGGTGGTTAGTAAGTCATCTTAAACCTACAGTTACTTGACCACGCCGGGCAAGCGTGTGTCAGTGTGATGACATAATCTAGCTGAATTTGAAAAACGTTCAAGCTCAGCGTAAAGGTGGTGTGGAAGGAAACCTGTACTCCCGTTTGTTAAAGTGTGAAGTGGTAGTGAGACAAACAAAATGGAATGATAACTGTTGTTTTATGCCTGAAAGAACAAGAAGATCATAAAACAATACATGTGTTGAAGAATTTTAAAGAAAAAACACAACACTATATCTTCAAGTAAGAAAGGAGAGGGCTATTTAAGTTTACTGAGAAAAAAATATATAATTGAAAATAAAAATAGTTGTAGTTATTTTAGGCAATGACTAAGTTGACTTTTAGGATTTCAGGATATGCAAAGCATTATTCCAAATGATATTTAGACGAGGATATTTCTAAATTTGAATTAAACCCAATTAGAATTACCATAATTGTAAAGAAAAAATGTCTTTGAAGTAAAATAAACTTCTGAAATAGCTGATGACTGAATGTGGAAAAGACGCACAAATTTTAAAACATAAGCTTTTTTCAGTTCTTAATGTTACTATTAAAATGGTTTTATCCAATAAGGAATGTTTGAGTCTGTGGGTCTTTCATGCCTTTAGTACATTTATACATTATTTTAAATTATTATGAAAAGGCTGTTTATAACTCACTTGGAGCTGTAATTTTAAAATTAAAAAACAATTCATGAGACATAAAAATAGCTTTATAATTAAAAGGGTTACAAGTGTATAAGATTAAAAATTACAAAAAAGAATGCCATAACTTTAAGGAATTAAGATTACAATATCTATTAAAAAGGATTAATAGAGGATAAGGAGGTGCCAGAAACGATAGGAATTTAATATAAATGATCTATAATTTTTTTTTGGTAATGTATTTTAGCACTTTTTATCGAGTTTACATATTTTACAATTCCATAAAAGTTTGCAAAATCTTATCATATTCCTCCACATTATTGTCATTTACAACATGAATCACTGTTAAGAGGCAATGCCGACAGAAATACACCGGGTGTAGGAATTTCACAAAACTAATATTATAAGTAATTTAGTACAAACCCTAAACTGAAATACCCAGCTTGATCTTCTCAAACTACCACATAATCACACCAGACAGCTGGCAGGAAAATGGACGTTAGGCATGAAAGCATGTCTTGCAACTCAGGCACTCTTACTTGCATGATTTTTGATTCCAGCTCGATTACGTCATCATACTTTGCACTCACACGCTATGCCGGGCTTGTGTCTTGGAAACAGAAACTTAAACCTTTTGACTCCAGAATCTGTTAGAGAGGGCTTCTACTTAAAATTCACCTGGTAAAATAAAACCACCTTAACTTATTATTTTGACTTTATTATTTTTTTTACTGTCCACTCAATATATAATAAAAATGAGCATCTATAAGCATCTAGATGAAGTTTCAGCTGGTATCCAGTCCCTCATAAATGGCATCAAAGGCAATGAGTATTAGTTCATCATATGTGCATACCATTCCAAGATAAACTCCTTTTGAAACTCTGGACTTTATCAGCGAAAAGTAATGATATTTTGAACGTAAAAATGATGAAGCAAACATCCATGAAATGTAATGATATCAAGAAACCTAATAACGAAGAACATCTTCTTATGACTCAATATGTTAGCAATGAAAATTGTAAAGGAAAGGATTGGTGAACTATATTTTACCAAACCAGATCTCTGAGGTATTAAATTACAGGAAGTAATATGTTCTTAAGAATATTTTGTGTCATTTTTGGATGAAAACAAATTCTGTTCAACTTATGGCTTAACTATACAAGATTTTCAAATGCACAACATGAACTCTCTACCAACACAACTGAAGATACACCAATATACAGTTGAAGGTTCAAGAAGAGAAGTAACTCCTTTTAAAAAATAACACCAAAACCAATAGATTACTTACTAAAATGCTTGTACTGTCAAAAATGTATTCATTTTATATTTAGCCAAAAACAATGAATATGGTCCCTCCAAAAACTGTAGGTAGGCCTCTGATGTAATGGTGTGTAAAAGCATTGATTTTACTAAACATAGAAGATAGTTCCATCCAATGTTAAATTTTGAGGCACGGAATATGGGAGCGACCGTGCTGCAACCTGTCGTCAATCAAGTTAAAGAGGTCGAAATTGCCTCCAGTTTCGACTGTTCGGTTGCACAACCTGGGAGCAGTAAAGGAAACTAATCACTCCCTCTCATTCCCCCAATCTCTCTCTCTCTTCTTTCTCATGAGACGAGTGGAAGTACTTGTCTACTGTCGCCCTTCCAGCTGTCTACTGTTGCCGATTTGCCTTGATAAGAGAGTCAAAGTGGGATATTATTCCGTTCTGTGGTTTGTCTTGCACGGAAAGGAATCGCGATCTTTTATTTAGGCCTTAGGGGTTTGGGAATATGAAAAATGTTAGAGGACATATTTTTGTTATTTTGTCAATGTAAATAACAGTATGTTACAGATGTTTAGGTAAAACATTATGCATTATCTAAAATGATGCAAATACTGTGTATTGTAAGTTTATTGATATTTTAAGTAATTGTATATTTAGGAGTAGCAAGAAAAATGGTGGTAGTTCTAAATTGTTAAAGGCTAATTTTTTTGTTAAGTCCCTGGATAACACCAAACATTTTACATAAATTTGAGACGTAAAAAATTATATAAAATTTCTACGAGAAGACCATATGACAGAGTTTTTCAACATTATTTTGCAAATTATACTAATAAATTAAATAATGTGATCAATTTTACAAAAAAAAATTATTATTCAACATCATTGGAAAACTGTAAAGGTGATGTATCTGAGCAGTGGAAGGTAATAAATAACTTAACAAGTTGTTTTTAAAAGAAATAGTTAAGCTAATTGAATTGCCAAATGGCGAAGTTATGCGTGAGCCTTCCGTCATTGATAAGATAAACAATCACCTTATCGCAATCCAGTCTACGTCCAGACGTTGTACATTCCAATACTCTTCCACCTTTACGTACTTACTATCAATATTCTTTCTTTATAATTCCAACATATTTAGATGAAATTAAGAGTATTGTTAAGCTTTTAAAAAATTAAAAATTAACTGGCTCTGACCAAATTAAAGTCAAAGTATATTTACTGAAAAATATAATTGATGAGATTACCAGTTTTAGTTCACTTAATAAACAATAGTTTTATCAAAGGCATTTTTCATGAGAGCCTGAAGATAAGTTCAGTGATACCTATTTTGAAGGACAATAACTCTATAAAACTAGATAATATAAGACCAATCAGCTTGTTATCTGTATTCTCTAAGGTTTTTGAAAAAAAAAACAATGATTAAAAGACTGTCATCATGATGACTGTCATCATGACTGTCAATGATCAGTACCACTGTACGTGGGTAAGTACCATTGTACGTTAACGACAACCATTTAATTAGTAAAGTAGTATAGGAGTAACTATAAAGGGTGGACACGCCCAGTGAATGGCAAGTATGTAAAAATATGTATTTTTGAAAGTGTTAATTACCACGGAGTGGCAGATTTTAGATTTAAATTTAACTATTGATATAAATTTTGTGGAATTATAAAGAACATGCAGTGAAATTATTAGTGGTGTTAAACTCCTATATACAACATATTATTTAGAGAAACTTCTAAAGGTCATCACCTTATTTATCTAAGTTTAATTTTCTTAATCTACGTCAATTCGGTTTTATCAAAGGAAAGTCAACTGAGGATGCGTTATTAGTAGTATCAGAAATAATTTATAACAGTTTAATTATTCATTAACTTATCATCTGTCATATAGTTCACATTTAATACTAGAATCACAGAATATAGATATTCTGTGCTAGAATTAACCCTTTATATTATTGAAATCATTATTCATTTTATATCAAGTAATTAAAGCTTCTTGTCAATATTGCATTGTATAATATTATTGTTGTATTTTTAATTATAAATGAATATCACTTTTGTTTAAAAGTAAATTGAACTATTTGTCATACATACCACAATATTAAAATCTGCTTCCTTGTCACGCCGTGGACAGTGAAATGTGTGTGGTAGGCCTACCGAAAGTTTTAATATTAGTTGTTTTCCTCGTGTGTGAACTGTGTTTGTTAAGTTTTAATTAATTTGTGACGCGTCCCACTTGGACTTATTTGTGTTCTTTAACCTGAAGATGCCGTTTATATAGTTTTGTTAGTTCTTGGCATTGTTTGTTCTGTTATAATTAAAAACGCCACAGAGTGCGGCTTTAGTTTATTTTGTTATTATTTAGACTCTGTAGTTACTTAAAATTAGTTATTTCTTATGTTATTGCTGGTCACGCTACTTGTGAAATTTTACCAGTGTAATTCCAGAGTGTCTTTACCAGAGAAATTTAAAATATAAATAAATTGCAGTTTATCCATACTTTCACATCTAGTAAAATAATAGAAAGTGTATGAAAAACAGATATGATAACTTTAATTATATTCGCCTTAGACATACTTTTTACAATGGTCTGATTCAATCAATGTTATAGAACGGAATTTTTGAAAGGGGGACATAAACAATTTCAACCTGATTAAAATAATGAAAATTGAATCTAAATAATCAGTAGTCTAGTTATATTCTATCACGATAATATTTCCTAACCAATTTCAATTGACATTGAGATTGTTTTTCTCAAGAAGTAATAAGACTCACAACTCTTCATGATACTGAAAAAAATGAAAACTGACCATTCACCAAACAATGAAATATTTTACAAACAATCATGCAATTACTTGGAACCAAATAATATGTTAATGTTACAGACAGTAATAGTAAAACAGACGTTTATAATAAAATGAAAAATAATGCTATTTTAAATTAAATGCCTATACATATATAGTCTGAATCAGGCCATAAGATGAAAGCTATTTTTATCTTGTATAGAAGTAAATTAGTGGTTTGTTATGATTTTTTCCAACCCTATCATGAAATTTGAATATCACCTGGGTTTTATATTTTGCCCAGTATTATTCTCTATAAATATCATAGGCATATTTCAATATCTATTTTGTCAAAGAAATAAATAATGTCACATTTTTTTATGTATCACTATATTATATATTCCTGGAATATTTGCAGATTAATTTCATAATTGAAATGGGAGTCATTGATTGGATTTGAAAACAATTTATTTTTTAATCAATTACCGAATATGAACAAATTAATGATTGAGTACAACAGTCGATTTAATCACCTAATCGATGGTTAAAATGCAATAAATAAAGATTATTCAGATGGGCTATATAATATAAAAATGTTTACTAAATCAGCAGTAATTATCGCCAGCATTGCCGATAAGTTAGCGGTCTGTTGAAGTGCGTCTATTTACAAATACACGGTGTGTTAATCATATAAATCAATATGGTGTTTTAATTTATTCAGTTATAAATATTTCTTTATTCAATATGAATGCCACACTGAGTTTTACTGTAATAGTATCAACACAGTATCCTTTATTATTCGAAAGAGATGCAAGCAAATATAAAAACAGAGAACCCGGATAAACGTTGGCAATATGGAATAACGGAAACAATTATCTAAGCAGGATGTTGTTTGTGTGTGGGACCTGAGGAAGGAGAGGGTGGGGCGGCTGTCTGGAGAATGGGTTAAGAGGAGGGAAGAGAGAGAGAGAGAGACAGAAGAGCGTGCGAGAGAAAGAGGAAATAGGGCTATGCGCAGCGCAGCGTAGGACCTCAAAACAGTTTTGGGGCCTCGCCACAACTCTCCCATATGTATGGAGTATCTCTTTATATAGTAAAATCAATGGTAAAAGGTTTAAAAATAAGTGCAATACGGATAATCTTGCCATAACTAAAGACGGATATGATGATTTAATGTTGTTTTGCAGTGGTGAACATTCTATAGTGCAACTAGAGGAACATAAGACATGTCATAAATGTGTATGACATGACTAGCTGAAGACACTCCCTTTGAATCCTTTATTTTACCATTTTTGCATCTAGCTTTACTTTGCTCACAATATTAGTGTAGATTAGAAATATTTAGGGATATAGTAGGAAATTAGATTATTATAATAGTCATTTCAAGAACAATTGTAATGTCTTTGTTTTCATTATTCATTCATTGTTCATTCATTATTCATTAATAAAACGCCGATCATCAAGATATAGACGAATATGAGGGGGAAATGTGTGTGATGAGTGTGGTCATTGTTAGTCATTGTGATGAGTGTGGTCATTGTAGTCATTGTTACTAAGGATTGTTCCTCAGAAAGATCTATTTGTAATAGCCATAAAACCAGGGCAACTAAGGGACCTACAGCTTTACGTGGAATCAGTGTGTGCCACTAGCACCATAAGTTTTTACAATTAATTATTAGATTTAGAAAAATGTAAGGAATTGTATTGGAAATTAGATCATAAATATTACAACAGTGACTTCAACAATGTAATGCACTGTATCAGCCAAGATTACCCAACTTGAAAAACATTTCACGTTTTTAGTACGTCTAACAATTTAGAAGTTTTTGTAAAAAATATCCCCTTTAAATAAATAATTTTAAATCAAAAATGTGTTTCATATCAATATATCGTAGCCCTATCTAAGAAGCAACTCAATTAAGGAAAATTAAACAAAAAACAGGAGCATATTTCAAATTGTTTATAAAAAAATCTTTAACAAAGAATTGTTGTATAAATTAAAAAAAAAACATCAACACAATGTAGGTGCACATTTAAAAGTTATATATTTTTATTTTTTTTAAATTTAAACGTATAATAAGGTAGAATAATGTTGAATATTTGTCCCATATTCTTTTAAACTCTTTCCTGAAAAGTTACAAAAAGTAAGATACGCCACTTTATGTTGGGGGCGACGACATATTTGCCATATGCTATTTTTGGCTTACAACTGAATTACTCTTAACATATGTATTATTTACACTCAAAACACTAATAAAAACACAACTTCACAATTGGCTTTTTGTACTAAACTGGGAATATATATATGAGTTTTTTATTGTCAAAGGTGGTACTGTGTAAACTGAACTCTCTTTGACAGCTGCAACTAGTCATGTAAACAGCAACCCTCTCTCTTGGACACCAGCTCCCCACAGGCATTGTTGGGAGAGCTGAGAGTTTCCACAAACCCAACGCTGTGCGTGGTAAATAATTTGAAAGAAATCAACCAGAAAGTGATCTTGTAATGAAGTAGTTCTTTTTAGAATCAATAATAATAAAAAGACCTTTATCAGTGTCTCACAGACATTTTGAAAAAAAATTATAATATAGTGTTTAGCCCTGAAATATATATATTAGGCATCAAAATGTTCACAATGAAATTCTAATCATGATTCTTAGTAAAAAAAATATTTAGCTAAATGTATTTTGGAGATAGTTTCATAATTATTTTTTTGAGATACTATTGTTTTTTTTTTACAAAATTTACCCCAACAAATTAAAAAATAAACAAAATTTTTACAATTGTAAAGAGAATACCCACCCTCTCATTGAGTGTTGAAGTTTTTGTTGAACGATGCTACCATTACAAAAAGTACATTAAGTAGAGGTAACAATAAATAAAAATAACAAATTACTCAGATTTTGTTACTTTTGTTTATACGGTACTGATATTTGGACCAAATGTATCATCAAAGTTCAAATAAATACAGCTTTCATGAAATTATTTATCTGACAATAGCTAAGAGCTGAAGTGGAAATATGGAGAAGTTCTTTACTCTTTGCAATAAAATTTTAAATGATCTATATGAGATAGATCCCCATGTATAATCACATATGAAATGATCGTAATTAATTGAAAATGATATTATAAGAACATAAATTAAATCCAAACATAATTAAATACAAGCAATTGATCTCATTAATACTGCAACTTACAAATTAATAAAATTTTTCAACATACTTGGTCAGAATAATGTTATTGAATGCAGTCTGTAAAAACTCGGAAACGCCAGTTATATATAGCAAATATATATTCACTAGAAAATGCACACTAAATATAAATATATGACATTGCCAGTTCAGCATTGACTAGCTGAACAACCATGCTTCACTACGGGGTAAAAATATAAAATTAGTAATGTTTAGATTGTGATGTATCTAGGAAATTAAATTTTCGTGATATGCCAAGTACAAAGTATACTTAAATTTGAATAGCTGAATAAGTCCAGTTGCAAACACATATAACAGTTGACAACAATAGTCAAAACAGAATACAATTGGTGTAAGAAAAATACTAAAATAAAATATATTCCATTCTTAATATAATTAAGAAAACTTTTTCATTGATATCAGTATTCCATTTCCCTATGATAAGCAAACAAATTCAGTTCAAAATTGTACCAAAGTAAGTTTTTTATTTGGCACACTTTTCTTTCCAAAAACATATGACAGACTTGAGTAGCCTGCCCATATATATACACTAGTGTATAGACTAAAGTTTCTTTAAAAGATGGGTAGTGTGGTTGCCCTGAGAAAAGTAAATAAAAAAATCTCTGAAGCTTGCCAACAAACGGAAATCAAGATAAAGAAAGTTTTGGATTGTCTGGTATACAAATTATGAAGATATGCATAATGTGTATTATTTTAATATACAGAGTGGAAAAAATATGAAAATGCTTTCACAACAACGTTAATTCTTTTTCATAGATAATTGATATTTTAATTTTTTTTATAATTGTGTTCCATAAAGTATAATTTTTGATCAGAATAATTTAATTAAAACCGATAAATCGCAAATAAATAATATTGTACAAATTAGTTATTTTGAAATTCAATTAACTACTACTCTGGAAAGGATAAACTTTTTGAAGTCTGGTTTGCAGCAATTAATTTCTCTTTAATAGACCTTTCATTTGATACCTAACTCGACTTAGGCTTATGTTGAAGATTTTTGTTCAACTCCTCGTCGGCCGTCCCCCTAAAAAGACTAAATGTGAAATGGTGTCAAAAAGTATGTTATTTTTTTTTATTTTAAAACTTTACTTGCCAGCTTACATGGGCTTGCAAGCCTGTGTGTGATTTTTATTCAACAAGTGAAGTACCAACCGTTGGCTCAGTGGGGATTCGAACCTTGGACATTGCCCTCCGCAGTCCGAAGCATAAACTACTGAGCCACCACGCCGGCAACCATTTCTAACCATGATCATGTACAAGATTTCACTTTTACAAGTGAAGTCATACAAAAGTTGTGAAATTGTTTTCATATTTTTTTTCCGCCCTGTAGAGATTCCTATACGTATGTATAGCTCTAATATTATCTGAATGGAATAAATTTGTTAAATCTAATTTGATGAATCCTGTTGTAGTGAAAAGTAAAAACTGGGTTTCTTATTAGATTAATTTTCAAATATTTAGTACAAAAAAAGTAAAACCTGTATCCAAGCCAGTAAACATAAAATACTTACCTAACAAAATTCCCACTCCTTTATGTAGGAACTGTGTCCTTCAAACAAATAATGTAAAGTGGCTTCACTAGCTATAGCCTACTTTTCTAATACAACATGTTCCACTGAAACAAAGTAAGATGTAAAATGTGTTATGAAAGAATGAAAATTTTCACCATACTTTTTTGTAATTTATTAGGGAATGAAAACACTAGCTTTCATTTTATACAGCAAATGCCCTAATATGACCAAAAAAAAAGTTAGATTAACTCTCTGTGTTTAAGTATTTTGATTTGTAACACATTAAAGTAAAAGAGTAATACATTCTTTAGTAGCATACACAACAAGTTAATAGTTTTAATTAAACAATAAATTGAATAAACAGTTCATTTATTAACTGTGAACAGTTTTTACGTTTTATTTTTCAACTGGTCAGTTTTATTTTACTTTTTTGAAATAACTTCACTTTCCAGTTCATATATCTGTGAAGTACTGGCCGTTAGCTCATTTGGGGTTTCGATCAACAGTGGACCTACGCCTAGTTCAGTGCTCCTCAGAGTGTTGACTTTCTGGTCAGACAGTGTTATATATTACATCAAGGACTTGAATTTCTTTTTGTTTGTTAAGTAATGAGCATATTATTAATAGATAAATTTTAGTTCTTCTGCATTTTTTACACTACAAGATTAGAAGAAGAATAAGATAGATAGGTTGTGTACATGAAAGATACAAGAGAAGAGATCAACTTGGAGTTTTTTTTATCCTCGGTTGAGAAGGTCTATTCAATGCAACAAAAAACAAACAGAAAGAATTTAAACTAAAAATTAACCAACTGTTCTACTAGGAATCTAGTATTTTAATGTTTTGTAGGACATTAAACCATCCTACACTGTACACTGTACGTATTAAATCCAACATCCTGCTGTTACACTGTACGTATTAAAATATTAGGTATCTTGAAACATATCACACGTCAACAGATATAAATATTTTTCTGTAATATTTCAATCTACTGTTTTGGAGGGAGCAATATAAATTTCAAAATTCAAAATATTTTGAAAACTTGCTTACATTTACAACTCTTTTTCAATACAGACATGTAACTCTCACACAAAATGCGTGAGTCTCACACATTCAAAGGTCATCTCACGTAAGAAACCTACAAACTCACGCAATTTAGAAGATTATAGGAAAGCTAAAATAATATCACTATTCGTTGCTATTTGTTATCGGTATATCGGTAAACAAACAGACTGTGACGCTACTGAAAATTAAACATGACTAACACATAAAGTACAATAATTAAGTTTCTAACACTGTTTAAGTGTATACTTAGAATACAAAGAATTAGTTTAGTTTCTCTCATGAATAACACGTTCTTATAACTGGGGTACCTACTTTTTATAGTAATCTGATAGTTTTTTGTGCTATTCATGGCATAATAATGTTTTTGTTATGACCTTTTGGAATGTTTTTCTATTCTTACGCAATCTCACACGTTTCTCCCCATTTAATTTGGGAAACCTCCTGCATTGGTACATCTCAACGTTGACAGATCTGATCTAACAACATTCGTATTATATTTAATTGGAGGAAAAAATAAATGAATAAATAAAATAACCAACATCTATCACATATTGTAGATTATTTGCAACATTTATATAAACATATTTTCATATGAAAGAAATATAATAAAAGCTGTTTTAGTTATTATTATAAGTTGTAGTTTGGACAAAATAATCTTTAAGATTTTTAAATGTTTTACTACGGAAAACACAACTGTTCTCCAAAAACTATTGAATAATTTTACTATATAAAGATAATTGACTATAACAAATGTAAAATTATAAGTATAAATTAAATATCACTTCTCTATAAAATAAAAATTTTAATGTTAAAACTTAAGATGAATATGAAATGTCATAATTTAACAAAGAATGTCTTTAGTATTTGATGAACAAAGAGAATAAACAGATGAATACCTTCCCCTTTTGTTACCAGCATCAATTTCACTCATCTTAAAAAACAAGTATATAATAGACAAAAGTAAATGAAAAGTTAAAAACACTTAATGACTTCTTCAGTACCCAATGAACAAAACAGAACTGGAGTAGTGAGCAATAAACACCCTGTGAGCAATGATCCTATATGCTAGTCAACGCTTGAGTGTCGAAGGCAAAGAGAGTGGTGGGCTGCAGTAAAATAACCACCAAATAATTGTTGGCCTATTTGTAATGAGGCCTTCAGTTTTGACTATCCTGCTAATTCACTTGTACAGAACGGTTTCATAGGGTACTATTAATATTTTTTAATAGTAACACTATAAATACATTAACCTTGTGAAATTGGACTAAAAGTTCACTAATTTTTTGTACATTTTCCTATTTATTGCTATGGTTCACTTGTCACCCCCCTTGACCTGCCGCACCCCCCTTCGCAGTGTAGGGATGTTAACTACACCAATATTATTGTGTTTCAAAAGACAAGAGGGTTTAAGTTATCGAGCTAGTACAAATAGGGAAGAATCATAGAGACTGGTGCAGGTGAATATTGACTACCAATAAACACGAATGAATGTTATTTAATGATGATGATGATGGCCAGGGCCAGTCTAATGTGTGTGACTTGTGTAGTTGTATACATTGGAACTTTAAAGAAGTGCCACAATTAAAGTATTAGTATTTCAAAAATGTAATATGTCTTTTTTTATAGATTATTGTAAGTTTAGCTTGTATTAAATATTGTTTCAAAGAACAACAGTGATATGTAACATTATTTATGATTTTGAATGCCCAGCAGTATAGAGATTATTTTCTAACATGTGAGTGACACAGCAACCTAAGTTGTGTCGCCTTCGCCAACCCCGACCACTCCACACTCTTTACGGTTACTCCCCGTCTATTGCCTGTGGTGACCATTGATGTATATAGTAAAATATTTATTCGTATATCAATTAGTACATACATTGTGGCGCAGTGCTGTAACCCAGCTACTTGGGGATAAAGTGTTTGGGATATTGTAGGCGTTAGAGGTTCCTCTAAATTGTTTGGGTATTAAGAGGTTCCATCCTTGGTCCTCTTAATACCGTCAAGGCGTCCGCTCAATGGTTGCCATTGATGTGGACACTACTAGAGAAGTCTGGGGTGTCCATGTTGAATAGTAGTTAAGGTCAGATGTTCCTGTCATGGGTGCCAGATCATACCGGGATGCTGGGAAGCGAGAGGGCAGACCACTGTGCCAGCAGAGGCACTGAGGAATGTCTCGTTGGCCCAGAACCGGCATGCGGGGTTGCTTACAGCCTCGCCAAGAGGGTTGCTTACAGCCTCGCCAAGAGGGTTGCCTCTACATGGGTTGCTGGCAAGCACCAGGAGACCTGGGAGGCAACGCCAGGTAACAGGCAAGCAAAAGAGGTCCTGTTGGGGCCATCATCCTCAAACTTAGCTGAAGCTCTTTCTCTTGCAAGATCAGAACTCCGAAGGGCAGGGACGTACCCAGGGAGGGTGTCCTGGGTGTTTGGACACCCCCCCGATATTGTCAAACTTTTTGAGCTAGCGAAGCGAGACACCACGGAACAGTTTTATTAAATAGTCAATGATAATGATGCCATTTCAATATGTATTTTATGAAGAATATAATCATGCAACATTTTAGTAATCATTATTTATATTGAGCAGTGAACTCTTAAGAGGAAAAATCGTAAAATTAAATTCGTGAAAAGTTAGACTACAAGAATTGTTTACAGTAAAGCAAGGTGAAGTTGACATTTCAACGTTATTTAGAAAACCGTTTTAAAATGTTTCATCACCACAGTATTCCTTAGAAAATATGACAATCTTAATCCAAAGTATAAGAATAATAATAGTAATCCAAGCTCCAGCCAGTCAAATCAAAACGCGAGATTAAAAACAGTACACGTCCGTTCAGATTGAGCACTAGAGAAAAAACGAAGGCATCGGCGGATAGGTATGAGTTTATATGGGGATTGGTGAGGGGGAATCAAATCAGTAATTCAGACCAATTGTTATTATTTGGTCAGGAAAAAGACAAATTATACACAATGAGTAAAATTAAATCTTTCATACAAAATATTTTTCATATGTCAACAATGTTCACAATTCTTGTACAAGAAGATATGATTGTGACTCAGACCCTCCTCTCAACGCCAGTCAATAAAGTCAGAAATGTCAAAAGCATTTTTCTCATTACATGAGTTGAGATATTTTTTTTACTATTTACATTATTATTTATAATTACACTATTGTAATTAGATAATTCTACAATAACAAGTTTCTGTATGGACACGTCACAAATAGGAACAGGCGATGATGGGTGAAACAGAGTCAGGATCAAAATTAAACCAATTTTTAAATGAATTCTAAAGGGACAACCGATTTCAATAAATAATGTATAAATTAAAAGATTTAATTTAACTCAATATCTACAACATTCACGCTTACATTTTTTTTCTGAAAACCAACAACTAAAAAATTTACCATATTCTGAAAAGTTCATGTCCTTAATTTTACAAGGGTCTTTTCTCTTAGAGTTTTCTGTACATTACAATAAAACAACAATTACTCGGTTTACATACTGTATACTTGTCATGAAACGCACATTGAAATGGTACAAATTTGATTATAATTTAATGCTTTAATAAAACATTAGAGACGTATAGACGATCATACAGTATTAAATTAGTAGTTGTGGCATTCCTGAGAACAGTGAATAAGGCCAGTGACGTCACACGTGTCCCCTTCTCTCCTCTGGAGCAATGATTTAATACTGTGAGATTAATACTGGAGATGATTTAATACTATCTATTCATTGTCTGCAGCCAGAAGACACGCCACTAAAAAATCGGCTCAGCCCAAGGGTTTCAAGTAGCCCTGGGTTCGTTCGCTCCCCCCTGCTAACCCTGCTCAGACCTCCTGACTGGACACTCCTCAAAATTGAGTTCTGGATACGTCCCTGCCGAAGGGTGGTTTTATAACAAGACACTGGACGTTTTGGGCACACATGAACAAGATGGGGTTCCCAACCCCCATTCTCTTGTGTAGGAAATGTAGGGAGGAGGAAGAGTCTGGACAGCACATCCTTTTCTACTGCCCGGCCCTAGCTAGGAAGTGGGCTCTCACCTTGGGTGGCGTTTTAGAATGTGGCCAAGGTGTAGCATAGGAAAACCTCATTAAAGCATCCTCAAAGTTCTCTAAGGACCTTGGATTGGATGAGGTTTGAAGTCCTGTAAAGGAGGGCGCACAATAAGATTTGAAGCCTCAACCTCCAAATTGTAAAAAAAATAAAAAAAGGTCAGATTTGTGTATCATACCAACACTACGTGGTTCGGACTCCACATAAAGCTGTAGGTCTCTTAGTTGCCCTGACTATTGGGATATTAATAAATTGTCCTTTTTGAGCTCCCAAAAGTCGAACTCAGATAGTAACAAAGGTCTACACTCGTTCATCTACACTCCTCTCGAAATCCATATTCGCCCATATCTTAGCGATCGGCATTTTAAGAATAAATAAATAAATAAAAATACATCGATGGAGTGATATTTGTTATCAGAGGCTGTGATTAAATCTTTTTAATCACCTTAACAACTTTTTAAATCTAGCATTAAAAAAAGCTACATTTTTAATTTCATAATTCTGTTAAATACTAAAGAAAAATGCCATATCAGTTTTTCTCAATAAATCATTACAGTTTCAGTTTTAGAATTCACTCCCTGACAGCTTGAGAAATATGAACGACAAGTTCTGGTTTCAGGGCCTACTTTTGCTAACGCATTGGCTTGACAGAATATTAAGTGTTCTGTATACTGTTCTTATGTATGATTGATTATAAGTGAATGTAGTTTCATTAATTCTAGTATATTTGCATGTTTTAAGCAAAAAGTTAAATAATTTACGTTTACAATTTTTAGTTTATTTTTACCTGCTGTCTTTGATTATTTGTTTCTCTCTCTAAATTATGTTTTGTTTGAATTTTTTTTAACTGTAGTTTATATTGTTTGTGTAACATAGACTGAGTAGATGAGAGGACAACAGTGCTCTCTCCACCATTTAATAAAGACATTAATGCATAACAATGCATTTTACATAAATAATGTTTATTGTTACATAAACATACATCAGGGAAGGGAGTCTTCATCAAAGACAAATTTAATAACCTATCTGAATGCCATTCTTTACTAGAAGTTAAACAAATCTGTAGAGAAAGATGGATTTGGGACTGGATAATAATGGATTGTAACCAAACAAAATCTGGGATTGTATTAAGCTTTATACACTTTGTCCCTCTCAATATTGATGACCTATAACCCATTGAGTACATGCTCTGCAGCACGTTGTAGAAAATATATACTGTAATAAAAGGAGTGACATTTACTTAATCGTATCTACCACTGCATTACAGATTTTACTTTATCTAAAATATTTGAAGTTTTGGAATTCAATGACTGGGGAAACTTGTTACCAAAGGTAATTTTTATTTTATATGACATATAATTCATGTTATATGAAATAAAGTACTTAGAATATTGGTACAACTATTCCAAATTTGTAAAAAGTACAAACTAATAATATTTATCAAGAGCTTCACATTTTCCTAATTTGATACTTGACAAGTTTAGTCATTTTTAAAAATTTTTAGTAAGAAATTTGATCTGGTTTGAACATGCATTCTGTTTTTACCATCCTAATTAAATTATTTTAAATTGTTATTGTATAAGTTTTTGATCATGTTGTGTCGTAAAGTTCCATGTTTAGAAAAGTAGTACCAAGTAATATATTTCTTCAAATGTATTTAATCTCCTACATACATGTTTTTGCTTTACTATGATTATTTACTTCAAATACTTTTAGTTTGTTTACTATACCCATTTTCTTTCTTTTTCAAAAATAATGTAACTTTTAAAACTTTCCATTTCACTAAATATGTACTGGTCACATGTCATTTAACTGTTAATTATTTTTTAAAGAAAGATTCTGTATACAATTTTCAAATTAACAGCCATTCTCCTCTAAAATAATATGAGTATACACTGATTTACATTATCACAAACACAAACAAGTAAAGTGTTTAATAAGTGAACTACACTAGGGTTAAAACTACAAGGTACCATGTGTCCGGATAAAAAGAGGAAAACAAAAATGAGAAACAAAAAATTGTTGAAAACATAATTTAATATGCTATAAATGTCGAAAATATAATAAGTATCTTGTAGAAAGTAAACTAAAGCCGACAACAGAAAAAATTGGATTGCCAACAAAAATTTGAGTATTCACAAATATAAAACAATAAGAAATGGAAAAAATAAATTACTGAAATGAAAATGGAAATCAGTCATATATAAATTAAATAAACATAAATTACTTAAAACATACAAGCTACGTTTGTCAGTAGACAAATAGGAACTTTTATTTATAAAGTTGGTCCTCTTAGTTCAATGAAACAAACGTTTAAATAATAATACTTGTGAGAATCAAACTAGAAACATAACAGAATATTACAAGTTATTAATATACTTTACACAGAACAATAAAATTACTCTAATCTTTAAAAAATTATTGTTTGGACTGTTGTAATAACGACAAACAACTTCATGTGATTTAGGAACTTCTCGACGATTCTTCCACTCAGTATTTGGAAGACTGCAAATTGGATTGAAAAAAAAAAAATAACCATTGTCTATCTCTCTATACAATATTTTTGGGATAAAACACAAAAAAGAGATTAACTATTTGAGATCATGACACTCTACTCAAATTGTGGAATCTTTGGACATCAAAGTTGTGCTTGCGACACGTCCTCTTGCGCGGATATATTATAAATATTCAACCATAAAACACTTTGTTCCACTAGTTCCATTATATCTAATTAATTTCAATTAAAAAGCTTAAATCTGAAAATGAGAACTTTGATGAATAAGTACAGTTGTCTGCTAGCAGTTCAACTTTTTAAAAAATTGAAAACGAAAGTATATAATATTAGTCTCACTTTTTTGTTCATTTTCATTTAATGTCATTATTGTATAGGTTTAAAACTTGGTTATTTTCTTTAGTAATCCACCTTAAAATAACCAACATTTTGGTTGGAAAATAAATTAAATTGTGTGTCAAAATAAATGGAGTTTGGTTGGTAGGTGTTTTTTCAACTAATATTATGTTTTTGCAACAACTATACAATTCAGATTCATCTACTAAGTTAAATTTAAACTAAATTTTATGGATCTGTGTACACATTGAGCAATTAGTCTGAGCGTGTGGTAGTGTTGGTACTAACCATATTAAAAGCGAATATTACAATAATAAATATCAGCTAATAATAATAATAACTAAGATTTGATACTTGTTCAAGACAAATGTTATGTAGGCTAATGTTTTCATAAAAGAGCACCCTCTTCACTCCTTGGCCCTGAGCACAGACTAATTGTTCAGTTACCATAAAATCGTAGAGCTAGCAATGCAACTGAAAATTCATGGAATATTCCAAAAATCTTTGTAATATTTTTATTGATAGTTGAAGCCGCAGCTACCAATGGCAGTAATGAAACAAAGTGTTGAATGATTTTAAAAAACTATCTACAAACTTTCTACAATACTCGTACCGATAAGAAACAAACGTATAGACAAAGTTACATTGTCGTGAGTACTACATATTATATACAAAAGGAATGCTGATTTGACTGTACATATCATATAACAACTAGACTTACCCTTGTTTGTGGTAAAGTATAAATTAATGTAATAATAGTATTTCTATGTATACATGAAGTTTGTAAGAATTGCACTCACTCTATTCTCTTTACTTGAACATTCGTAAAAACTGTGCCAACACCAGTCGCTATTTCACAATTAAATCAATTTTAACCAAAACACAAATTTTCAAAAATAAATTTGTTCTATAACTTTATGTATTATTTGAAAATTTAAAATCCAAATTTTATATACATTCATTGAACTTGTAAATATGTTAAAACAATTTGTTAACACACAGCATTAATTTTTCATCACAGAATTATCATACACTGTTTGGCTCAAATTCTCATTAGGTTCTTTTTATTACTCAATGAAAGAGCCTCAATGGTTAGGCTAAGACGTCACGAGATATCTTTGCTAATGGTTGAGGATACTTCAATGTAGCAATGGCAGCATTGCATTGAATATAAGAACACATTTTAGGTAATAACGCTACAATTTTACTTATCGAAAGTTAGGTTGAAATATTTACTGCAGCTGCTTAAGCTGGCATACTAAAATCAAACCTTTTATGGTGAATTAAGTCTAAATAATTAAATAAATCATATAAAGTTAATAAAGATAAAAAAATTAAGTTACCTCTTTAAAAATGTGATTGTCTGGTTTGAAATGCTAGCCATGATAACTGACAATTATGGCAACAATGAAAAAAATGCCAAGGATTTTATTTTAATATTTGATGCATACATATTTTTTTTAAACAACTAACCATTTTTATGTCTGGTAATACTGCTAGTAACATTACAGAAAACTGTCATTATTTCTGTGAAATATTTTCAATAAATATTTAATTTAAAATGTGAAATGACAAGTGGTGTTGAGGAGGGTTCGGAGGGTTAGTTCAAAAGTCCACTCGACACGGTCAGTCTTGAAGCACCGGTGAGTGGTACCAGGGTCATTCAGGGCGGGGTGTGTAGGAGTGGGGAGGCGGGGAGACTAGTGAGAGAGGAGAGGGGACCTGCATGCTGCTTGTTGCGTGGAGCGAAGCCGCAAACATGTTTGAGGTGGGTGAGCCCATCGCAGCTGGCGGTGGGTTTATTCTTTTCTCCTTCTGGCGCCTATGGAAACAAGCACATTCACAAATTTACTTTTTTTAACCTTGCATTGATAAGATTTTACATATATTTTGAATAATTTTGCACTCATTGCATGGAACTGATTCTTTTATTTATTAATTTCTACTCAATTTAAAAAAGAGATCATATATCACACTTTGGATAAGTTGGAAAAAACCAAAGCTAAGAGCTGAGTATTGAACTCAATTCTCACAACAAATTTATAAATCACTGAACCACAATGTTAACAGCGTAATATATTATTATTGAAATTTCCATTTTTATTTCATTTATGGTTTATTGCAGGAGATATATATATATATATACATACAACTTTCTTTAATTACCTGCTATTATTTTCATATTTGTTTACACCTATAGAATTGTTTAAGATATTACCATAAATTAAATGACATTAGATTATAATGCTCAATTCTCCTTTTCACAAACTCAATAGATAATAGTTAACCATGTATAATTTCTATGGTGTAATGTAAAACAAATGATTTAAACTCTATTGAAGACAAACAAAAGAGTTTTCTTTTCAAACTAAAAATTTTGTTCTTTATTATCAAACTAAAAATTAAATTTATTTGTAACCCACCACCTAAAAAATAGAAAATTTTAATTGAAAGCTTAAAAGGATAAAGTATAAGTAAATAAGGCTAGAAAATGTAACTTATTAAGTAGAACGAGGAAACATGTTAAGACAGGCATATCACAGCTGTTTTGTTTTCAACTGTAACTAGATTGTGAACATATTTAAAACCATATTAATATCATTGTTAAACATATTTATTTATTTTCAACCTCTAATGATTTTAAACCATCTAGCTTTTTAAGCTTGAATGTTAAACCTAAATAACTTTTCACCTGTTGAAAAAAACCTACAGATATTTTCATAATGTATAAGTACAACAATCAATATAAAAAAGTAACTAACACTAAAGTTTAAATAAAATTGAGTTTTTTGTACTTTGATAACCGTGTGAAATTACATCTTTTCATAGACCATAGTGAAGATCAACAATAGTGATGGTTGTTATTAATCTATCACTGTAAATTAAAAAGTTATTGCTTGGTGAATAAAAGTGAATCTAACACATTTCACAATTAATTGCATGAGAAGAGTAATTTCATTTCAAGTACGGGTCTGTCCTTAAATTACTTAAGGCTAAAATTGACCTTTTCAGTAACCCCCCTGGTAATAAGGGGAGAATATATTACCAACTTTAAATCTTTTTTACACTGCATTGAACCCTTTACCCTGCCCTATAACGCTGCCAAAGATCCCCTCCTCCCTTCAGACATTAGGTAATTTAGGGATAGACGGACCGGACCATAAGTCTAAACACGAAGTAATTCTGACATATTTTACTTTATTACTTATAACTTGTTTAAGGATGCTGCACTTTACAATTATGTTGTTAAATGTTTACATATTCATAATTATATTGTGTTTGGGCTGGTTCAAATGAAATTGCAATTTAAATTCAAGACTAGAATCAAATTGAAAGATAACATTTGCATTAACGTCTGTTTATTTTAGTGAAGTCTATGTAACCCGGCAGTGTGCGAGTGAGTGGTATACCCACCCGCCCACCCATACACGTACAGTGGTATTGACCCACCCGCTCACCCATTCACGTACAGTGGTATTGACACACCCGCCCACCCATACATGTCCAGTGGTATCACCACGGCACGTGAATGGGGGGGCGAGAGGGTCATCACCACTGTACGAGTATGGGTCGGCGGATGGGTCATCAGCACGGTACGTGTATGGGTGGGCGGGTGGGTCATCACCACTGTACGTGTATGGGTGGGTGGGTCACTACCACTCTAAGTGTATGGGTGAGTGAGTGTGTTCCACCTTCAGACCTTCAGTGACTGGACAAACTACTGTATAATGTATAATTTAATCTCTAATTTCAATATCAATCTGTACAGGAATGTTCATTAATATGTGTTCAAACATGGAATTTAGTTACAAGACTTCAAACCCTCCAGTTGCTCTACAGAGGTTTAATAAATGCTATCTAATAACTGATTGTTTTATGTTGCTGTTCAGTTTAGTTGAGTAACAAACTGCAAAATATATAAATCAAAGCAAAACATAACATTTTATTTTTTATATTTGTTTCAAATTGAATAAATTCCAATAACTAATGATGAATGACTGGTTGTAATTTGGGACTCGGATGTAACTTTTTGTTCAATACTGTTTCAGGGCTAGTATTCATAAGTTCAAAGTCAAAGTCATTAGAGAATAACCCCAAATATCTCAAAAGACATTATGGCTCTTCATTGTATTTTGTTAACCCTCAAAACAAAACTACATCTTAAATATACGTTTATTAACTCAAATATAACATTTTCCACACATCAGGAGATGTGCTACTTGGAGTTACAAGACTATATAAAATAAGAGAATAGGTAAAGTTGAACATCACTTAGGGAACTCAGTGTGGCAAATTTGAACTCAAAGGATCTACAATGTAGAAAATGGCTGTGGTTTAACCTTATCTTTTCTTTTTATGAGTTACGGTTGTAAAAACCCTAACAAGGCACATTGTGTATCTAAACAATATGTGACTCCATTGGGAATTGTCTACAAGGAGGCCCAAGGCAAATTTTATTGTTTTCCTAAGAATAAAGGTACATAAATAAAATGAAATACTTAAGTAAAATGATTTTTCATGTGTCTAGGTATGGAAAGACATCCATCTGAAATTTAAAAATAACTTGCTCCATATTTTAGATTTTGTTATTGCAGCATTCGTTTTTCAAAATAAATGATAAAAAAATTCTCCCTGCATTTTGACAGTTTTACGTATTACAAATATTTTTCTTACATCCAGAGAGAATGGTCAGAGTTTTATTATTGTAACTCATAAAGTTAACTAAGTTAGTTTCAATAAGTTTGTAAGTTTAAACTGCCGCCATTTTACTGGTCAAACCTTCAAGGCCCGATTGAGTCATTCTGTTATTTCATATGAAGAGTCTGCAGAGGATATCGGCCATGTTGGTTTCAATCCTATGAGAAAAACTTTATTTGCAAATCCATATTTCGTTATTTTACTGACCAAAAGTTGTATATTGGGTTTCTTAAACGTTATCATATAGCTCATTGAGTTTGCTTTTGATATTTTGAATAAATACGCCTAGTTTCCAAAAATAGTAAAAATAAAAACTTCATTCTAAATATTTTCTATAAAACTAATCAGGAATTCGCAAAGCAATTCCAATGATTGCAACAGATCTAACAGATTTTTTCAAAACAAATGTAATTAGTTTGGAAAAAATTCTGTTTAAAAATAACTGCTTATATAGTTTGGATATGCGTAATCGTGTGTCTGGTTCAAAAATAAGATTGTCTTCTGACTCCTTATGGGCTAACTTTCTGATGCAATGAAAATTTAATATTTGCTTTAAAAAGTTAATTTTGATGCCTATCGTTATGTTGAGTTTCACTGCTAAGTTTCTTATCAGTTCAAAATATTTAATCTATTGTGATACTTTTTGTACACCCTTTATTATGGACATTTTCATTTCATAAGTATTGTAGAACCAACTAGAGAATGAACAATAATAACAGATTTAACAAATGTAACATTATGTTGGGGTGACTTATAACATCAAATTGATACAATCTTATATATATAGTTATTTAAAATAAACCACTATACCAAAAAAAGTAATAGCATGCAAAATAATAAAGGAAACAAACAAAACATAATAAATACTCATTGATCAAAGCAACATGTTGTTATTACTTAGGCATACAAATAATTTAATTCAGTATATAATTTTCTAAACTACTGAGCTTAAGTGATAAATAATAAATACGATTAATTATGCATTATTCCTACTCCATTAAAATGAAAATGATAAAACTGATAAACTGACTTCTCGATGGAACTTTTTTATTTAATTTATTGATATATGTTTAAGCTGCCAAATACTTTTCCATTCTAATAAACTAATTCATATTTGTTGAACTGTACATAATTTAACCATAGAAAAAGATCAGCTTTCTTAACTACTATAATGATAAAATGTTGAAAAAGATTACTATTCTTACTAAGTCAAGTTTTATATAATAAGTTAATGTTATAGTGTTATAATTAAATATTTGACTCACTAAGAAATCAAAAGATAGAAATTAAATAAGAAACTAACCAAATAGAAAAAAATTAAAATTAAATACAGGAAACGGATTGGAAAGAAAGTCAAGTAGGTAAAAATGAGACTTACGGGAATTTGTGGAGTCTCGGAGCGGGCCCCACAGCCCATGCCCTGAAAGTCGAACAAGAAGTATAAGACGAACTGGAGGCTTGAGGAGGAGGGCATGCTACAGATATACAGACAGCATGGACTGTGGTCAACCAGAAGAATATTTACTCTACAATGGTACTCACCTATTACAGAACCAGACTCTCACTACTTCCTTCTCCATGCCAAGGCTGTCCGCCAGGAGAGAGATCTCTTCTGACGTTGGTTTGGGATTCTGCAAAAATGCTTTTTCCAGTGCTACTCGTACGCTTGTTTCAATCGATGTCCTTTTCTTTCTGCGTCTTCCGATCGCTTCAGGTGTTGTTAAGGGGTTATTTAGTGAATTTGGGTTATTGACAGAATTATCTGCATCTAGCAACCATTTTTGCAGTAAGGGCTTCAGTTTACACATGTTTTTAAATGAGAGGTTCAATGCTTCGAACCTTGATATTGTAGTTTGGGAAAAGTCGTTTCCGTAGAGTTTTCCCATGGCCAGTCCAACATCTCCTTGGGTAAAACCTGAAAGAGAATGAAATGTGGAACCATTGCAAATTGGATTCTTTTTAGGATTGCAAAAAAATATAAAACTGCCAATATTTTAAGGGATGTAAAACAATTTAAAAAAAAAAGTAAAAATTATGATTGTATTTTGTACAAACCTAATTTAATCCTCCTTTGCTTAAATGTCTTAGCAAAGGTCTCAAGCTCCTCCAGATCCGTAGTCTCGTCAGTGTCAAGGAGCCTTGACTGCGGGCTCTTGATATGGTGTGAACCAGCCAACCCATGATGAGGGGATTGATGGTGATGGTTGCTCGACACTGTGGACTGTCCCGCTGATGATTGCTGCTGCTTCTGCAGTTGCTGCAGCTGTTGTGCTGCTTGGGCCACTGCCTGTTGCACCTATTTTGAACAACATAGAGAATTTTGTATGTATACTAGCTGAACCCGGCGGACGTTGTCTCGCCTTTCATTTTCATAAAAAGTAAACTGCAAAACAAATAATTATTTATTTTTTATTTTCACGTTTCACCACATGTTTTAATTACCGAGGAAAAAAGGTTAACACCAAATACAGATCACCTGATCAAGTAAAAGTAGTGTGTGCTACACTCTCAAGGTGAAATGTAGAACTACAATAAATCAAAACATATACAGTACTGTTGTTGTGAGAACTTCAATCTGCTTATGGCATGTGAAACTACATTAAACCACACAGTCATATGTTTTTTGTAAACAATTCAGATTCTCCATTTGAATAACATGGGATCTTTAGGAGCCCGTGGGGTGGGACGCTGTAGACAGATCTGCATCAAACTTCACAGAAACCATCTCGGGAGTATACAGGACATCCTTAAGTTTTATGACGATCGGTTGGATGGTTTGGCAGCGCATAAACTTCAAATATATATACAAACATCCTCTTTTATAAATATAGATAAAGAGAATAATTTATTTTTCAACAACAAATTTTCTAAAATTACAATATCATTTACCACTCCATATCTCAATCACTTTTAACTTTTACTTAACTCAAGTCAAAAGTAAAACTAATTCAATACAACTATTTGAAGATGAAAATAATCAAATCATTTTTCCTACAGTTGCTTAAAAAAGTGGCTGTTCCTGCACTCAATACAAGTCTTAAAGTAGCTGATTCTTAAACACTTTACTGCACTCGTTTTACTTTGCCACTCTTTTTACTTTACCGCTTAATAACATAAAAATAAAGTTTTTAACTTAATAAAATAAATAAGTTATCTATTAGCCATAGCCAATTAACGCTGTGTACGCTTGAAATAATTAATTTGGCAGCGCCGGGTGTAAACAGAACAGCTGATCTAGCGTTTGTTGTTGTCAAACTTTTTAAACTGTTTACATAACCAATTTCTTAAATTAAGTTTTAATGAAACTGGTTATTTAACAAAATAGATGGCGATGACATGTATTTTAACAGTGATTGTAGTAATAATACATCAAATGAGTTGCCAGAAACTTTTTATGTAGTCTACTGTATTTCAACTGTAGGAAAAATGTTAAGTGTCACTTTGCGCATTAGTTACACAAATAACTATTCCAAAACAGTTTTACCAAGCAAGTAAAATAATGTGAAAGTTAAGCTTCTACATAGATACTGTTTAATTTGAAGGATATATAAATAAATAGCTAATAATTTCTTTTAAGCTTTTATCATACATCAAATGTTCACCACTTGGTTATTTTGTTTAGTCCATCAGTGACTTGCTATTCATTGCATAGTATAAGATTTTATTATTTTATTAACTAGTCTGCATTGTATTGTGTTGTTGATAGTCTAAACAAGCGGTTCTCAACTTTTTAGCACTGGCGCCCCCCCCCCTTTGAACACTAAAGATAGCTCACGCCTACCCTCCAGTCAATAATTGATTGGTTCAAGTTAGAACAGTGAAATTATGAAACTGACGATGCTAACTCTATGTTAGCAAAAGCTGGGATGCAATAAAAAATTCTGGGCCTTCATCTTTCAAAGAAGAATGGTTTGTAATTAGTTGCCGTTCCAAACGTCCGGGGCGCATTGCATCATTACTAAGAACAGCATGGCAGTTGACACACTGAGGTAAATGACCACCGTTTTTCTCAACAAAGGTAAAACCATACTTGATATAATCGTCTGAATACAATCTTTTCTTTGAAAGTGACTTAGCCATTTTCAAAGATGTTACACAACACTATTAAATAATTCACAAACAATCACTCTGTTATTAAATAACGATTACACTGATTGCTACAAACAGCACACAGACGCTGTCGACTGAGACTGACGCGGCGACGCGTGAGACGGAGACACTGAACTGGAGCCAGGAGTGGGGATGGCATAAGGACACAAAGCTGCTTGCAATACAGTGTTGACAAATAAACTTTGCGCTCCTACGATGTTGCCACACACAAGACTGTCGTGTTTAACTCAGGTTGTGTGTTTGAGTAAAATGTTTTTAATCACGTTTTAAATAAAGAAATATTTCTAAACAAAAAGAATTCGAAATACAAAATATTTTGTTTTTTAACAAAATATATTTTTTAATTTTTTTTTTCTTTGTACCCTCACGCCTCCCCTGAAATTCTCTCACGCCCCCCAGGTTGAGAACCACTTGTCTAAACAACCTTAAGTTTTCTACTAAAAAACAAGTTGATGTTAACACAGATTATTCAAAAATATTACTTTCAAATCAAGACTGTGCCAATCAATAAATTTTGGCCAGAATAATGTGCATTGCCACCAATAATTAACAAATTCTGATGTAAATAATCGTTGTTTACAAAGGTCACCTTTTTTCTTGTACTTCATGCAAAAATATTTCTAATTATTTTCCTTAATTGTTGAGCATAATAAGAATACTTTCTCAGAATAGATCATACCATAAATATATTCAAAGAGTAAAAGTGATAGAAATTATAAATAATTGCATGTTGGTTATGACATTTCATCTGTATACTGTGCCTAAAGTTTAATTATTGAATAGTTTCTAAAAGAATAAGACATTTTTAAACATGCATAGAAGAAAGAAGAAGGTACCTGCACCGAGTGAGAAACTCTTGGAGATGGTAGATTTTGGCGGGGATAACCATGAGACAGCAACCCCTGCAAGCCACAAATACTAAGCATGCAGATATACAACTAGAGTACATCAAATCATTATACAATTCCAAGAATATAGATTTGATACTAGAACTAATTATATTCCAACACTCAAAGCCAAATCTGCATGTTGCAAATAAAAAACTTATAGCCAAATTTCCTTTCTTAAGGGAGCCGTTACCCTCCGAAAAATAACGCCAAAAACATGGGTTTCTATTTCAACAATTCGATTCGTAATAGTAATTGTATTGAAACACTTGAAGTGTCAATTCAAAGGTGAAGGCTTATACAGCGTGAGGCAGCACAGCTTCCTTTCTTCAAATCTAAACACTTTGAGTGTTGTCCTAAATACGGAAGCCTTTTGAAGAATGCTGGCCATTTTTGGTGCTTTTTAAAAATTCAGAGATTTAAAACCATTAAACATAGAATAGTTCTACTTACATGTCTGGATTCTATATTTCTTCTTCTTTTTATCAGTATAAAATTAAAAATCACTTTTTTCATCTCATAATATTAGTTTTTAGTGTGCCCATGGTTTTAGCACATAAAAAAATCAAACCAAGGGCAATTGAGCATACAAAATAATTTTGAACATAACTTTATTGCCCTATTCATAATTACCCTATTTAGTAAAAATAAGTATTAATAAAATATTTATTTGTTTTTTTACATGCTCTATTTACACTTTAAAATAGAATCCACTCACTAAACGATGGTTCTATTTCAAAGTGTAAATAGCAATAGTCTATATAGCAGTGCAGTCTAGCAGCTAGAACTCAATCGTTCTTGCAAGAAACAGTACATTGTGCGCATTCTAGCGGCTCACTAGCATCACTAGACACTATGTAGAGTACCAGACTCTGTAATACTCAATAGGCTATTTAACAAAATTAAAACATCGATCCCGAAAACTACAGGAAGTTATGCTACTCCATAAAAATACAGGATCTGCAGTCAAAGTGTTAATAAAACCCACTGTATGGATCAGACAATTTTATTTATTTTTTATAGTGTAGACATGTGTATAAAGTTTTGTTTTACATAGTTTTGAAGATCAAATCAAGTAGGTGACGTTTCCCATCCTCCATACATTGAATAAATCGATTTTTGGCATTCGCCATTATTCTTGCCAGCATAGCAGGCGTTATTTGGCAATTTCTTCTTGGATGTTCGTCTTTAAATCTCGTAGTCTCCAAATCTTGGACAGTTCACATAAACATGGGGTTTAAAAAAACCCCATATAAAAAAATCACTAAGGGCTAACTCAGGAGAGCGTGCCAGCCATTCCAAATCGCCACTAATTGAGATGAGGCGTTCTAGGAATCACAGAACATCAACTCGAAAAGTGAGCCTCAACAACAAAAGCGTGCTCCTCACTGTTCCAATGCATGATTGCAACTGACCGTATCAGGACAAAACTTTTCAGTCCCCCCTCCCGAACCAGAACACTAGAGCTTCGCTATCACATTAATGGCCGCATGTTAAAAAAGGAAGTTATGCGGCATCCTGTACTAGTAGAGCATAAGTTGGTTTTTGTACTAGCTTAAGTTGGCTCTTTAAAGTATTTGTATACTTTACTACAGCTAAATATGTGAAACTTTAAATGCCTTTCTTGATGATTTTGCATTAAAAAACTCTTAATATCAAATTATGGTCCACTAGAATGAACCTTTAATAGCATTCAGTGTTCACTATAACTTATTGTACACTAAAACTCAAACTTAATGAAAATAAGGTACATTTAATTTAATTAATAATATATTATTCCTTATATGCAAAATATACTTAAATATTAAATAAATAATTAATAATTAAAAATATATAGTTTGTTTAATTTGTGAGATAAATACTTCCGTTTATATATTCATTCATAAATAACGAATTCCTCATATTAATAGACTTGCATGAGTGACAAAGCACTAAATTTGCAAATGTTTGTTTTTGAACTAATTTTATAAATTGGACAAATTTTAAAAACATGTATCACCAACATTTAAATAAAAAAGTAAAACTACAAAATGATGTACCAAACATAATTTTATTGGTAAAATATACTCAAAATACTTACTTATCTGTTTTTGTTTATCAGTTATTGTTTCACATTATTCTTATGGGAAATAGAGCCAAGAATGCTCTAGCCCCCTTTAAATATGCTAATTTTTCACTAAAGCTACTAACTGGTTCTGCAAATCCTAAACTTCACTACACTTTACAGCCATGATGCATCCCATATAAATATTTATGTTATTGCTACGCAATTTATATTAAGCACACGCCTAAAGGACAAGGAGATGTAACTCTGGAGTGTCTGGCTTAAACAATCTGTTGTTGTGATGCCCCTGACTGTTGCATATAAATCAAACTTCAGTGACTCAACGAAAACAAGTACCAAAAATCTCAACAACCTTTAATCATTTAAATTGTGGATAGAAATTATTAAAAACATCATCATTTAAATTTTCCATTTAAAATAAAATTATTTTGAATCAAAATATTTTTACAAATATCGGTCAATCTTCATTGATGTTGTTAGTTTGGAAGCAGAAACTAGTTTGGAAAATTGGTTTAGCCTAGAAAATTAATCAAGATTTTATTATCTATGTCATATATAAAAATAATCTAAGTTAAATTTAAAAACATGAAATGTTAATGGATATTAATAGTCTGAATATAATTCAAATAATTTATTGCAACTGGGATCCTTAGTGCCTTTTTTTTAGCATATCTATGCATCATTCAAGAATGTAAAAAACCTAGGTTTTACCAGTTCTAATGAATGGTCCAGGGGTATGAGCACTTACAAAAAATCTCAAAAGAAAATAATCATTCGAAAAAAAAATAAAAAAAAATTTTAGAACAATCCTAGAAGAAAATACATGGTAAATCGTAAAACAAAGAATTACAAGAAATGTACGAAGACCCTAGTGTGATTGCGCTGAAAAGAAGTAAAAGAATGAGATGGATAGGACATGTTGAACGTAGGGAACGGGACACAGACATAAAAACAGTTAAGGAGGGTGTACCAGCAGTAGACTATACTATACATAGAGTACAAGACTACTATACATAGAGAATGCTCTGGAAAGACCAAGTGGAGAGGGATTGGAGCTACCCCTACAAGAGGTTCATGACAGATAAAGAAGACATTGTTAACGAAGCCAAAAACCACAAAAGTTGGTGCAAGTATGTGATATTAGTAGTTTGGTTAATCTGGATTCATTACAATAACCAGATTATGATGGCCTCTGGAGAGATTTATGAGCAATAGAGAGATTTATAAGTTCGAATAAAATAACTTTGGTACTGGCGGAACGGCCTCGCGCCACTGGTCTGAAATGACAAAACTCTGAGCTTTAACTTGCTGTCAAACGTAAAATAAGTAAGCAATAATTTTCAAACTAATTGGATAGTGTACACCATTTTATATTCTTTAAGGAAAAATTAGGCTGGAGATTTTTCTAGAGCTAATTTGCTTTTTAAAGTGATATTTGTATTTAAAAACAAGTTTTTATGAGTGAAATTGCGCGTGAGTTGTCTTTAACCTGTCACTGTTGCGAGAATAATGATAATAAAATAATGTCTTGTGGATGGATGACAGTTTGATTTATTGTGATTAGTTTGGTATAAGTCTCATTTAATAATTTTAACAGGTTAATGAGAAATTAATTTTTTTGTAAACCCTTGCAAACTCTGAAACGAAAAACGCTAGACAAAATTTCTTTGAACAAACATTAACTGTGTTATTTATGTAACTGTGGTACTAATAAAACATGTGGAAAAATAATGAAGAGTTGATGAAGTAAACTCATAGTTCGTTTACATCGAGGCTATGTCGGACGCGTAAGGTATACTCTGCTCAAGGGAAAGTGTAGACTGAATATTCAGCCCAAGCGTAAAACGAATTCCGATCGACGATATTTTCAGATAAGAAATGTTTCTCCAGTAATAAATAAGGTAAGTTAGTTAACTTTTGACTTTGAGGTGTGTTCGTGTTCATTTCTTTATCGATTTAACAGTGCTTACTATAGTATAAACACTAGTTTATTTTGATTACAGTTATTTAGTTTTAGTGATATTACAATTTTTTTTATTTAGATGTGACAATAATGCTATATGATTCAGTGTATATATAATTATCAGTGTTTATTGCAATTCTAATATTTAGGCTCTTTCAAATTTTAGGTAATTTTCTATTAGAAATTGACAAGATTTGTTTGCAATGGAAGAGGCCAGAGCTGAGCCAGTGACTGTACATTGTGCGTGTGGTATCACCGCCGCCTTGTTGACAATCTAGTTTTGAAAACTCCTGAATCTTTCTTCCTAGTTCAAGAAAATTCTATTTAATAGGAGAGTAAGATTTTAGTGTCACTTAAATAACACAATTAATTTAGGTTTAAACAGATTTTGTCTAGCGTTTCTCGTTTCAGAGTTTGCAAGGGTTTACAAAAAAATTAATTTCTCATTAACCTGTTAAAATTATTAAATGAGACTTATACCAAACTAATCACAATGAATCAAACTGTCATCCAGCCACAAGACATTATTTCATTATTATTATTCTCGCAACAGTAACAGGTTAAAGACGACTCACGCGTAATTTCACTCATAAAAACGTGTTTTTAAATACAAATATCACTTTAAAAAGCAAATTAGTCCTAGAAAAATCTCCAGCATAATTTTTCCTTAAAGAATATAAAATGGTGTACACTATACAATTAGTTTGAAAATTATTGCTTACTTATTTTAAGTTTGACAGCAAATTAAAGCTCAGAGTTTTGTCATTTCAGACCAGTGGCGCGAGGCCGTTCCGCCAGAACCAAAGTTATTTTATTCGGACTATAAATTAATCAAAAAGTAACAGCTGTCCAAATGTAAGTAATGTGGTCTAAACAATTTTGACAGCTGTTGGCATGTAAATAATGATGTTTGTATTATCCTGGAGGTTAGATATTTCATGATTTTAGAAAGAGTACGCCAAGTTTTGGTTGATCTATAGTTTGGTTATGTTGTAAGTTTATTCAGACATGAATGAATGCACGTATGTCTGTCCTTAGGGCATTACTGCAACATTCATCAAGTCAAAGGCTATGATGTCATAATAGTAGTGAGTTGCTTATTCTATGGTATTACCATACGGCACTACCAAGACTGAAGTCTGAGCTGTCATGAGTGCAGTGAGTGAGAGGGTTGGCATGCGATGCGTACAGGAGTGTACTCTGGTTCAACAATATTCGCAGTTAATTGTAAATAGTATTTAGTTAAATTGTCTTATCACCTGATTCTGGAGAAAGAATTGTGCTTGTGCCGGAAGCTGAGAGCCCCCACCTGGCTGGAACAAGACAAACTGTTGCAGCTGTTGTTGCAAATTGTGTTGATGCTGTTGCAGAGTTTGCTGAAGGGCTTGAAGCTCTGAAGGACCCAAGGATGACAAGTTAGGCATCGGCAATCCTGAAAGCTGGTTCTGGAGCAACAACTGCTGACCTTGTGCTGCACCCAAGCTCATCAGCTAGACAAATTTGAAACTTAGACTAGGTTTTTAAACATACAGAAAATGACTTATGTAATTTATTTTAATGAATCTTTAGTTGGACCACATTTAAAACGTCCCTCAACAAATATTAGTAAAATTGTACAATACTTTGTTACACTATTATATAGACTATTTTATAGGACTATTTTTACTGTAATTTTTATTGCTAATTTAAATTGTTTTCTTTATTTTGCATGTTTTAATCCTGCCAAAGTAAACGATGGGGGACAACTAATTATTTTTGAATATATCGTATTTTTGTATGCCAATGATTTTTACGCCAATATTATTCAGTTACCATCAATTATAGACCCACTATTTGACTATGGTTCCTCACCTTCAAGCTGCTGGGCTACAGTATTACAACACAACCCACCCACCCATACACATAAAGTGGTATTGCCTCACCCACCCGCCAACCCATACACATACAGTAGTAAAACGTAAGCGCTTATACATATAGTACATTAATTTTTGAAACTATATACTGTACTTTCACACGTTGTAGGTAATAACTTCACTACCCATGCACTTACAGTGGTACGTACAGAATTAAAAACTGAATATGTTTTTAAAAATAGAACATTTACTTTGCAGTTGGGATAATTTTATAGTAATATTAATTTCCTTTGGTTAAGAGTCAAGATTAATATCAAAACCAGAATACAGTGTGGTGAAATATAACTTTTCGAAATAGGGATTAATGATATTTTTGTATTTTTATATTAACTGTTATCACAAATAAAGTGACTTTAAAAGAAATGTCATTTATTTCTTGTTACAACTAATTCTGAATCTATCACAATGCTAAAATAACATTTTCATTATTACGATATGTAACCATAAACTAATTAAGAAGGGGTCAATTTCTTCTGTGGTATACCTGGTTTAGAGATAACTGGCCGGACTGTAGAGCTGCCAGGGCCGCCTGGACATTGGCTGCTGAACCGTTGCTGGAAGTGACTTGGCTGGAGACTCCAGAGCTGGGGGAACTGGAGGCACCATTGGTGGTCAGCCTCTGAGAGACATCTGTCACCTTGAATTCAGAAACATTCAATTACAACTGACCTAACGCAAGCACAGGAAGGAGCAGTTCTTAGAGAGTTAAAAGGGAAACACTATTTTGACAAGGGGCTAAGTAATGTAAAAAGTAAGTACGTGAAAAGTTAAACATCATAGAAATACTTATTTTGCTTAAATACTATATATTTACGAATTGTAGACACTGCTATTCAAGACAGCATGTGCAACAACTAACAGCTATAATTTTAAATGAAGGTTCTCTAAGCAAAATGTTATATTTTGGATAATTCTTTCAGGTATAAAATTGAGATGTTGAGAAATAAATTAGATTAATGGTTTTACCATTCGAGGGAAATTAAATAATATAAGATCTGTGTGATTAGATCTTTGTTTAAGATATTCTCTTAACCGAAAGAAGATCTAAGACTGGTCTTAATCAATAACCCACAAACTGTTTTTGATTTTGGTTCCAACTTTTGCAAAATAAAAATATTTAAACCATACTTCAGGTAAAAAGAGCATGCTCCTAGTGATTTCAGAATACTAAAAGAATTCTTTAACCGCAGTAAAATTTCAATAAATCTGGCTGTAGAAACAAATATTATTCAGCTGCCATAACAATATATACTTTTCAGCAATAATAAGATACCAGTTAGTAATAGATTCTTTCTAAGAATTGTTATGAAACTGAGTGGAAATGGTCTAATAAAACATTTGGTTTCAGGTGGAATCTGCAAAAAACATAAGATGCAGGCAGTCGGACATAAAAATGATTTAGTCAAAAGAGAGCCACTTTGTGTCTGTTGCACTTGGTATGGAAATGTCCTCTGCACACTCCTGCTTGAATAAATCATTTAAATTGCCTTCTGTCCACAAAAAAATCAGAATAGAAAATACTTCTTTATAAGCAGGTTGTAAATGAATGCATCCAATTTTTTATTTAAGAAAATTACTTCTAATGTAATATGTATTATATATATTATTTTAAAATTAAATAACTATATAACTTTTAGCCTAAGTTCTAAGATTATATAATTTTTATTTACAGTGCGGTCACATTAATCTGAATATTTTTTTGCAAGGGCATGTTCGGACTGACAAAGTTTGAGACAAAAATAGTAATTATTCCATAATTCACCATTTAATGAAATAATGAACTGTAATATTTTATAAACATAATAATACGCTACACACGTACGGTAATACAAAAATACAAATATTTACATATGTATTTGTTAAAACTTCTGAGTTCACTTATAAGGAAATGTTTGTATCTTTTAAAATTGTTTACATACAGAAAGTAAAAATCAAGCAATTTAAACTAGTTAAATGTTACCTAATTACTAAAGTAATTTGTATTTTTAAAGATAGGTGTTTACGTTTATTTGACATTCTGCTGAGTAATTCAAAATTGGTAGGTAGCGTAGTTGGTTCAATCCCAGCTTCATGTGCTAAAGGTTGTTAGTTCGATTCCAATCAGTGTCAATACATTTTGAGAAGGATCAGCTGATAACCACCGGCTGTTCATTTGTCATTGGGCTAATAATTAATGACACTTTCTAAGGAATAGTCGGCCTTAGTTTGTAACAATGACTACATTCGCTCATCTACACTCATCACACTCGTTCGAAATCCATATTCGCCCATATCTTGACGATCGGCGTCTTATGAACAAATAAACAAATAAATAAAAAAATTATATTAGAACAAAAATACTGTTACTACTCCTATCTAAAAATAACAAGTTGAGACTTGCAACAAAAACAGCTTTCTGCAAGTGGCCGGGAGGGTCGTTCAGATTACCACATGATTCGGCCTTCCGTGGTGTCGGACACTCGTGACCGTACGTAATATTTCATATTTTTTACTGTTGTATTATAGTAAGTATATTAATAAAATTGAGAAAACTAAAAATAATTTTACTGGAAATATTTTAATGGCATTTGTTTTTAGATAATTCTTGGTTTATTCATAAAGTTAGTAGATTTTAGTTAGCAAGTTAGGGCTACCACAGAGAAGGAGGAAACAGAGGTCAAATTCAATAGTGTGCTAAATGTGTGGCAAGTAGTTAGTTCTCCATTTTTCCTGGCATATGGAAGGGCCAGCACCTTGTCAGTCCATTCTTTATTCCCAAAATGCTCAAGAACAATGTAATAATTGTTACTACAGATTTATAAAGATGTGCATTAGTTTTAATATGTTTAAAACTGCTTCTGAAGCATTCACCGTGGCCATAAGAAAGTAACCTCTGTTTCATTTACTCTGTGGAACTACTAAGATATGATTCAAGCAATACATTCAGGCTTTTAGAACAAACAACTGTATACAATAAAATCAAATTTTGCAGAACAAAGTCTAAATCAAATGATATTTTAAAAATGTATCATTTAAAATTTTGAAAACAAGAGGAAAAACTAACTCTAAGGAAAATCTACAAATATGCATCAACAATTACGGTATAGCTGGCCACATAATATATTAAATACACAAATTATCATAAGAAATCTTAGTTATGAAAACAAATAGGAACTAAAAAAATCAGAAATTATAGATAAACTCAACTTATACGCTTTATAAATTAATGATATGTCATTTAAAAATATTTTATTCCTATAATTGTTCATTTGTTTAGGCTAGATTACTCTACTCTGAAGAAGCTTTAAGAGCCGAAACTATTGATGTATTCATTTGAAATATGAATATAATTATTGGTGCTTAATTAAAATCTTTACTTATTTCATTTAGCTATTTATGCAAGAATGTTAAAGTGAAGTAAAATTTTATATTTTTCTTAAAGTACTTACCAAATTGAGCGCAGCATCTCTCTCAGAATCCACGGAATCCAAGACCTCACTGCTGGAACTGTCATTACTGGCTTCACCTTCTCCATTCACATGGATATCTGTGAAAAATGTACACATAATTTTTAAAAGCACATTGTAAATATTTCAAAAGGTAAATACAAATTTATATTGTAAGGAAAGTATTTTTTTATCTGTGACAGTATATTAATGTTTCTGAATCACAAATAAATTTTTATAAAATCTAATTATAACCAACTTTGAGATTTAAATAATTCATTAAAACAATTAAGATCAAATAATTAGAATAACAAGCAAAGTCAATCAATGCCAAAATGAAATTCATTTTTTTCCATCAGATTAAAATATTTTGTACAATTATTAATTGTATTATGTGTTTTAACTATGATGTATCATAAGAAAATGTATAAGTAAGTTTTTTTTAAAAGTTATTTGGGTTTTATAATATTGGTACACAATTTTTCAATGAGAATATATAGGTATACACTATTTTTGTTTTATCCGAGTATAAAAATTCCTTCGATTTCAAGGAGTTGAATTTTTTTCTCCTCTGGTTAGAACAATGATGTCAATATTTTGCACTATGCATACATGGCTTCCTAATTAGGTATGTGGAACTTGTCCTTCCATCTATCCTTTCTTACACACTCAATATTTCACAATATGGCATTTACCCTACGTATGCACATCCAGTGCTTGATGGTTTGTATCTCTTTATAGAGAATTATCAATATTTGTTTATCAATACAAACATTTACTTCTCTTAAGAAGTTTTGTACATAAATAAATAAGGTCTTTCTGAAAAATATTGTTGGCTGAAAATATCAGTGTACTTATTAGTTAATTCCTGAAAGTTTAAATGTTTAAAAGTTTAAATGTATAATTTAAGTATCACTTCAAAACATAAAGAAAACCCCCGCCCCCTCCCATACAAATACAGGTATGAGGTCTGGACCCACTTCCCCATCCATACACGTACAGTGGTATGGACCCACCTCACTACCCATACAAGTACAGTGATATTGATGTTATTAAAGCGATATCCCTAGTTTTCAGAATGGGTTTTGTTATATTTCTGAACAGAGCACAGAAGTATTGACTCACCCGTCCTCTCATACACGAACTTTGATGTTGTCCCTATAATGGTACAGACCATGTATGTGTATAATTCCATGTACGTGTATGAGCGGGCGGGTGGGTCAATACCACTGTACTTGTATGGGCGGGTAGGTGGGTCAATGCCACTGTAGTGTATGAAAGGGCGGGTGGGTCAATGCCACTTCAAATAAATGTGTGTTATTATTTCTACGTCAATGGAATGAAATTTATTTTGTGCAGTACTGTTGTTTATAATTTTAATGCTTAACATTTGAATAATAAGATTAGCCCCTATATTAGAGTATACAAATGATCATTTAAAATGTTATGATATGTGAGGTTAGAACTATACAACGCTGTAAATCAAATATATTTCGTTACACATACAGTACAAGTAAAAAATGTGTCTGACAACGTCCAAAAAGAATGCAATTTGTTAATATGAAAGAAGTTTGCCTTATAGACAAAATAAAATGTTACCTAACTTAAGCCATGAAATTGGTTTATTTTAGTTGTTATATCAGGCAGATAAACCTTTTGTGCTGAAATAAATCGGCACAAAATGGATATGGTTAATTCATGATAAAAAGACTATTATTTATCACGGACAATAACGAAGAAGGCGACAGCTTGCCAGAATGGGCCCTGCTACAATCACAACCAATCAAATATAAATGATCACAGTGTCGCATGGCGGCAAGGGGTTAGGGAAGAAGGGGTGACACGCGCTAAGCTAACCCTTGACAATGGTAATCGCGGTGGTGTAATCTATCAATCGGCCGCGACAGACGTCCCTAGAGGCTGCTGCGATCTGGCAGCACTTTGAGTAACTCCCTCACTACCAGAGCTCTGCTCACTAACGCTACCTATAGCCAATTTTTGAACTATTGCCCAAATTAGCTGGTAACAGTGCAATATGTCCATAGATTTTTGGTTAAAAAAGAAGTTGGTTCCACCAAAATTAATATTCCACCTACTCTGCTCCTGTTTACAGACCCGCATGTGAAACAGCTGTTCAACGAGTTAAAGTTAGGCCTCCTATATGATAGTTCATTCCAGTTACTTCGTGTTCAACTGCTTGCTTATATATTTACCTTTCCTTACTTGACAATATACTAGTTGTACTCCCGCAACGAATTGCGGGAAATGTGTTTGGTAAATAAACAAATCTTTTAACAATTAATTAACTTTGTTTATTTGTATGGAAGATAAATTAAATAATTTTGAAAACCTCAAATATATTATATACTATTTCAGTGCTTACTTTATAAACAATGTTCAAAGTTCTATTCTTTTTGGACGAATTTCTACTTTAATATCATTAAGTGAGCGTGCTCTGGATAGTGCAACATAAAGCTTGTTCTAGTAGGTACAGTCATAGACGGTCTTTGGTCTGTCTCTGAGTCACTAATCTTAGTTCTCCTGCTTCCTCCAGTTGTCTTGTCATAGAAATATGCCAGCCAGTTTCCCCACAGGGCCAAATTAAAATATAGTACATAGGGTTAAAGAGCATACTGTCAAAATCAATTTTGTTGAAGGCCTCCATCAGGATACATACACTGTTATACTTCGATTAGAGGGCGGGGGCTCCATCAACAGTTTGAAACACAGCAGCAACCTCTGACATAGTTGGTCCTGGTGAGGTTAGTGGTAAAATCTCATAACCATTTCATTGTAAGGACGATTTTTCTATTAAAGCTTGTAGTTTCTCCTCTTCAATATTTTGATACATTGTTTAGTAAACATTTTTGTAAGGATTACATTCAATATCAGATATTAATTTAAATAGGCCCTACGTCTTCTCTTATATTCGAATTTGAATTATGTGCCATCCTTATTTGATTAGCATCCTCAAAATTTAAAGTTTAGTTTAAAATTTCGCTTACACTATTGTTTATTTTTTTCATTAAGTAAAAAGAGTAAGTGTTATGAATAAGTTATTCCTGCTACTTGTTAGCTATAAATAGCTACAAATACCCAACACGTAAGACATTCAGTTCGTACAGATTTTGTCTTGTTCAGTTATATAAAAGAAAGAGCAATTTACACGATACGGCATTTATGCACTTATTAGACGCTTCCCAAATCTTGACATTTTTATCACCAGTAGTTAGGTACAATCTCAGGAATATATTTTCTGCAATCATTATTCCGTGGAAAATTATTTGTCTACTGAAACAATCGAAGATTTTGCTTTTTGAGCAATTTTTGTGTGTTGTATCTCGTTTTGTTTTGTTTGTTTGTAAGATTTTCTGACTTTTTTATTTGGACGTGTTCTTTTTTCACACTGAACACGAATTTTAAACTATTTTGATCTACGATCATTTCACGGTATATCTTGAAATAGCTAATAGATGTGATGGTAAAAGCAACGACTGACCATAAAATTCAAATTGGAATATATTATTTCTGCTGGAGAAACGGCCGGCAGGACATCCATGAGACCTGGAAGCCGACGTTAACACTTGTTTGTAGACACGTATTTTTATTGATTATGTAGAATAGAACATGTTAGGTTAGGTGAGTAAGAAGTGTGTTTTTTGGGCCGAAAAAAATAATTTCAACTCAAAATCAGGTATAGACCTATTTGTCTTCAGCATAAAAACAGAATTTTTAACAGACGAAAAATAGTAAGGTAATTGGGAAAAATAAATGACAACTACATAGTTTCAGAAGTGTCTAGAAAGTGCATCTAGTGACCCATGTTATTTACTGATTCACTAATGCCCAACTCTAAATGAACCGAACAACATTCAATGGAGTTTATTTTCTGTGACAACTGAAATAACCCCTTCCTACAGCCAAAAGTTCAGCAAACGTGATGTTCCTAATTCCCGGGAACATTAATGGGGGATGTGAGACTTGATGGATGGTGGGGGGAGGGGGAAGATTGGCACCCCTATGGCCGACGCCCGCATCCCTTCATTAAAGAACAGTTTTTAAATTGTTCCGAGTGCGGGCTGCCCATGTTTCTATAATCAGCCATTGCTAGACGCGTGTGAATTCGGTGTTCGGAGCCCTCTGATGACAGGGTTTGTTGGCCTAACCTCCACAACAGTTTATAATTAGTTTGGCAGTTAATTTTGTTCTCCGGCATATGGGTTTCACTATCACTAAGGCAAAAAGTACTGGCACTGTAACCTGAGAAAGAACTAGATTTCATTTGTGAGGATTGGTATGGTAATTTGTATGAATGTGGCCTTGTTTAACTCTGGATAGGTTTGTGAGGTTCTTGGGATGAGCAATACTACCAACCGTCGACGTACTTTGGGTGAGCGGGTGGCTCTATTTGTGCGGGCAACAGTGCGTTGTCAGGTCGGAGAAAACGGATGGAAATGTAGGCAGGTCTAAATGCTTCTGTTGAAACTGTGGCGACTTGGCTCAGCTAACCAAGAATGTTTTCCTCTAGCACGATGTACTAAATGTGTATGGTGGACATTTTTGCACAGCAAATGAAATATACATTGTGTGTGGGATGTCCGCAAGAAATATGTATTAGAACTTAAACCACGTTCACTAAATTCCTAGATGTACGACGACGTTTTTACTCTATGCTTGAATATTTATGAGCTATAGTAGTTACAAGTACATTAAGAGTCTGCAGAAGCTGTCGGTTATGTTGTTTTTAATCCCATAAGAACAATGTTAATTGCAAATGCAAATCTTTTCGCTATTTATGGTCCAAAAGTTGTGTATGAAGTGTGATTTTAAACGTTATTATGATTGCGAGTATTGCGAGTTGGGTTTTGTTTTTGATATTTTGAATACATATGCCTAGTTTTGAAAAATATGTGAAAATAATAACTTCAAACTAAACATTTTTATTGTTTTTTTTCATATAGTTAATAAGGAATTCTCAAAGCAATTCCAACGCGTATTTTCATTCTTAATCAAATGCAATTTGTTTGGAAAAATTCCGTTTAAAAATAAATGTTTAGTTTGGACACGCGTGATCGTATGCCGGTTCGCAAATAACATTCTTATGGGACTGACTAAAACCAACATGGCCTCTGCAGACTCTTAATGATTTATCCACGTATAAAGGTATAATACGTTTGTAATCTACACAAAGCAACGGAGCAATTTATTATTCATTTTCTCAACAACAATTTCTTTTATAAAAGGTAATTTTCTATCTTGGCAGTGCTTGGTGGCAAATACTGTATACGTTTTTCAAATTATTGCTTATAAAAAATCTTTCTGTATTTTAGAAATCATTGGAAATCCACCAGGACATTTCTGTGGAGAAACTAAATGATTCTGAAAGAGTGTAAATTAAATAACTGGAGCAGGAGATGCTCCCCTCAATCGTTCTATAGACTGTTTATTTCTTAAAATGCTTATTTAACCACCCCAGCAGCCTGAGGAGGGAAGCGCCCTTACCCTTCAGGGTTCATAATCTGCTAGTGTCAATCATATCCAATCATGGGTGGGGTTAAAAACTAATAGAAGACTGAACTGGGCCGCACCGAGGGGGTGGCCGTGTTTTCACGCATGTAGGAGCAGGCAAATTGAACTTTGGTCCTTGGGTGCTGGGGGGGGGGGGATCTGCATGGCCATCCATCTTCCCCCGTGATCGGCTACGTGTTCCAGCAGTCACTTTAAAGTTGGAGCTCATTCCGCCCCCGAGGGAGTACAACTCCTCAACTACGATTTGGGCTCTTTTGTTCCTTCCCAAATGTTACGTTGCCAATGAAAGGGTTTTATGTGTTTGTTCTCAGCTGTCAAAATGTACTATTGACGTTTTACAATATTTACCAGTAAATTTACATTATTAACCAAATAACATTCTTGGTATTTCAGATAACGGCTTTAACTGTGATAAAATATACTTTGTTTTTCAGGCTTTACCAGTTTCTCCTTTGCTTTTACGGTTGCGTTCAATATTAGTTAATTAATTTATTTATTATTAAGACACCGATCGGCAAAATATGGGCGAATATGGATTTCGAATTAGTGTGATGCGTGTAGATGAACGATGTAGTCATTGTTACTATCTGAGTTCGACTTAGCTCAGAAAGGGCTATTTATTAATAGCCCAATAGCCAGGGCAGCCCAATATGGGACTTACAGCTTTACGTGGAATCCGAACCACGTAGAGTTAGTCTGGTATTCAGCTGATTGACAAGCTTGACACTGAGTTCTCTTCCCTACACAACATCTGAGCATTGACTACCATCCAACATGGACACCCCAGACTTCTCTAGTAGTGTCTACGTCATGGTAACCATTGAGAATAATTGGTAATAGAATAATTAATACGGTTTATTTGTACAAGGTTTTTACGCAAATAAAAGAAAAATAACTTTTTTTTTAATATCTCTGAAAAAATTCCTTCTTGGTTTTAATCAGAAATTGCTCAGGTATTAAATTTTCAAGTTAAAACAAATTATTTTAAAAGCAATTTATGTAACCCCAATAATTTTGTCTATTATTCACAAAGTAGCATTTCTTATTTATAACTTAAGTTAAAAATTTGAAGAAAACATTTCTTCTTAAATATAATATCTATTCAAGTCTTTCCTCACCTTAATTAAATAATTTTAGAAATAATACTGGTTAAATTACCTTTTTTCCTGTCAACAGTTCTTCAAACGTAATCTGCTATGTACATTTCGAAGCATAGAGCTTCATCATCAGGCTTTCCAAAAACGTCACTGTTTACATTACACTAAACATTAAAAACATTTAAAATATAAACTATAAACATTTAAACATATTAACATAGCACATTTGCCGGCCGGCGATAGACACCAACTAGAGCAACTAGAGTTGGTATCTATCGCCGGCCGGCAAATGTGCTATGTTAATATGTTTAAATGTTTATAGTTTATATTTTAAATGTTTTTAATGTTTAGTGTAATGTAAATAGTGACGGTTTTGGAAAGCCTGATGATGAAGCTCTATGCTTCGAAATGTACATAGCAGATTACGTTTGAAGAACTGTTGACAGGAAAAAAGGTAATTTAACCAGTATTATTTCTATAATATAACAGTTCTGGAGGCTAATAAAACAAAATGAATAAATAATTTTGTGCCCGGGGTTGTCCTACTAAGCAACTACTCATTTCTTGAAAGCCTGGCAAAATAGTTCTTGTTAATTACTACAATTTACTGTGGACTTTTACTGTACGTACAACCTCACATGTTAGCACTGTAAAACAAATTGACAAAACAATGGGACTGAACCTGAAACATTGTTATTCTCTGGATTGGACCCTGTTTATAAATCAATCTGAATATTTATTATACAGGGTGATTCATGACGTTCTTCCTCCACGTCAACAGCACATTCTTCTAAAAAAAAAAAAAAAAAAAAAAAAAAAAAAAAAAGAAGAAAAATGTTATATTAAACATAGGCTTGAAAACTCTTCGTTAGCGAATTACAGCCAATGAAACATTTCGGTAAGAATCTTGGATAAAGAGTGAAATAAAATTGTACACAATTTATGGAAAGATAAATAAGAACAGAAATATCATGATTTATAATGTAATTTGACATGAGAAAGTTAAATAAGTAGGTTTCAGAACTGTATCTACAGTAGTTTTAAAGTAATTTGGGGTTAAACGCAAGAATTCGGGGCAAGAAACTCCGTTTTTTTACGTTTAGTGTACAATAACTTTGTTAAAAGTGTAATAAAGTCATAAAAATGTCATACATGATTTGTAGATAATTTGATTCAGAGAAGATTGATGTAAGCTGAGTAAAAAAACAACACATAAATAAATACAAAAGTTTAACTTTATATAGTATAATACATAAGTAATTGCAAAGAAAGAATTATATGAAGATAATAAAATCACACGGTAATCTTTGTGTCCAATAAATAAATGATTTTTTACTATTAAGTATTATTAAAGTAAAAATAATATAAATAAATAACATTTTAACAAATAAATAATTAATTTTCCTTCACTATCTACTATAGAAAATAATGTATCATAATATTATTTTTAATTCTTAAGTTGGTAACGCTTTTAAACAACAGCTGATGAACAATGCTTTCCTAATTGCCATGTCTGACTTGTGTAGTAGTAATGTCAAGCTACAAAATACTAGTATCAATATATGACTTCTTAAGAGGTGAATATGAGTTTCACAACCTTTAGTGTGGAGGTCACTTATAAATTGAAATGAATGTTACCAATTTCATAAACAAAAGCTGGACATCTAGAACCAGGGGATGGTTCAATTTGTTTGGAGTTTGGTAATTTTTTAAATACTAATCAACAATCCTACAAGCATATTTTATTTACGGATGAGGCCAGTTCACTGGGGATGGTGTCAACAACTTGCTTAATGAGTATTTATGGGCAGAACAACATCCTCATAAGGTAGTGGAACAGAAATTTCAACATCGATTTACTCCCAATGTTTGATGTAGTGTTTTACACAATCAGCTTTATTTTTGGGGAGAACGTCATGAATCACTCTGTACATCTAATTGAATGAATGTTTTGTTTAACAATGATAACATTTCTAGCTTTTACTGCATAGACGTAACATACAGTACACAGATGAGGACATAGATGTAGGCTGGACGCACAAATATTGTTGGGGTGTCTCCTAAACCCCTTCCATTTCTATAAGGAGGCGTTTTGATGTGCGCCTGAACTTTGTCTAGAGATGTACTAACCATGTTCATATATTAAGACTGTCCCCACCGAGTAAAACATTGAATACTGAATTCCGAGGTTGGTAAGTGAATCTTAATTCTTTTCATAATAAGAATGAACTTTTGTGGTAATGCTATTTTTTTTAATCGTGATCCTTAAACAATTGCAATTTTTTTACGAAAATAACCCGACAAGCTGTATTGTTTAGTATTTATTTTGCCTCAATTTAACTCATTCATCAATCAGCTGTTCTCTTTGCTGCCAATCAAATCAAGTCAGCTGTTCTGTTAATCTATATTTATAAAAGAGGATGTTTGTTTATATATGTTTGAAGTTTATGCGCTGCCAAACCATCCAACTGATCGCCATGAAACTTTAGGATGTTGTCCTGTATACTCCCGAGATGGTTTCTGTGAAGTTTGATGCAGATCCGTCCACAGGGTCCCGCCCCACGGGCTCCTAAAGATCCCATGTTATTCAAATTGAGAATCTGAATTGTTTACAAAAAACATATGACTGTGTGGTTTAATGTAGTTTCACATGCCATAAGCAGATTGAAGTTCTCACAACAACAGTACTGTATATGTTTTGATTAATTGTAGTTCTACATTTCACCTTGAGAGTGTAGCACACACTACATTTACTTGATCAGGTGATCTGTATTTGGTGTTAACCTTTTTTCCTTGGTAATTAAAACATGTGGTGAAACGTGAAAATAAAAAAATAAATAATTATTTGTTTTGCAGTTTACTTTTTATGAAAATGAAAGGCGAGACAACGTCCGCCGGGTTCAGCTAGTGTTTTATAAATACTTTACTTTAACCCCGCATTCTTCACCTCACCATAACCCAACCTGTCTAGGTCAGGGACACAGCTAAATGCCTCCAGCAGTACAATACTAGACCGTAGTGAATGCCTAAAATGTAAGACTAGCCTTTTCAGGTTGGAAATCCGAGCCGTGCCTAATACACCAGCTGATTAAGACATAAACAGTGGTGCTAGAGGCGGCGGACGTGACAACTAAAATAGGCGCGACTTCCTGGTAGCTGAACGAATATTAAATTATTCATGGGCGGATGGTCCAAAACGACGCCGCGTGGTGCCTGAAGGCTAGCACACTGACACTAGGTAGAACAGGCAATCACGATGTTTAATAATAATAACTATATTAGACAAGGTCGTCAACAGGACGGTTTGCCACAATCTATCGGCAGTGTACATGGTAGATAGTCATATATTAGACAAGCTCGTCAACAGGACGGTTTGCCACAATCTATCGGCAGTGTACATGGTAGATCAGTCATATATTAGACAAGCTCGTCAACAGGACGGTTTGCCACAATCTATCGGCAGTGTACATGGTAGATAGTCATATATTAGACAAGCTCGACAACAGGATGGTTTGCCACAATCTATCGGCAGTGTACATGGTAGATAGTCATATATTAGACAAGCTCGTCAACAGGACGGTTTGCCACAATCTATCGGCAGTGTACATGGTAGATAGTCATATATTAGACAAGCTCGTCAACAGGACGGTTTGCCACAATCTATCGGCAGTGTACATGGTAGATAGTCATATATTAGACAAGCTCGTCAACAGGACGGTTTGCCACAATCTATCGGCAGTGTACATGGTAGATCAGTCATATATTAGACAAGCTCGTCAACAGGACGGTTTGCCACAATCTATCGGCAGTGTACATGGTAGATAGTCATATATTAGACAAGCTCGTCAACAGGACGGTTTGCCACAATCTATCGGCAGTGTACATGGTAGATCAGTCATAGACTATATTAGACAAGCTCGTCAACAGGACGGTTTGCCACAATCTATCGGCAGTGTACATGGTAGATAGTCATATATTAAACAAGCTCGTCAACAGGAAGGTTTGCCACAATCTATCGGCAGTGTACATGGTAGATAGTCATATATTACCTTACACTGTGCATCTTAACACTGGCTCCCAAATCACCATGAGTTGTCAGATTACGTATGTGCTATTATAAATATACATATATAGTATGTTTTGTAATATTTGTGTTACAAATTACTTCTTTTAATGTTTGGGTTTGTTCTAAAAATCGCTAAAATGGTAGTACGCAAAAACCAAACCATTAACATAAATATCGCTCAAGTTAAAAGCGTCGAAGTTTGTCTTTAGGTATGCGTGGATTTAGAAGAGACCACGTGGAAGTGAAAACATAGGATAATTCTAACTGTTTGTAGCCTACCCTTTTAGATAAAACTGATTATAGAGAAAAGAGAGTATGAAACACCAGGGGTTTGTGTGACCTTCAGAAGTCTATACAAATTCAGAGAGAAGGAAACAGGTCGCATCCAGTAGTGCGCTAATGTGTCGATTAGTTTGTTCACCACTTTGCCAAGCGAAAACAGAGCCAGCACCTTGTCAGTCCCACCTTTATTTTTATCTTTTGTTTTTTTCTTCTCCCTCTTATTTTTCCTTTCCTTTTTCTCTGTGATTAAATCAAAGGGACATACAATCCAAATTGACATAATGAAGTTGGCCTGACTGGAAAAATGGCAGGATGTTTTGTTAAACCCAGACACACCTAGGATTTTCTTATAAAAAAGAATTAAAGAAAAGTTATATTGGGAGAAGAAACCATTTTCCTTCTTTCTAAATATAATACATCATCGGATTTTTCGATATCACAACTATTCCACGTTTTGTAGTATTTATTTATTATATTTTATGTATAAAGAATCCGTTACCTGCGTGCTGTTTGCCTGTTTATAGCTACACTTGTAATTGATCCGTTACCTGCGACCTGTTTACCTGTTTATAACTACTCTTGTGATTGATCCGTTACTTGCGTGCTGTTTACCTGTTTATAGCTACTCTTGTAATCGATCCGTTACCTGCGTGCTGTTTACCTATTTATAGCTACTCTTGTAATTGATCCGTTACCTGCGTGATGTTTGCCTATTTATAGCTACTCTTGTAATTAATCCGTTACCTGCGTGCTGTTTACCTATTTATAGCTACTCTTGTAATTGATCCGTTACCTGCGTGATGTTTGCCTATTTATAGCTACTCTTGTAATTGATCCGTTACCTGCGTGCTTTTTGCCTGTTTATAGTTACTCTTGTAATTGATCCGTTACCTGCGTGATGTTTGCCTATTTATAGCTACTCTTGTAATTGATCCGTTACCTGCGTGATGTTTGCCTGTTTATAGCTACTCTTGTAATTGATCCGTTACCTGCGTGCTGTTTACCTGTTTATAGCTTACTCTTGTAATTGATCCGTTACCTGCATGCTGTTTACCTGTTTATTTCATCTCATCAGCCGTCAAAGATATTCTATTGTTGCGATGAGTATTTCTCAATTATTGCTCTACTAAGGCCGTTGACCAAGAATTATTTATTCGTCATTTAAATGTTTGTAAAGGTTCATACGTATTTATTCTAAAGTTACATAAATTTCAGTGTCTACCGTGTATATAGGATTCATTCCAAAAACCTAAAGAACCGTGGTTACATATCGCATGTGAGGTTCAAAGGTAAACATTGTATTCTACGCTAATTGTAACCAACAACAATTAATTCAATTTTCCAAGGATACGAAGTTTTTCATTTGATGAGACTCGCTAAAAGCAATGTGCTGTAGGGAGATAAGGGATGATACATTGCTTCTAATGTTTTAGTTTATGTTGATGACTTTCCCCCTAATGAGTTAAACATGTCAACATGCTCCTTTTCAACAACTCCTACACTTTGAGACTCCGAGTTTGATGGGACAAACACGTCTCCAATCACACAAAAACTAGATTTGCACCCTCGCTCACACGTATGTGACTTGTACATGTTAACACGAATTTACGAAGACTTACATTATATTATTTTCATGTTTACCACATTTATTAAATTTCGTTTAACTAAAATAAATGAAGATTTAACTATCTGGAGTAAAATTCGGGAATCACAAACATTTCAAAAATATAAGAGATTGGTTACCTATCAACTTAATTATTATTGAATCACTAAATCCAAACATAATTAAATGCATATTTCATAAATTTATTTTAGCTTATTCTTAACGTTGAATCGCATATTTTGCATTACCTGCTGTAACATTTTTAAATATCAAATTCTGTTCCCTCTTTATTATTATCTTTTTATAGCACAGTGCGGGGTTTATGTTCATTTATATTGTGCTTATTGCATTCAGTAATACAAAAAATGTACCTACTGGCATCTGTATAATGCAAAAGTGCATTGTGGTCACGGTACACCTAGGAAAGAAGACAGTAGGTATCACGCGCATCTCCTATGACGTCACAATGGCAACAACAAACACAAAAATACTGTTCTAATTCTCGTAGTTTAAAATTCCCGCTGGTAAGTGGTAAATAACTTGCCTAATATTTAGCTGAATTCTTCCATGCGATTGGTAGATTTAGTTACCATCCAACAAAATCAACTTTCATAAAATTCTGCCTACGACAAATGGACACAGCACTGAGTCCAACTGTCATGTTAGACGAAACCGAGGTTATAGAAGTGTCGACTAAATTCCATGGAATATACCTCGATCGAGGGTTGATATGGAATATCCACGTCGACAATGTCTGCTCAAAGCTGTCTTCAGGAATTTACGTTTTGAGACAGCTGCCCAAATACCGTCCAGGTACTGATGATGGCGTATTTTGGAATAATATACCCACACCTTTCCTACGGAGTAGTCTTATAGGGAGGTTGTGCAAGCACTCACTTTTATAGAATGTTCACCTTGCAGAAAAAAGCGGTCCGAATAATTGCAAAATTGCAATGGAGAGAGTCGTGCAGGCCAGCATTCAAGAATCTCAAACTGTTGACGCTTCCCTGCCTCTACATTTTGGTAACATCAATGTTTTTCATGTTAAAATGCGAACCCGTAGGTAGCGAAATACACTCGTACGCCACTAGAGGTAGGGAAAACTACCGTACTGGCAGACACAGGACGGGAGCTTACGAACGATTGCCTTCACAGGCAGGAGTTCAGTTTGTCAACAAGTTATCAAATTCGATTAAAAGTGCCGCAATGCCCAAGGAATTTAAAGCTCGTCTGAAAACTGCATTGATTTCAAAAGCATTTTACAGTACAGACGAGTTCATTGCACATAGTTGAGAGACCTAATATTTGGCTGACCGACAGAGAGGCTAGCCTAAATCTCTAGAGTGGGAAGATTTAGAATAAATGAGAATTGGAGTACATGTTATAATTGTATGTATGTAGGCTATGTTATTTCGATGTAGCATGAATGGACAAAACTTTAGATATTTAATCAAGCAGCTTAATTCCTATTGACGATTGCAATACAATACATTTTGTAACTACGCAATAAAATATTTCTATTCTATTCTATTATTTTATGGAATAATCAAACCAGGCGATTTCACCCATTTGACGTCAGTGCGCAGCCTCGTCGTGATAGATTTCTTGTAGTTATCGTGGTTGTGGTTAGGTTTGGTCCGGTATTTACTTCAGAACCGTTCATTTATTCCAACAGCTGATTAATGAAACTATTATAAACAATTAATTGTCAAATTGATATTGCCATGATACTTGGTTGCACTGATACTTCTTAGAGCCCCTGGGGTGGTTTCCCGATGGAATTTAAAAATGAAGGTATGCCAATGTATTAACCGGAGACACTAAGAATGTCCATACAACTTTTCACGTGAATGGGTTCAGTAGTTTTTGCGTGACTGAGTAACACACGCACGCACACACAGACACCATTAGATTTTTTTTATAATAGCAAGATAACAATTATGTATTAATGTATTCATTTATATTCCTAAATAGTAAATTTTGTTGCTTTGTATTAGTCTGTTTATAATAATACTTAAACAATACATATTTCTGATGCATTTTTATAATCTAAATCACATTTTTTTCCATTTATTAGCATATTATAAAATCTAACATACATTTTCCATTTTGTATTAACTTGCTTAATACTTGTACCACAAATTATAATATTTTGTGTTCATCTGCTTTTTAATTCTTTTACGGTCATCATTGGATTACTTTAGTTTTTTACAGTTAGTCTTTTTCTTGTTTTTCTCCGAAATTCATTCAACCTTTAATATCTTTCCTTTCTTGTTTAATCCAAAAACTTCGTACACATATTGATCTATTGTCCAGTCTCATGTTGAATCTTGTATGCTTGACTTTTTTCTTTGCTTTATACATTAGATCTTCTTTTATAAGGCCAAGTTCTTAAACATCTTATTTCATTTCTTTTATCAAGCTAGCCGTTGTTTTTTGTACAAACATTCTTGTTACTATCTTATTTGTTATTCTATCGTCTCCCATCCTTAGAATATGCCCAAAGTATAATATTATTTTTTGCTAATTTAATTTGTTATTGTTTTTGTGTCTTTGTAAACTATATTTTTAGATAAATCTCTGTCCTTCTTAGTCATGACTTTACTTTTTATGAATGTTCTCATAATTCGTCTTCTTATGTAAATTTTTTTCTTTCTGATATATCTCATGGAGGTTAAAAATTGTTTCCTGCAATATGTTATTTTTGGTTGTACTGTTTTACATTTTTGTAACGTTTTAGTTTTACGTGTATTGCTATGATTAATTTGTATATAATACTTTATTAGTTTGTTTTAGGATGTTACTTTTAATACATACATTTTATATTTTACCATTTTTATTAGTTAGTTTATATATAATCTTGGGTCAAAATCGGTTATATTCCCGCAAGGAGCAACGGGTGCTTCCTAAGCTGATCACGAGTGCTAATAAAATTGATCACGTATGCTACCCAAGCTGATCACTACTAAAGATACTATCAAAGTTGATCACGGATGCTACCCAAGCTGATTACGGATGCTAGCCAAGCTGATCACTACTAAAGATACTATCAAAGTTGATCATGGATGCTACCCAATCTGATCACGGATGCTAGCCAAGCTGATCACTACTAAAGATACTATCAAAGTTGATCACGGATGCTACCCAATCTGATCACGGTTGCTACCCAAGCTCATCTCGTATGCTACTCAACCTACACCAGCCGGATAGGCACTAAATCAAAGCGTTGGTTATCCCTCACGCTGTCTTCTAACAAAATATCATTATTTTAGAACGCCCCAAGATTATATGAAAAAGTTTAGATTTTGCGGGTATATAACCTATTTTGACCATAATCTTGCGTTTTTCACCGCTAAAACCTCAATCCTCGCGAATTTTTTTTCTTTATCTGAATCCTATATATAACATGAACTAACTTGCCCAGTAAACAGCTCGGCGAGACTCGTGCGTCGTTCTTCGTACTCAAATAACCGCTATATACGCGGATCACGTATCTTCAAATGTTATATACCTTTAATTGTACAGTCGTTTCCCAGAATAGATTAAAATAAATTAAATGCGTGTGTGAGCGGCTCGCATTAGCAAGTCAGATCTTGTATTGATGGATAGTGCCGGCCAGAAGCACAAAGGGTGCCGAAATTGCGTCCGTCTGTCCGTCTGTTTGGATTGGCATTTCAAAACAAGAGCGGCGTACCGCGCCACGTCGGCGTGCACTGCCACCTATTCACAAGTATCTCAGTCAATTCTATATATCCGATTTCTATAATATTGATTTTATTTTCGATACGTATGCTAGAAGTGATATGGGTCGTTAATTGTTCTATCGAAGTACCCAGGGAATATAGTCATAACATCAATATTTTAAAGGATATAAAATATTCGATGGATTTTCTACGTGGAAAATCAAAATTTAAATAAAATTTAATTTGTTTTTCCTGGCTTGTATATTTTCATCGTTTCATTGCAATAGGTACTGTATATACATTTTTTAAACATGAAACTTGAATTCAGAATGACTGTATGTATAGTCCGAATAAAATAACTTTGGTACTGGCGGAACGGCTACGCGCCGCTTGTCTGAAATGACAAAACTCGCGTTTTAATGTGCTGTCAAACTTGAAATAATTAAGCAATAATTTTCAAACAAATTGCATAGTGTCCACCATGTTATATTCTTTAAGAAAAAATTATGCTCGAGATATTGCTTGAACTAATTTGCTTTTTATAGTGATATATGTGTTTTAGAACACGTTTTTATGAGTGAAATTGCGCGTGAGTAGTCTTTAACCTGTCACTGTAGCGAGAATAATAATAATAAAATTATTTCTTCTGGGTGGATGACAGTTTGATTTATGTGATTACTTTGGTATAAGACTCGTTTAAAAAATAAAAAAAATTAATGAAGCTAATTTTTTTGTAAACCCTTGCAAACTCGGAAACGTCAAACGCTAGACAAAATCTTTTTGAGACAACATTAACTGTGTTATTTAAGTATTAGTAAAATAATATTGCGGTACTAATAAAACATGCAAAACAATAATGAAGAGATGATGAAGTACTCATCATTCGTTTACATGGAGGCTGTGTTGGACGTGTAAGGTATACTCTGCTCAAGGGAAAGTGTACACCGAGTAGTCAGCCCAAGCGTTTCGACGATATTTTCAGATAAGAAATGTTCCTCCAGTAAGAAATAATGTGAGTTAGTTGACTTTGAGGTGTGTTTGTGTTCAGTTCTTAAACGATTTAACAGTGCTTGGTATAGTTTAATCACTAGTTCATTTTTATTACATTTATTTAGTTTTAGAGCTATTATAAGTTTTTTTTTTATTTAGATGTGACAATAATGTTATATGATACAGTGTATAGTTAATTATCAGTGTTTAGTACTGTTTTAATATTTAGGCCATTTCAAATTTTATTATTATTTTATTCTATTAGTAATTGACAAGAAGTTTGTAATGGAAGAGGAAATAGCTGAGCCAGTGACTGTACAACGCGCGTGTGGTATCAGTGCCGCCTTGTTGACAATCTAGTTTTGAAAACTCTTGAATCTTTCTTCCTAGTTAAAGGGAATTCTATGTAATACGAGAGTACGATTTTTGTGCCTCTTAAATAACACAATTAATCTAAGTTTAGACATTTTTTTAGCGTTTGTCGTTACCGAGTTTGCAAAGGTTTACAAAAAAATTAATTCCTCATTAACTTGTTTGAATGTTAATGAGTCTTATACCAAACTAATCACAATGAATCAAACTGTCATCCATCCACAAGAAATAATTGTATTATTATTATTATTATTCTCGCTGCAGTGACATGTTAAAGAAGACTCACGCACAATTTCACTAATAAAAACGTGTTCTTAAACACATATATCACTATGAAAAGCAAATTAGTTTAAGCAAAATCTTCACAATAATTTTTTCTTAAAGAATATAACATGGTGGACACTAAACAATTAATTTGGAAATTATTGCTTTGTTATTTTAAGTTTGGCAGCAAATTAAAACTCATGGTTTTGTCATTTCAGACCAGCGACGCTAGGCTGTTCCGCCAGTACCAAAGTTATTTTATTCGGACTATAATGAAGGAGAGACAGAAGGTGAACGGCAAGCCCAAACTCAATTTGATTTCAAAAAAATAGTTGCAGACCTGTCTGTGTCCTTTTATATAGTTGGTATTATAGTACTACATAAAAATAACAAATACTGAAACTGCATACTGTATAGGCCCAAGCCTAATATCATGATGAAGAAACTCACTCACTGGATATTTTATAATTTGTAGAAATAAAATCTCACATAATCGAATAAACATTTAAGAAGTATACGTGAGGCCTTTCGAAAACAATTTTTTCTTTGTCAAAAGCAACAAGCAACTAAAACATAATTTGTAAATAATATGAAAATAGAGTTTAAATTAAATATTAATTTAGTAAAGGATTAAAATTAAAAAATCCTGATTTGGTATTGACTAAATAATTGTTATGTTCGTTTATTTAGTATATCTCAAATGCATCAATATAATTTGGTTTATAACTTGTAATAAACTGATGCCTGAAAATGAGTGTTTGTGTTCTAAACTTCCTCGAGCAATTTTAAATAATGGATTAAATCGAAACGATATCATGATATAAAAAAGTATTATTGGCATTTTTCTATCAATAAAAGGATAATCTAGTTAAATCCTCCTTTTTAATAATTTTTATCACTGAATGAAGAAATAATACAAATAATTACCATTATTTTGATTAGTTTCCTATTTTGTTGTCATTTTTGATAAGAACTCACCTGTCTGGTGCGGAGGCGGGCTGGGGTGCTTTTCAGGGAGGTCACCACCTGTAAACAAACAAATCATGAGGACAGACTGTATAACCACTTCCTTCCGGTGTTGGTGTGGGCACGCGACACCCCAGACTGTACCGGGACAGTCGTGTATTATAAAACTGAACCTCTCTTTTGTACAGTACTTCAGTCGGGGAAGTTACCACATAAAACAAACCATTTCCTGCCAGTGTTGGTGTGGACACGCGACACCCCAGACTGTACAAGGACAGTCATGTTTAATAAAAATGAATCTACCTGGTTTACGAATCCACCTGCCCACCAATATACGTACAGTGGTATTGACCCACCAACCTTCCCTTACACGTACAGTGGTTATTGACCGACCCACCTTTCCTTATACGTACAGTCGTATTGACCCACCTTCTCTGCCTTACACGTACAGTGGTATTGACTCGCCTTCCTCCCCTTACACGTACGGTGGCATTGACCCACCCACATTTCCTTATACGCACAGTGGTATTGACCCACCTTCTCTCCCTTACACGTACAGTGGTATTGACTCACCTTCCTCCCCTTACACGTATAGTGGTATTGACCCATCCACCCTCCCTTACAAGCACAGAGGTATTGACCCACCCTCCCTTACATGTACAATGGTACTCATCCACCCAACCCCCCTTTCACGCACAGTGGTATTGACCCACCCACCCTCCCTTAGATGTACAGTAGTACTGATCCACCCACCTTCCCTTACATGTACAGGAATACTGATCCACCCACCTTCCCTTAAATGTACAGTAGTACTGATCCACCAACCCTTCCTTACCCGCACAGTGGTATTGACCCACCCACCTTCCCTTAAACGTACAGTGGTATCGTTCTGTACATAAAAAACGGACTCAGAAGTAAAACAGAAAACTATCAATTGCCAGAGTTGCGCACAAGTTCAATAGCCAATGATAGTGTCCACAGGTAGACGACAAAGCATTAAATATATTGTACGTGATCAAACGGTCGGTCATATTATTTTAGTATAGATTTGTTTTCGTTGTAGATCTGTAGAGTTTGACTGTTCTATGTCGTGTCTTCGCTGAGGCACATCGGAGTTGTATTCAATGCTGGAATGATACGTATACTCGGTATAGATTCTTGCTAACAGTACTGAACACACCTCCTCACCTCTTGGTCTGACAACTGGGGTTTACTTTGAACATTTTATATTTTTTTCAAACATTCCGTAAATTCATAAATCATGAAGCTGAAAGGGTTCCTTAATGCGCCCGTGTTTGTCATTAGCTGTCATTAAAGATGCAAGCATAATTCATATTGACAAGCTTACTAAATCAATGATTTATGGGTATTTAAAAACATATTTTGACTTTGACATAGTTAAGTAATTCGGCGTATGCACCGGAGTTCTTTGCACGACTGAACCAAATATGACAACATTGAATCATTTTGGATAATTGTATTTCTTTATCTTCTTATACTACAACTTAAACTGTTTGTTGAACTTAACCAATATCGACAAATTTGGCACATTTATAATCATATGCCAATTAATAAGCGAAACGGGCCTTAGTCTGACTACATACTTAACAACAATCTAAACATTTTGAACACATTTCTGGGTCGATTGATAATTGTAAAACATTAGTCTTTTATAAAAATAGCGACAAATGATCAATATTCGTTATATTTCTTCTACTCCTGTATCGACTACCGGTTCCATTATTCGTAATTTTGTAGATCTAATTGAATTGTGGAAACCTGCATTCCTCGTTGGTTCGACAGTTGGAATACCAGGTCATTCGATAGCCTCTTGTAATGACTCCGCCAGGTGGCAGGGTGAGAATGCAGCACCCATTTGATATACAGAGGAGGTGCGATAATACCAGAAACAATGGAAAATAACACATGAACTTGGGTTAGTTATGGGCTGCGATATCCTGATAAAGGACCTTCTGCGGGGAACCTCTGCAGTTATTATTCCTTTCTCTCCTTCTCTTTCCTCCTTTTTAATCTTATTTCTCTGCCTACTCGTTCTACTTCTCCATTTCTACTGAATCAAACAATCTTTACTTTAAATGTCGTAAAATTGTACATCACTTTCAAAATTTTCAGGATAAAAATTAATGAAATGAAATGAAATGAAAAACGTCTTTATTTATATTCAAGAGGCGAAGTTAGGGCTGCAAAGTCCTCTCTACCACTTAACCTCAATGTGTATGTAGATATAAGAGTTTTTAAACATCTCATAATATATGTAAAATACGAACAGATCTCAATGCCTATCTTAATATTGGTAACATTTGCGCTGATAAATGCATAAACTTTACAGGAAAAATATAGCATGTTCAATGATTTTTCTCGTATACATATGAATACATATGAAAAACTTTTATGTATTTGTGAGAATGTTGGAGGATTTCGTGATCACCTCCGCGGTCTCCAAACTTACGTCCTTATTGGCAATGGTTTCTGTGACGTCTTGTGCAGTTGTTTTAACTAATATCTGCGGTTTTGAAAATTTTGGGGTTAAAATTCTGTGACCTGAAACTAAAAATTACTTACGAGATATAAAATCGTCGTTCCAAGCATTTTTTTAAAATCATAATTTATCTTTTAAATTAATGAATAATGAAATTGAAAACTTTTAGAATAAAAAATCTGTTGTTTCATCGCCACGTTTTACAATCTACCTACAGTATATAAATTCTAGCTCGTAAAAATACGAATACTTTAAAAAAAACAAGACAAACAAAGACGTAACTTACTTAAAAATGTGTAGTCTTTTAGTCATATATTAGTTTTAGTTTAATTCTCGATGTTGAAGTAATATTTTAGACGCGATTGCTACTCTCCATCTTGTAATATTTGCATACATGGCTACTCTATCTAATGATATGTTCACACATCTAGTAATATTTGAATACATGGCTACTCTCCATCTAGTAATATTTGCACCAACGGATACTCAATCTAGTAATTTTTGCACATATGGATACTCTCCGTCTAGTGATATTTGCACACATGCTTTTACGATCTGGGTAGAAGCAGTCCTACTACAAGACGACTTAAATGTTTCAAGATATTCCAATTCATTCTGGTTTACTATTTATACGTTTTCAGATTGTTTGGTAACATTTGGCGACTGTCCTTGTCACGTCCTGATAATCCGGAACATTGAGTCTAATATTAAAAAAATTGTCTTTAAATGACCGTCAAGTGTCTGTTTATGACAGTGAATGTATAATATTCACTATTGAATATAGTATAGTATACACATATGGCGCAGTACTGTAACCCAGCTACTTGGGGTCAAACTGTTGTGGAGCTTGTTGGCGAAAAAGTCCATGGCGGTGCTGGAAACATTACGATATGCAGGATTTGAAAACTGGCTTTTCCTGTCTGTAATTGTGTGAAACTGGAAGAGATACAACGTTATGTTCAGTAGTCATAATTAGTTTTTAATCAACGTCTATAAGTAATTTGTAGACAGAAATTTAGAAAAAAAGGGTTAAATGAGACTCACCCCTTGATCGTTGGTCCTAAGCCGTGGCGTGTGTAAGGTGTACCACAGACAAAGGAAGGGTCTTCTCAATGGATAAAGGTAGTGGGGACATCTTTATTGAGGCAGGCACGTACAACCGGGTTATACAGAGTTTTGTCGAGTGTTTATACAGTAAATAAGACTAGATTTTTATTAATTTTTTTTAACCTCAGTCACCAGTTCATATGGGCCTACAGGCCTGTGCGTGAACCTTGGACCCTGCCCTCCGCAGTCCGAAGCCTTAGCTGAGGCACCATACCAGCAAGTGGCAGGTTATAACCTTACATATTGTCAACCTTGAAACCACAGTGAAGATAGTCTAAACCAGCACAATAATAAATAAATAATTAAAGTGTAAGGTAGGAAATAATCTTTTTTATACATGCAGTTACGCACCGTGAGTTAATTTAATAATTTTTCGTCAATTAATTTATATTGGTCATAATCCCTATTAAAGCTGGCTGGGACAGAATTGAATTGCTATCCGCTTTTGGATAAAATTCAGTTTTTGTCCTTAAGGTGGTGCAATTGTTTTTCAGTGAGTTATTTCCCACTTTTATAATCAAAATTAGTTAACGTACCTTCCCTTGAGAAATAAAAATACAATTTTGAAATGGTGAATTTATCTGATCAACTATAAAACAAAACCGTTCCATTTACAAATTGAATTGTTTATAACTACGTTTTTTAGACATAACTGAAGGGATTAAGACGTTTTTCATTTAAAAGAAAAACGTTATATTATTTTGAAAAAATATAAAACATCTTGATCCCATCAGTTATGTGTAGTAAAAAACGTAATTATTAAAAAAAGTAAATTTGTACTTTGAACGGTTTTGTCTTTTAGTAGATTTAAAATCAGCTAAATTCACTACTTCAAAAGGCCACAAGTTCTAATGTAGTGGTTAAAACATTTTTTTTCCTGTCTCAAGGGAAGGTACGTTAACTAATTTTGATTATAAAGTTGGGAAATAACTCACCGAAAACCGACTGCACCACCTTAAAGACATCGAACTTATCTTTAAAAGAGTATTGTTTGCTTATGGATTGATGAAAGAAAGAGTTAGGACGAGTCAACACTATATATAACAACGATATAATGTATCTTGTATGTATGTGAATGTAGAAGCTGAAAGGTATACTAATAAAATTGCTATCTACTGCTAAGGAAGAGTTGAATATAATTATTAGGTTAATCTTCAGTGGGCCGCAAGTGGCACATCCTTTGCTATTGACAGCTGTAACCTATACCGACACAACAATAATTTAATAGGAGTGCCACAAATGGCACGGCGCCGCAAAAGGACGGGCCGCAAAAGGCATGTAATCCTTTTAGATGCCACTCTTTTAACATAGTAACTTGATCTGCCGTGTGAACATGTCAGTGTCCATTACTTATTACGCCACAAGTCACTTCAGCGTTAAAATAACATGTTCCCTTTCTCTCTACTTAAATTATTCGTGCATTAATCGTACTTCACCTGTTTTCATTATGTTTTACCTTTTGGTAGCACCGAAATAAAAAATGTATGAACCTAGAGGAAAACTAAACTCTCATGGAAGAGAATTCCAAATTCCACGAACGTTATACTTATAAATCGTGTCATAATTACATCTAGCTGAAGGTTCGTTGTATTCAGATAAATGCAACAGTTCCCATACCTGCAATTATTATCAATCCAATTTTCAATACTCGTATTTCGGAATGATAATTGAAAAGGTCTCTTATTTCATCATCAGTTTATAGACCACGCCGATATCGGTTCTTGCATAAAAATAATGTTTTTTAATCTTAGTGGCATATCTGTGAAGGACAACATTACAAAATACGAAAATATTTCAAGTGGTTAGTTTTCAGAGGTCGTATAAACCCGGGGAAATACAAACTAACCAACGGAAATACGGTTGAAATGCCCATTTCTTGACAACCTGCTTGTAACCTTTCCATATGAAATGATTCGTTTTAGTAATTTAGGTGAAATAAAGTGATCGTTAGTGAATTTACCAGATCGATAATGTTCACAAGGGAAACCTACAGAACGGGCGGGATTATTGTATGAATAATGCAATGCGATCGTGATGGAAGCCCTTCATTGGCGGATTGGGAGTGACGTCACTGTAACAGCTGATGTGGACGTAATATGGTTCTGGTGGAGATGGTGAGAGCTACGCACCAGAACTCCACCAGAAATAGTTTCGGCTACGCAATTACGTTAACAGCCAAAACTAGCAACAAAGTTGCTACGTGAAAGTTCAATACGTGAAGTTTGCTAAAGTGAACTTAAGTGTAAAACTGAATTAATAGTTCTGTTATCAGTTTTTATCGAACTTTATTTACAAATATTGTTTTAAATAAAAATGTCATCCGGAACAAAAGACTTTAAATTTTAAAATGCTGAAATTACAAAAAATATTACTTTACAAATGTGTATTTTAATAATAATAATTATTATCAATATTATTACTTTGTAAGTTATAAACTCCTACAAAGCTACATAAAAATAGCAAATTTAATAATACAAAAAAAGTACTATTTTAATAAAGACTTATGGGAAAAGGTCTCGCAAACGAAATAAAAGAGAACACGGAATGGGGGCTACGAGGGAAGAGAAACAGTACAAGGAATAAGAAGAGGAAGATTAAGAATATGATCTAGTAAAGGAATGGAAGGGGTGCACACTTTAATTTAAACGTAAGAAAAGAGAGAAACTAGTAAAGCAAAAATAAATAACATCCAACATATATGACATTTTGTAAATAACCTATTGTATAACGAAACTATTAAAAATGCAGGAAGGAGTTTCCACTGCAAAAACAGTTGCCATGTAGCCATTGCAGAACATTCCAACAGTTACATCAGTGTTTTGTTTGTAATTATTACTCGATCGAGTCACGTACACAGACGTTTTTACTCCATTACAATGCAGTAAAATAAACATGGGAATATTCTGTATGTTGAAATAATTTTATTCGAATAACGTGACATGTAAACTGACTTACGTCATTTGAATTCCATCGTTTAAAATGGCCAGTTGTTTAAGTGATAATGTGTAATATGTGATTAATGAGGAGACAGGAATTAAAGTCATTCGACTGCGTGTTTGGGTGTGCGGGTGCGTCAATACCGTACGCGTTTGGGTGGGTAGGTTGGTCAATACCACTGTACGGTCATTGACTGGAACAACCTGTTACAACCTATTGTATATACAACCTATGTATGTACAAAATATGTACAACCTATATAAGCCTGAAACAGAGCAACAACCTATTCACTTAAACAATCAGTTCTTAGCTAAAAATAAACATCTTGAAAATATAACAAACAAAAAGTAATCAATTCTACAATTAAGACACAAATAAGATTTATTTTGTTCTTCATCACGTTTTTTTAGAGAAGAAATTTTCAAATACATTGTACATATTTGAAAGTATGTTTAGTTACAAAAATAAAATCAATTACAAACTATGACAACGTGTACAATAAGATTAAAATAAATGAAAATTTTTATATTTGAGAGATGTAGGCCTAACGGTATGACTAATATTAAATAACATGATCACCCATGACGTAATCTTATATATCATTGCATGTTGTACAGATACAAACAATGTCGAATTGTATTAATATTTATTTATAAATTATTCCTAATTCAGTTAAACTATATAATATAGAGTACTAAAATGCCACTTTTTGAATCTAATAAAACTTCTTTGTGTTTTTAATCAAAGATGTTAAGAGAACAGTCTTTCGCGGAACATTCTGTTAAAATCACCACTGTTACGAGAATGATAGTTCTATCTAATCTTTAGAGTTTCAAGGTGTATTTAGGATGGGGGGAGGGTAAGGACCGATGGACACGTAGCCGGCCCAGCCGAACCTCGTGCATCTTTGATCAGCTCATCGCCTTCTGCATACATCTCCATAGCGCATCAATATTTAGGGGGTCTCCCCCGTTGTCCAGCTGCTCCTGGTCGCTTAATTTGTATGCTGGGACGTGCCTGGGGCACGGGGAGGCCACCCCTACACGGCTGGACATGTCAACAACATTCCCTCTACCGACCAACTGGAGTAAGGGTAAATGGATGAAATTTTGACTTTTTCATCGCAAGTTCATTCTGAGCATACTTACATTCAACACAAAATTGATTAAATATTGCTATTGTCTTTTTTATACGGACTAGTCGACTATAATATATTTAGAAATACAATGTTACAACAAAACTTAAACGGAAATAATTGGATACAAATATTGTAGAATTGGTCAATATACTTACTGATAGTTGGTACAATCGAGAAAATAATAAATAAATGAATCTATTTCCTTCAAAGAAACATAACATTTTTTACAAAGTAAAAAACAGAAATTTAGTAGCCACTGTTGCTAGTAATGTGGAGACTAGAAAAGATAAGGTTAATTTAACTAAACATTAAAAAGAAAATTGAGTCTAGCTCGTTTGACTGTAAAATAAACAACTGATATAGAACATAAAATATGGATACAATCATAATTAGTTAGCTGCTAACCTGAAGCACCTGCCTTAAAATAACATTTTCTTGACTAACTTAAGTGTTGAAATAGATTTAATGAAGAGTAAAATATTAAAAAAAATTATGATGTCGAAGAGACAAGATTAACCATTTCACTATTTTCATATTAAGCTGAAGTTAAGAAAATCAATATCCGAATTTGTCAATAACCAGTTAGAAAGAATAAGTATTGCAAAAAGGTCTCAAGGAAGTAATATTTATTATATCATTAGAATTTTATTAAAAAATGTAGAAATACTGAAAATAACGTTTGCAAATTGAGTTATTTACTTTGGGCAACATTAATAGACCACTTATAACAAATCTTGTACAATAAAACATACTCGAAGGTGTCTCTCGATTACCACTCCTAATGTAAAACAATCTTAAAACCTTGAAAATGAAAGGCGTTGGATGGGAAGGACATTTAAAGATTTATAAAGGGGGAAGGAGCTCTCACGTCTACTCTTCTTGAGGATAATACGTAATAAATCATTTTGTGTTAGGGTCCTTTTATGCAGCGCTTCGAGCGACGCGCGTGGCGTGGACGTAGTCCGATGCGAGTACAAAATGTCACGCGTTCTTCGAGTGCCAAAAGGCGCGCGCCCGACGACCGTCGTGTGCGCGTCATTCGAGTGCTAGGAAGTATAGTCCCTACCTCAGTTTGCAGTAAGAAGATGGACCCAAGCGTGATAATAGCTGTCTTAAAATAAAACAAACGGTTTTATGAGTGAAATTGGGCGTGAGTCGTCTTCAACCTGTCACTGTAGCAAAAATAATAATAATAAAATAATTTCTTGTGGATGAATAAAAGTTTGATTCATTGTGATTAGTTTGGTAAAAAGTCTCATTTAATAATTCAAACAGGTTAATGAGAAATTAATTTTTTTGTAAAACCTTGCAAACTCGGAAACGAAAAACGCTAGACAAAATTTATTTGAGCAAACATTAACTGTGTTATTTATATATAGTTAAAATAATACTGTGGTACTAATAAAACAAGCGGAAAAATAATGAAGAGTTGATGAAGTAAACTCATAGTTCGTTTACATCGAGGCTGTGTCGGACGCGTAAGGTATACTCTGCTCAAGGGAAAGTGTAGACTGAATATTCAGTCCAAGCGTAAAACGAATTCCGATCGCCGATATTTCCAGATAAGAAATGTTTCTCCAGTAAGAAATAAGGTAAGTTAGTTGACTTTTGACTTTGAGGTGTGTTCGTGTTCAGTTCTTTATCGATTTGACAGTGCTTAGTATAGTTTAATCACTAGTTTGTTTTTATTACAGTTATTTAGTTTTAGTGATATAACACGTTTTTATTTATTTAGATGTGACAATAATGCTATAGGATTCAGTGTGTATATAATTATCAGTGTTTATTGCAATTATAATATTTAGGATCTTTCAAATTTTAGGAAGTGTTCTATTAGTAGTTAACAAGAAATGTTTGCAATGGAAGAGGCAAGAGCTGAGCCAGTGACTGTACATTTTGCGTGTGGTATCACTGCCGCCTTGTTGACAATCGAGTTTTGAAAACTTCTGAATCTTTCTTCCTAATTCAAGAAAATTCTATTTAATACGAGATTACGATTTTAGTGTCACTTAAATAACACAATTAATTTGTGTTTAAAGAAATTTTATCTAGCGTTTGTCATTATCGAATTTACAAAGGTTTACAAACAAATTAATTTCTCATTAACCTGTTTGAATTATTAAATGATAAACTTACCTATATTGTTCTGGTTAATGTCGCTTTTGTTCGTAAAATCAGGGTAAATCGCAGCACATACTTCTACCCATGCATCTCTCTTCTTAAGTTTGTGTTTGTAGTCCTCGTTTCCAGAATCCCAAATCGCCGGTCGAGTTTTCACTGCCTCTATAAGGACTTCAACATCAACGACTTACATAACTACACACAAGCTCTACTACCTCTGAATTAAACTGGAGCAAACTAAACAAACCCCCACCTCTACAACATGACGTCGAAGAAGCTCTCGCTCGACGCGCGCCCTGCGCTTTGCATAAATAGCGCCATAAGCTGTAATGTTACTAGAGGTGCTCGCCCGACATGCGTAACGTAGGTAGGCACGTCGTATTTTAGAAGGCGAGCGTCAGGCGTGGTGCATAAAAGTGGCCTTGTACTCTCAATCTGTTAATTTAAGTTTTATAAGAGCCACCGTAATATATTTAACGGCATCCTCCAATATACAATAGTTAAAATAATATGACAATAAAATGGAATAAAAATTAAAAATTGAATATAACAATAGAATAATAAAATTAAAAAAAACAATAGAATTTAACAATATAGCAATAGATTTTATATAATTTAAACAGAAAGTTGAATTTATTGATTCTATTTCAGTTTATTTTTCAGTTGGCTGATACTATCAGAGAAAAAGTTGACATTTCAGGAACTCCATTACCAAACTTATGAAGACAGGCGACTGGACCAAATTGCATCTTTGAATTGATCAGAGCAAAATAAAGAGTCGAGTATCACACAAATTTCTCAAGAAATAAAATGTCCTAATAGAAGTTCATATATTAGAATGGAGCTGAGTTCCATGATTTTCAAAAGTAAATTTTTCACCAAGAATAATATGTCAGTGGGAAGGGAATGTTGAAACCAAAATAATCTAAATTGACGAAATGAGTCCTAACTCCTTGTTGCTATTTACTTGCATTTTGTTGAAATAAACAGAAGTAGCTTTCATTTAACCGCAGCGACCGCCGGGTGACAGTTATCTGCAGTTTACAACTGACGTACGTCTGTAGTTATAATTACTACGTTAATCCTTGAGGATTTGGGGCAATAAAAGAGTCGTCATCGTATGGCAAACTGGAGAAATAACTACTCGACACACATTTAGCATACTTAGATGCGACCTTTGTTTCCTTCTTCTCTGTGTTTGTTGGCACTAGTAGCGCAGTGCTGTAACCCAGCTACTTAGGGTCAAAGAGTTGTGGAGATTGTATGCTATAGGTTGTTTTACTGACACGGCGTCTGATCAATGGTTATCATTGACTTGGACAATAGTAGAAATGTATGGGTGTCCATTAGGTGAAAGTCAGGGTCAGAATGTGGTCCAGGGAAGAGAACCGAACATCAGACTTGTCAATTAGCTGGTAATCAGGCCAATACTACGTGTTTCGAATTTTAAGTAAAGCTGTAGGTCCTTAGTTACCTATGGCTATCGGGCTATTAATAAATTACTCTTTCTAAGGAACATTTGACCTTAGTAACAACGACTACACTCATCACACTCAGTCGCCCCTCACATTCACCAAATTCTTGACGTTCGCCTTTTTACAAGTGAATAAATTTATAAAATAGTTATGTTATCCATAAAGAAAATCAATATACACAACTGTCATATTAATTCTTCGTGTAAGTTTTACGAGCAATGCATGATCACTATACCTAAGCCACAAGAATGCCCAATCACATTAGTGATTCAGTGTATACTTTGAGTAACTCATTCTTAACACCTGTATATAAGGTATATAAGAGTATGTCTCCTAATCATACTTAGTCCTGGCGTTCCTTCGGGAAGGAGAGATCGTCCGTGGAGGGTGTCAAATGACAAATGACGTCGACCCACTCTCCAACCTTCAAGGAGACATTCTCGTGTTAATAGTAGTCTGTTGCTTGGCAACCAAGGCATTCATTACTATAAACCTGGACTGCGCCATCTTGGACTCGGATAACTGTCGAATACTATTCAAAAATATGTAGTTTAAGGTGTATTTATAACATAACACAATGTTATGAGTGGTGAGTGCTTTTATTTCCCGGAGTAAAAGTGACTCGATCTGAAACTGACCTGCTGAACCCACCAGCCCACTTACTGATCATTTAATGGTTTGATCAGTTATCGCTTAATTACTGCATATACTTTAACATTAATTTCCCCTCTCAATTATAACCTAATTACTTATAACTGTATATAAGAAAGTATAAAGGAAGTAACAAAGCCAACATGTTTTATACTGTTTCCTCTTTTTATTCTTTTTTTTCATTGAGAAAATAAACAAATGAATACTTTGAAATAATGACACAAGTTCCCTGAAAGCTCCTTTCTCTATGCTCGACGTGGAAATACAGAAGTCCAAATTCACATCATTCCAAAGGAATCAGAAGTAGTACAGACAAATTATTTACAGATAACTCTGACAGATATGATCAACAGTGTCTTTTCGGCTTAGGTTTTATATAAGTAATTATATAATTATGATTCCTGAAACCAATGAGTTACATTTTTCAACTCCTTTGACAAGATTATTGGGAAATATGACAGCAAATTCTTTGTCAAGAAGTCAAAAAAAGCAAATTGTCAAAAAGGAAAAAGCCACAATTAAGAATTCAAATCTGTTTTACTAAGGTTGAACACATACAAATTAACTATATATCGATTGATGATTTCCACTCTAACATGTCTATTTTCTGTAATCTGTGGACTAAGCGTGGTTGTCAGTCCGTGCCAGTCCACAGAGGCACGGTTAAATTAAATTGTGAGAGAAATAGCGTTGTCTCTTTCTCTGTTAATTCCTGTTCATCATGCCAACGCCGCACACATAGACCTGCAGATAGGTAAACAAAGCACACAGTTTCTCACACACCGTGAGGAACATGAGTATAGTTAGCTAGTTGAGGCAGTATACTATAACTTTACTAGTATACAACCAATATTATTATTCCTATGTCTTCCTAATTCCTAATATTAGATTAGATTACCTAATATTAGATGAAACCTTTTTCTAATGTTCCTGTGGCAATTTTATATATTCATCCTGGATTATTGAGTAAGTTACGAAGCACGTCTGGCTGTCCAGGAACACTCGCTCAGACAGACTTGTCCATCATAGACACGGCTAGTGGGTCCGTTTCCAGGATATAACCACTAACCACAGCCCCAGGGTATTAATTATTTGCCACATCGCCGGCAAAGGGTAAACCGTAGTCATGCAAACAGGCGGACATATAGTATTCATACAGCTGTATGTCAGCACGCGATATGTCAGGTGATTGGCAGGTATGACGTGGCCGAAAGTCATCAAGTATTCCATTGAACAGATTTATATTTGAATTATTGAATGTGGAGTTAGTTCCTACTAGAAGACACCTTTACCATTGTCATATTAACAGACTAAGTGTCCAAGGGTGAGCGAGAGGGCTGTTAGCGACGCAAGTAATATCCATTCCGGTTGTATTTCCAAGTATTGCATTTCAGATTGGTGGGCTTCAAGTTCCATGTTTGCTTAGTGCTTATGTACGTTATTGATTATTATGAGAAAGCTCAGTGAATCAAGTCTATTTCCAGTTTTTTTCATTCCTTTTGCTAAGTAAACTTTGTTTTTGCGGTTGAAAAAAATGGATTTGATGTACATTTTTATAAAAACGTCTTAAGATCTAAAAAAAATATGTTTGAGCATTGTCATTATTACATAATTTTTACTTCACCCTCTTTGTGACCTTTGGAGGGTTCCTAATTACTGCGGTAATACCTATGGTATGTATTGTCAGACTCAAGGATACATACATGTGGAGCAGTTAGTGGAGTTTGAGGTTATGTTTAAGACTATACTGTGGGAGATTATTTTACACTTGTAGTATTACAATGTATTCCAGAGGAAGGAAGGATGTATAATTTTGGAATAAATTCCGGAAAAAACTAACAAGAATATTGTTGTTTTGTGGGATGGGAAAGCTGGAACAGGAGCAATGCTTTGTTCCACTGTCATATTATATGCAATGATAAGTTTTTAACAAATAAAATATTTGAATATAATTTACAGCTCCAACCTATAATCCCAAAAATAATAGCCATTTAATGATTAAACAATATGCAATAAAATAACTCTTGATTAGTTTGGCTGGATTTATTAGTCTTATAAGCATCGTTATTTCAAATTTTAAAGATATGTCATGCTATTCTAGATACTTGGTCTTTTACTACCAAACTAAAATAAACCATACCAGTGCTTAGTTGCTTGGTCTATTTTTTTCAACCAAAATTAACCAAGTTAAATTTGCAATAAGAGACCAAGCACCAAAAAGCTAACTTGCCATGTTCTCCTTTTTTTTACTAAACTAAGCAAAACAATACATTTTTACATCATGCATAGATCTATATTAAGTCAAGGTAAAAATAACAATGTTTAATAATAAATGGTAACATGAAACACTAAAAGTGCCCTCCTGAAAAGCTCAAGAAGTAGCACTGGGTCTGTTATTGCATAACATGGTCCCATTGAGAAGTATGCGTTTGAATAAAAAACTATTCAAAATCTTATTATAAGGATGGCTTTCAAAGCAATCACAGAAAGTGGATTGACAATGTACAAATATTCATTTTACATCCTGATGCTATCAGTCACTCAAGGAACGGAAAGTTCCAGTCACACGGCGCAGCTAAGGACAACAAAACAATAAAAAACTAATTATTTCATCAAGCGACGGCCGGCCGTTTAAATATTCAATGAGGACTTTGCGTGGTGCATAATGTTCTGCATTGTTATGCATTTGCTGATGCATTTTATTGCATTTCCGGTGGGCTGAAATGCGCATCAGCAGAATGATTGCACGCGGTCGGCCTCGATGCGCACTTACCAACGGTGTCTTATAAGCACTAGGAATAATTACCGTAAATGTACTTCATGAGTAGGAGTAAAATGGAAATTCTGGACCAGGAAGAATCGAACAATTCGAAGATTTAATGTTTATACTACTTTCTCTTGGTTATTTTATGAGTGAAAGTGTTTAGTTTTATACTAACTTAGTTTATGCACATATAACCTAGATATGATTAGAAACTAGTATTTCAGAATGATGCTGTTCAGCTTTCACGAACATTAAACGGGAATTGTTATCGCAGTAGATCTTATCACATGTTACCTGTACACAGAATAATGAGTCGTATACTTCTAAATCGAGCTAAACAGAAAATAAATAAGATAGTAAATTTATATTTTAGTGGGCTTACTTTTTAGTTTTAGTTAATTATTCAAATGTTATCAATATTTATATTCGTTTGAAAAATAATACATCTTTTATTTTGAATAGGTGGGTTTAAACTTTTAGGAAAAGGAAAGAATTCATTATCCTGATTATACCTTCCATCTCCTGGCTATTATACAAACTTCATTTCTTACCCAACATCTCATTTCAAGATGTATTATGTAATATTAATTAAATAGATAAGAAAAAGATTTACATATCTATCATTTAATCTTTATATATGAAAATGTAAACAACAACATATGTTAAATGTATTTTTATAATAATAATCAATACAGCTGGAAGTATTGTTTAATAAAGACATATCAATTCCTCCCCTGTTAATTAACACTACTTTCAACTCTTAATTGGTTTATATGCCTTTTCCATAGACGTCTATCTTCTAATTTAAATACAATTTAAATCTAATCCTTAATTTAAACTTATCAAAGTAAGGAGAGGGATAAAAGCATTTATTTCAAAATATATTTCTTTTACTTCATATTTATAGTTCTCTTCTTACTCTAATTGATCTTCAACTTCATAATTTGTTTGCTTCAAAACATCACCCTGAATACTCAAGAATGTGAGCCATGTATCTTCAGTCGTCTTTGTTCTTGCTGGAACATCATCGGTGGTTAGGTTTTGTTCTTTAAAGTATATAGTGATCTTGTCAGTTGACTTTTAACAATTCCTCTTTGTCTTTTAAGGAAGTACTTTCATCACTCGTCGTCATTATTATTTAATATTAATTAAATAGATAAGAACAAGTTTCACGTATTGTAACCATCTTTCATTTAATCTTTATATGTGAAAATGTAAACAACAACATAATATGTTTAATGTATTTTTATAATAATAATCAATACAATTGGAAATATTATTTAATAAAGACATATCAAGATGTACGAAGTTTTTTATGTTTCATATAAGTTATTACAATTTCCAACTGTTATCCATGAGTATTGTACATACTCACACTTACTTTAATCGTCATGACAAGTACGGTCAACAGAAAATTTAATCAAAGATACAAATTTTAAACTGTGAGTTTTAAGTGTAAAGTTGATATTTTTTTCTCATGTTTTATTTGTAAAAATGTCTTCCACAGAACGAAATTACTGGTGGTAAACTGCATAAATATACAGCTTTGTTATAGTTTACGTTGCTATATAAGTCACTGAGCCATGGCCGGGGTCAATGAACTACAGGTATTAGACTGTAAAAACTCCGATCTGTATACTAATAAAAAGACTAAACTATGCTGAAACAGTTAGTTGTTTTACCTATCGTTTGCGAGACAATACATATTCTAATTCAGATAATTGTCGATATATTCGATTCAATTTCATTTATTTTGACCTCCCTCCCCTACCGGAGGTCAGTAGTATGCTTAAGTCTATTTTACAGCCTCATGTCCACCACCATATATAAAGATGTAAATGGACTGTGTATATTTTATCAGGGACTCTCTGGATGGTACAATGATCCAGGATCTCCCACAGGAGTCGTTCCGTCACCTCACCTTCCTCCCCCGATCCGTTCACCCTCCATTTTCTGGCTCAGCCCTATTGACAAGATATCCACGAGTTGATATGTGCCAGTGGTTCATATGGAAATGTTTTCCTTATTTAGTTGTGATATGGTCTTTTGGAAAAAGTTAGTAACATTTTTATTATTACATAGTCTTGAAAATATTATAAAATATTGTTGAAATGAAAACAAGTTTACATTCTCGTCTGTTTCCAGCCATTTTGGCCTCAGATTATTGTCCTTGCATACTGTGCGATTGGCTTGGATCAATTTCCCTTTGGAAATGAAGGTCTAGTGGCAACTTAGTTACTTGAGAGTTAAATGTTGTGGATATTGTAAGCAATAGGTTCTTTTGGCATGCGCTCAATGGTTGCTATTGGCGCGGCCACTAGCACAAACAAACAAGGGAGTTTCAATGTTGGTTGGTGGCCAGGGTTCAAATTGTTTCCAGACAAGAGAACTGAAAACCAGGTTCGTAATTAATTAAGAAATTAGACAACGTGGTTCGGATTCCATGATAAGCGGAGATTCCTTATGAGCATTGGATAATGGGTTATTAATAAATTACTTTTTCTAAGACTCAGTCAATCCAGGTTAGCAACAAAAGACTACTCGTTAATATTCCACTCATGACACTCATTTGCAACCCATATCTTAACGATCGTTATTTTAAGGATAAAATTTTTGTTGACAATTTAATTACACTGTTACCTCATACTTATATTGAAGAAATTATATCGTAAATCAAGTACAAATTCCTAGGAGATTTCTTTATATTTAATATTATTACCATTACTATTAATAATGATATAAATTAACAACTTTGCTAAATCAACATTTTCACGATTTAAAACTATTTCGTCCCAGGAATTGAGCCTATTGAATAGCTGTTTATTGGGCAATTTAAACTATGCAAGTTGCACCATTTCCTACAAACGGTAACTGCATGACTCGTTATGAATGCAAAGGATACGACAAGGCCTAGCGTCGTATGTGTTACGAATACGACACGGCTACGATCGGTTGAAGGTGACGAATCTCGTAAACACGATATACGAACGATGGTCGTGTCCACCTTGACATACTACATCAGGTGGGGACGGGAGAGGGGAAGGGTTAAATAGTGGTATGTACAGTGCAGTCACATTAAAAATAGATACAACAAACACAGTCACTATCAGGTACAGTCAATTTAGATTAGAATTACGCGTTGTATGTAGAATGTTTGCTTGAAAAATATATTATTTTAAAAGGGAATTACGCGTTATTTAATCTTACGTAATATCCGTATCATATGCCGTGCCGTGGTGGCTCAATGACTAAGGCCGGAGTCCAATATCCAATATTGAAATCCGCAACTGAGCCAACTGTTGGTACTTCGGCACTTCTCTCGTTCACGCACATACATACAGGCTCATGTGAACTAGCGAGTGAAGTTTATATAAAAAATAAAAGGTTAAACAAATAAACTACTTGTGAGCCAAGTTTGGCCAAATATTATAAGAGGAAAATATTCATAATCCTTATTCAATAAATAATATTTTTGTCTATCCTATTATAGATTTATAGTAATTTTAATCAAAGTATATTTATGAGTATTGCATAAAACAATAATTTTAATCCTAATTTCTCAAAATATTTACTAACCACCAGTTTTAAGACAAATTGCAACAATGCTGAACGATATAATGTAGACTTAATGTTGTAAAAAACTGAACCGTCGGGAATACTGAAAAAAGAAAATTTAACTCAATTAGATACGTTTTAATTCCCTTCATTACGATTTACACGTGACTCATATAATCTGAAATAACGTCATAGCAGTTACAAATCTCCCGTTAGTAATATTAAACAAGGTGAGTATCACATTTTATTTTTTAGAACCCAGCCATTTTAAAATTTTGTTTTTAATAATTCACATTCCTTGCGTGATCTTATCCCTCATTGATGTGTGATTGCCATTAGTTACGAGGGGTGGAAGGAACATGCAAAACGGATGGATTGTATTAAGGTGGCTCAGGAGGTGTCCCTCAGGGGTCGTTCTTGGGGCCGATACTTGTCATCTGTTATATCCCCTCACTGACCGCGTCCCTACTGGTCTCACCACGGCTCGCTTTTTGGAAGAAATTTAGGGCTTTAAATAATTTTACATATTAATTAAATTTACAGTATTATCAAAGTCAGTATGAAACATTTCTTTGGAATATAAATTTTGTAATCGGGTGCACTAACAAAGTATTATTGCGTTTTCTTACTTCAAAAGTGTATTTAATAAAATATCGCTTGTTATTATTGTAAAAGGTTCATTACAAACTAATAAAAATAATCAGTACACCAAATTAGTGGTTTAAATAAATCTATTAAATAATATATTAATGCAACCAGGGCATCGTATTGCTGTACAATCACAGATACAACATAACAAGAGTACCATTAGTGACTAATACAAGTCCACTTAAAAATGTTTATTAACAGTGCACGATGTCCACGAGTAATTACAGAAATAAAATATTGTTATTACTATTATATGTATTCAAAAAGTCTTAAATTAAAAATATAGTGTACCCATACTTTAGAAAATACCCATTATATCGTCAAAAAATTTTACATAAAGAAGCATGTGGCCCTAAAAATTGTGGTTTGTGATGAACACGTATGGTTTTCTGACTCTGATTTTAATAAAATGTTACACATGTGGTTTATTAGATAGATTATAGCCTATATGGTGATCAACTCAGGGTGGCCACAATTGGGATCTCAAAAAGTACTAATTTTATAGCAAACTTTAGCTTATTTTTTATGTTCATTATAATCACGTAGTTCCAATTAAAAACATCGGAAAGCCATTTTCTAATATGGCGGTCTTTTAAAATTTCTTACGGGAACTCCTATTTTTATGGTGGATTTAGGTTTACGTAGTGATTCTAAGAATCTTTTACTCTTGGTATTATTTTGATATACTTAACCATTTCACCGCTAGGAGCGCTGAAAGTTTCAGAAATCATTATTTCAACAATTAATTTCTTTAAAGAGGCATGTTCTGCAATTACAAATAATAAAGCTTAGCTTATAAAGCATTATTTTTATTTAACTGAATGTTGAAAAGCTGTTGAAGTTTCACAAATACGTATTTACTAAAATAAATATTAAGAAACCTTGTTAATGCAAATACTTTGTATTGTTTAAGTACAAGTATAATATAAGAAGTAAGAATAAGTAATAAACGAATACAGTATAAAACAATATCACATGATTGTGTTGCTAGGTAATATTCAGCTGTTCAATTGTTGCAATTGTCAATTTTGTTTACCTCATCTAACCTATTAATTGCTCTGTTAACGGAATCACAACTAACTGTCAATTGTAGTCTGTAGTAGTTTTTAATAATAAATAATTGATTTTATAGTTCACAGGGTGTGCACACCAATTTTGTCACAATTTTCCCTGACTTTCCCTGACCATCATTTCGGATCATTTTCCCTGACTCTCACAATTTTTCAAAAATAGTCTAAATGTGTTGTATTTTAAACATTACATTACAATTATTATTCTGGAAATATTAACCTTGTTGTTAAAAAGTTTAAATAAACATTATAAAAGAAAGAAACAAGAAAACCCAGCCTCCTCCATACCTATGGCTGGCCTAGTTCTCTCTCTCTTTCTTTTTCTTCCTTTTTAATAACATTTTATTGAAAATATAAATATATTTCTACGAAGCTATATTGCTAATATTTTCATTATGGACAGTTACAAAAAGTAAACCTACAAGTAAATATATATATAAGATTTTCACAACCCTGGTTTAAACTGCATTACATTTACATGGGACTACACTAGCGCTCCACAATAGACCACAAAAACAGCTGATATTTTGAGACTCAACATTTAAGCTATTGATGGTTAATCTATTTATGTATAAAATAAATTATATACGACAATTCACTATTGATCACCACTTTAATTAATTGTATAGAATAACTAGAAAATGCAACCTTAGTTGAGGTTACAGCTGACTAGAGCATAAAACAATCCCCTCGAATCCATCACTGGGGCAGATTTCCCTGACTTTCCAGAATTTTTGTTCATTTCCCTGACCAAATTTGTTTTCCCTGACTTTCCAGAATATGAACAACCTGGTTCATGTGTACTTAAAATATTGTTGTATAAAAGTGTTATTATTAAATAAATAATACTGTTTTATTACGTATATGTGGAGTATACTAGGCCTGGCTTTTGTTTTTTTTTTTTTTTTTTTTTCATTTCCCTGACTCTCCCTGACCAAATTTGTTTTCCCTGACTATCCCTGACTTTCCAGAATATGAACAACCTGGTTCATGTGTACTTAAAATATTGTTGTATAAAAGTGTTATTATTAAATAAATAATACTGTTTTATTACGTATATGTGGAGTATACTAACATCGAAAAAGTGGACAGTTTATTTCAATATAAGAACTTCTCAAACTGTCAGCGCTCCTAGCGGGAAAACGGTTTAGTATATTAAAATAATACCAAGAGTAAAAGTCTTAGAACCACTAGTTAAATCTAAATACATCATGAAATATACGGGTTACTATAAGTCATTTCAAAGTTGCCCGCTAATTGGAAAATGGCAACTAAATTTTAAAATTTGAACTACGTGATTGTAATATTTTTGTATAAAATATGTATTTGTGAAACTGCAAGAGCTTTACAACTTTCTATTTAATAAAAATAATGCATTATAAATTAAGCTTTATTATTTGTAAGTGGCAGAACATGTCTCTTCAATAAATTGTTGAAATAATGAACTTTATTTCAATATAAGAATTTCTGAAACTTTCAGCGCTCCTAGCGGTGAAACGTTTAAGTATATTAAAATAATACAAAGAGTAATAAATTCTTAGAATCATTAATTAAACCTAAATCCACCATAAAAATAGGGGTTCCTATAAGAAATATCAAAGTTGACAGCCATATTGTAACATGGTGACCGAATTTTAAAATTTGAATTACGCGATTGTAATTAACATAAAAAATGAGGTAAAGTTTCCCATTTAAAGTTTGCTGTAAAATTAGTGATATTTTAGATCCAAATTGTGGCCCCACTGAGTTGATCATCCTGTATAGTAACGTTTAGATTACTAACAGTCACTCCATTAATGACAATAAAGATTGAGAATTTCAGCATATAGGTATACTTTCGGAATCAAGAACTACACACGTCCATTTCCGGTATGTGAAACAAATACATCTGCTGTCCAAATGTAGGAAAATCGTAAACAAAAATCTTATTCTCAATACGGTTTACAAATATAAGTTAAATTACCGACTACTTTATCTTTTTCTCGCACATTCCTTACATCTCTTCAAGTCTCTTATCTACACAAAGGACCCTTGCAGTCCCCAAGGGATCCTGACAGCTGTCCTAATTTACAAGTTAAGTAGCGGTTTTTGCGTGATCTATCAATATTTAATAGCCCGCGGTGGTTTCCGGCTGCACTGCAGTTGCATTGTTGTTTTCTGGGAACCGTTCAATGTAAATGTCTGTCCGTATGCAGATACGGTGTGTTGTGTGTGTGCGTTTCCGCCCATAAACTACCAGAAGACAAGGTGTTTGTTTATCTCCGACACTGCCACCATCTCGCCTGATGATGACTAGTGATGATGTCGGAAACGTGCGTTTTGTTGCATTTTGGCCCGATTTTTCGTCTTATTGTTTTGAAGTCCCAAAAATATCGTAATGTATAATGTTATTTTATATTTATCATTGTGAAACGAGTTTAAAATCATGAGAAATATTTTTATTTTGGGGTAATTCTATCTCAAACCAACAAGGGACTCAACCCAACCATCAAATTTTAACGAAACTTTGTATATTTGTAGTATTTTGGGACCTGAATCAAAAATATTTTTTTTTTTTATTTTAAGTTGATCTCTTTTAGAGATTTAGCTGTTTAAGTGTAAAAATCAGAAAATTATACTTTTTGTGTCCCCTCAAACTTACAATGTATTCTAACTAACTTTTTTTAAGCTCTTACAACAAGCTGCTTAAGGGCTCATTTTAAAGGGGATCAAATTGGTTTTAATTTGATATCACACTTAACAGACTTTGATAAAAGCTCCACAAAAATGTTTTCAATACAATTTTGGAAAGTATTTTTTTTTTTTAATTTCATAATTATTTCATTCTTAATCTAGTCCAGCACTTCATAATAAAAGTGACAATTTCCAAATTTTAAAAACATAAGTAGACAACTATGGTATGGAATTTAAAAAATTTTGTTTAACCATTTCTGAACCAAAGCCCAAAATACTACAAATGTAAAGAGTTTTTCAAAAATCAGATATGTTAAAGAGATTTTTTAAAACTTTTATATTGAAGGGTTAGTTTCTTGTACCTTACATTCTAAAAAATGACATAGGCCTACATACAAAAAATATAATGACAGAAATGTAGAACATATGGCCTGATTTAAAAATTTTATTTGTTTAACCTATTATTTTTGTTATATTTATTTTACTTGTAGTGTTTAATATATGAATATTCCAGGCTTAGAATTTAGGCTACAGTCTCCCATAACTTCTTAAGATTATAGTGTTTATGGAATTTTGTACACTGCTTAATCTCTTTGCAAAAAATCTACGACACAGTTAAACTAAAGATAATGAAACAAAAGCCTTGAAATAAACAACTATCTGTTACTTTAGTTGTTTAATAAAACATCATAGTCAAGAACCCGATCCAATCGGAGTGAGGGTTAAAAAAGTGTAAAGACATCAGCTGATTGTTTCCGGCTTTTAACTTGTCATTGGGGCATTAATTAATTACACTTTCTAAGGAAAAGTCGGTCATATTCTGCAACAAAGACTAATTCGTCCATACCCCTTACGAAGTGTATGTTACAAATAAATGGATAAAATTAGTCATTAGTTTAGGTTCGTGATAGTATTTTTTGGAGAAATCTTTTACTAACTTGTATATGTTGCTTGTTTGGTCAATAAAATAATGTACGTGTAGATTAAAATAAAGAAACGAGTTCTGATATAATATTAATAAAACTGCACCAAGTCATTACTCTCGAATCATTTTGGTTTACTCTCGAATCGATACTTTTCATTTTCATGGATATTTATATAACTAAAAGTTCTCACATGTATAAATATTCTTGCAATAGGTAACGCTTTTTATTATAAACGCGCCTGTAATATAAAACACGCGAAAGAAAACTTACAACTCAAGGAAGACTGAAAATAGCGTAAATAAAAGTTACCGTCGTTTAAGTAGTATACGGAGCCATTAGTTGTCATAACATATGAAAATTACAAAACAACTCAATCACAAACTTCCCCTCATCTACATCGCTTCCCGTAATGTGCTGTATTTTCTTCTAAGTGACAATGTGTAGGTACAGTAGAACTCTAATTATCCGAACTCCAACTATCCGAATCACCGATTATCCGAATTGCTATCAGGCTGTCATGAAATAAACCTTAAACTTTTTTAATTTTATTCTGATAAAAATATATTAAATCAAATAACAATTGATATAAGTATTTTTAATCTTTAAAAATACAATATATAACACATAATATGCTGCAATAAATAATATAAACTATAACACCGTCTTAAAAAATTACATCCAATTTTGCCAAGGAATTTAATTTCAATAATGTAATTTAATACTCTTTTAAAATATCGTTTTTCATCTCATTTGGGCATACAAAAGTAATTAAATAAAATAGACAATTTATTCACAACAATCCAATCATCCGAATTTTTGATTATCCGAATGGGGTTTGGAACCAATTGATTCGGATAGTTGGAGTTCTACTGTACACACACACACACGCCTGACACTTCGCCTTAAGTAATACTTTACTAAGATTTCCTTTCCCATCAATACCAAAAGATAGTTAGTTTACAATGTTGTTATAAAATCTTTGACGTAAAACGTAGTTATCGAACATTTCCGACATGTTATAGATGAAAGTTACTGTTGATCAAATGAGTGTCAAAAACGGCAAGGAACGAGAACAAATGGCTCGCCTGACAAAGTGCACAACTTGAATTACCAGTTGAAGATGAAATAACAGGCAATTAGTTGGAGTTAAACTTAATCTTATTGGTTCGCCCGTTAATTTCGATGATTGTTATTGAATCGCTTCTCCAAGAAAAGCTTTCTTTTCGAGACAAACATTATTGTTCCCCCTTCTAAAGCTGGTTTACTTCCTCCCAGCCACTCCCTTCCATTTCTTCTATTAATTAAGAAGTTTGCCCCCTCACCGAGAGGGAGGGTAAAATATTATCTTTTAATAACGGGACACCTGTCTCTGACAGTGACAATATCCGATATTGATGGTGTTTCCAGAAATCGCTAACGACTTTGTGATCATTCGCTCAGAAATATTTATCACGGTTTGTGTGCAAAGTTCACGCCACTTCGATATATTTAATATTTATGAACAAAATATCTCTTTAACAGCGAAGAGAACACAACATTATTATAATGTGAAAGCACATCATTTGTGGCCTTGTAGGCTAATTGGTTTGGAACAGTAATACGACACAGGGTACTGTTTTATTTACCTAAAGGCAAGATAATAGAACGATTTTTTTCTGATTAGTAAAAATAAACATTCTCCCGGAAACAGCGAACAACTGAACTGTCATTGAGCTTTTAAATAGAGGAATAGGCCTATAATATATAGTATAAGTAAATTGTAAAATATATACAAGATATTTGACCATAAACCTCAATTTTATCGGGAAAATGTCGTTTAAATTATTTATAACTGCATTTATTGTCAAGTTTTTTTCTTTCAGTTCCAGAAAATATTGGATGGCCATAAGTCACCAAATGAACCAATTTAGAAATATACTAACATACATCCAAGCATACAAACTAAATTTGAATCTTTCCGGTCTCCCACATAATTTACTCCCCAAGGCATTTTTTAATGTATTGCAAACTTAATTTGAAACAAAGTGTAACGCTTCAGCTTGGTTCTGATTGCTTAGGCTAAGTTAAACAAAACTACGTTATAAAAATTGTTTAGAAAAATAGATAAATTTATGTAAAACTATAAAAGTGTCACTCACGTGACCAACTGAAACAAACCATCTCGCTGGGCCGCTGGAATAAGACTGAGCTCAAACCGGAAGTAACTGCATATATTAGAGCCATCGGTTACTTCCCACTTCCGTTTGTGTAGACACAGAACACTCCCTACACGCGTTTATTTGTCCTCGTTCTATAAAAGACAGCTGATGCAGTTGATGCCATTATTTAAATGTTCATTAGTACTTCTAAACTATAGCTAATATTGTTTAGGAGATATGGTATTTTTTAAAGAACACACAAACGGACAGACAGACGCCAAACTAAGCGAGATAAGACACATCTTCATAGGAACTTTTTTGTTTAGTTTTTACCTATTTAATCATTTCCTGAAGTTTTGCCCCGCACTTTTCAAACACCCTGTATATTAGAAATTAGAATTGGAAACTAGGCATATATACTATCAAGATTAGGAGCTATGTATGTATAACTTATTGGAAGACGTCCTTCAAAAGGAATTGGAAACTATGCATGTATAACTTATTGGAAGACGTCCTTCAAAATTAATTGGAAACTATGCATGTATAACTTATTGGAAGACGTTCTTCGAAAGGAATTGGAAACTATGCATATGCATGTATAACTTATTGGAAGTCGTCCTTCAAAAGGAATTGGAAACTATGCATGTATAACTTATTGGAAGTCGTCCTTCAAAAGGAATTGGAAACTATGCATGTATAACTTATTGGAAGTCGTCCTTCAAAAGGAATTGGAAACTATGCATGTATTCTAACATTAGGAGATATGTATATATAAAATATTAAAATGTGTACATATATATTGGAATTGGAAACTAAGCATACATAAACTAAATTAGCAGCATTTTGTATATAATCTATAGAAGCTGCAAACCTATTGGAATAGACCTACATGCGCATTTATATGAGACGAGAACTGCTCAAGTTGCAGAAGTGGTACAGATTTGATCATCATGTTGAAATAAGGAACTTTTTTAAGAGGACAGCTGTACCGATTTTGAGAAGGTAAACTAGGGACTCCGCCGGCGGCCCCGCGCCTAACAATTAGGGGCCCATAAACAGTGCGCCCGACCGAATTGGGGCCGGCAAAAAGTGAAACAATAACGAAGGCCGGTTTGAGGTAGAAAATGAATTTGTAACGGCTCCATCGTTTGCAAGTTGTGCAGGTACACTTCAAGGGCATTGTTTTATTTACATTAAATTTGACAAGTTACGCCATTTATTTTAGTAAACTCATTTTATTTTGTTCGCTTTAACTATTAAGTAGCTATAATACTAATAAGTTGTAGTGGTGATTATCAGACTACAAATCAAGGTCAAGTCATCACCAAAGGCCAGGCAAGGTGATACCACAATATGATGGCATATTTTGAAAGCATACAAATGGTTTTGAGGAATCTTTTTCATGAAGTCCATTATATCTTATATAAAAAGACATATTATATAATACATTAAACAATTCAAAGGGGTACTCATAGTAGGCCTACCATTCGAATTTTAATTAGACTATAACAATGTCTAGTAAGTTTTATTGTATAGTGGAACCTTGATATAACGAATCTGAAGGGGTATAAACAAAATTTGTTACATTGAGTAATTTGTTATGTTGAGGTTCGTTATATTGAGGTTAAGATCTAAAATATTCGTTATACTGTATAGAGGTTATCTCTTTAGAATATTTAGTGACAAAGTAACATATCTACTGTAGTCTATTGTTGTTACCTTTAACAAATAAAAACTATTCTAAATACAAGTAACAAAATAGATTTTTCTTAGATAATATAACAATATATATCATAAATACATACAAAGCCTATATTGGAATATAACAAATTATTAAATAGTATTCAATAGTAGCCTAAATATACTAAATTATGATAATAATCAAAGTACTATAAAACAGCATAATCAACAATAATGCAAATGTTGACGTATAACACCTGACATGTGAGTGTAAATGAAGTACCCACACATCCGCCCAAATACGTACAGTGGGTTAGGTATTTGTATATATTTAGTAAGGATTAGGTTAGGTTATATATAATTGTAAGATGTGGGACGTGGGCATAAACATTTTTTTCGGACGCTCTATAGACTATTATTTTTATTTTACATGTTAGGCTATGTATAGTCAGGCATATTATTCGGATTTCCTCAACGGCTAGCGACTACAGGTGTCGAACCACCCCCATCCCCCAACCACCCCTAGAACTTTGGAAATTTTGAGACTGTTACTAGCTCATTTCATTCACGGAAATCTTGAGACGACACGACCACAACTACTCTGACCCGCTGACGTCACAGGGGATGTTTCCCAAACCACCTCTGAAAAGTCGATAGCTAAATAATGGACTAATAATCTTACCGCCAGCGCGCCAAAACACGCTGTTCTACTTCAACTGTACGATTTCTATTTATTATTACAATGAGTTATTAAGTACACACTGAATCAATCTAATGACCATAAGTTGATGTTATGAGTTGGTTTACTTTAAAATAATCAAGAATTACTTTTAATTTTTCACATATTTAGTTATGAAAAATTACAAAATCACTTCGTTGTTCACTAAAACTAACCTGTGGTCAAATAGAAGTACGTTGACATTTCAAGTGTTTCAACTTTCAATACGATCATTATTACAGATAAAATCCTTGAAATAGAAACCCAAATTTTTGGCGTTTTTCGTGAAGTCAAACGAATACCTCAATAAATGGTAAAATCTAAGAATACGGCGTTCTAATTGGTAACCAGACTACATATCACTCACATCCGTCATAAACTGGTTTAATTATGACTTAAACCATTATTTCGCCATATCAAGTATAAGCATAAACCTAAATCGAATGATTATTCATGAGCTGATATTATGATAATTTAATTTAATTGATGAAACCCCCTCCATAAAGGGGGGTCGTAATGTTTAGTGAGGTCGTAATAAAGCAATTGTAACTAGTCTGCTTGAGAGGATCACGTAAGTTGTGTAATTAAAAAATAATCTCGACTGAGAATTTTTCCAATAAAGGCGTAATTAAAGAGAACAATGTGTAGAGAGAGAGAACGATGGTAATTTGTGTGGGTGGAGGGGAGGAGAGCCCGTCACTGCCTTGCGCAAACCCTCTATCGATTATTAATGGCACCCCTTCGTTTCTACTTCTATAACTCCAGCTTTATTTTTAATGAATCGAGGCCATAATTACTTTCTTCGCCATTCCCTTAACATCAACCCCTCCTTACCTTTCCTCTTGGAAGGGCGTTGGGGAGGGAGCCGTCACAATAAGATCACACGAAAATGATAAATTGGATTTTCGTACTCTCTTTTACCGCTTTACTGGAGCCATTTTATAAGAGAAGGCTGTGCAAAATTAAATAATAATTATGAATTGAAATTTTGAAATATCGTTATTATTGTTAATATTTTGTTTTTAATGTATGCCATATACTGTTACCTACATATCTTTATAAAAGTTTTTTACTATTATTAATTCCAAAATTACTTTTACTATTATTAATTTAAATAATTGTTAATTTTGAAACTTTAGCCATAGTTAACAATGTATACAAACCTATATACAGGGTGGTTATAAAGTATTCCCTTCTTTTTCTACTATTTACATTTACAGTTTTTGTTTATGTAGTACCAACATACCATTCATTATGTTCTACATTTTCAGGAGTAACCTAAGGTCCAAGATATAAGAGTCAACTTCCGAATTCTTTATGAGAAGACATATGACATATCTTTTAACATTGCATTTTCACCCTGAAAACAATGGCGTACTTAAATTTCAAGAGGGTTGTATCGTTTCCAATGTGAGAAATATTTTAATTAATTTTTACTAAACATTAATAAAAACTACACTGTACGATTTTTATAGAAAAAACACGAAATATTGGAAACTGTATAACTCTTTTGCATTTTAAATATGCCATTGTTTTCAGGATGAAAAAGCAATGTTAACAGACATGCCATATGACTGTCTTCTCAATAGGAATTCGGAAGTTGACTCTTCTTTTACCTCAGGTTAGTCCCAATATTCCACAATACTTCAAAAGTGAGAACATTTATCTATAAAATTATTGGCATAACTGGAAAAAAAACTGTAAATGTAAATTGTAGAAAAAAAGTGGAGGGAAGGGACCTTATAACCCCCCCCCCCCCACCTGTATAGTGACTTTTGGTATATTAATTATTTATCACGTTAGGCTTAATAAAAGTTGTATTTTATTTCGATCGGAAACAGTTCAAGTCTGTTAAATAGATAGTAAATTGAATCAATTTTACGTGGATCGTATGCCACCCTAACATCTGCCCTTAACTTATCTTACCCCAGGGTTATCTACTAACCATATTGAAGGGAAAATATATCTCCTCAATTAATGTATCTTAATGAGTAACTAAGTAACTTAACGTTAAAATGTCAGGCTTCAATAAATATATACAGTGAAATATACTTTTACTTGAAGAAACAGAGGAATCTAGAAAAGTTGTGGTGAGGGGTGTCTGGAAGTTACGAAGGAAGAGCCTTCCAGACCAATAAGGAGAGCTGGCACAGAGGAGTCGTATATGTTTAATGTGCCGTTAATGTGTTTTAACAGTTAAAACTAGTGAAAGTAGAGCGCATTGCGTGTACGAACAGTAGAAACCCTCCCGTACGAACGTCGAGGGCGTATGATTAGAACAAGATCAAATGCTAAAGATGGAATCTGCATTTTCATTCGTACTTCAGAGTCTACATTGCTGAATAATTATTTTGTTATTAGTTTATGAGCCAGGTAATACACACATTAGCAAAAAAAAAAAAAAAAAAAAATGAAATTAAATCACACAGAACGATTTAAAAAACAGACAAAAAGTAAATCAATTCCATTATTTTTAGTAAAATGTTTAAGTTTCCATATTGTTATTATTTTTTTTATTGTTATTTTGATTTGTTGTTTTTGATCTTAAGATTGTATTAACCTTATTTCTTCATAATTTCTTATGAAGAAAGATTATTTTGACTGAAATAAAAGCGGTACTAATAGGGCCTACAACGTTTTGATAACCCTTTCAGTCATAAAAACTAAATAATTTAGTCTTTTATTTAGAATATGTTATTAGAGGAAGAAGAGTTCACGATAGGCTAACCTCTACGAAGATTGGCTTCGTATTAAATTTCTTATAAAAATCTGCGATTGTTATTAAGATATTTAATATGGATGGATTAAATACATATAATTATTTGAGTCATAGGCCTAATCGTCTGAAAGAAATAGTTTTTAATAGAACATATTCATTTACTTTTAAATAAAGAATTATCTATTTATTTTTTATGTTTGGAAAGGTTTTTTCTGTCTAGGAAGTGGTAGCCATCTCATTAATTTGAAATGATATCGGCCTTATAATATTTGAAGGATTTTATATCAATGTTATTTTTGAATTGAAATGAACTGAACAATAACTGAAAATGGTTCTTACAATGAACGTGTAACAATCATTTTATGTCCGTTTTGGACGGACATTACAAATAAACGAGGCTACACGAAGAGGAGGCGATGCCAATAGAACTGTGATTGGGCGAGCCCGCCCCTTGCAGGGCTCGTGGGCTGGAAGCACTGAATCAACACCAGTCGTGTGCCAAAAGGGTGAACTTGAAGAGTGCTAAGTAATTGGGGAGGGGAGGGGTGTTCATCATCGAACCTCTCTCTCGTTGTTCAATGGACGGATTAGGTTAGCATTCGTGGTGTACGTTAAAGAATACTTTAATTTAATCATCTCAGTACCAAGCGTGTTTACAACAGGTCTTTGTACATGTCACGATAGACGATAATTGGATGGATATTTCAATGAACACAGTTAATAATTATATGGTTGTATGATTTAAAATAAAAAAGATAGTTAGTCATTCGTCCACTTACCTAAATAAATCCCAATGAACTTGACATGTTGACGGATCTTGACTCAGGTCATCAACAAGAATGTTTTATGAACAACCACACGAAACTCAAAATTTGGGTACGCATCGGAAAGTGACAGTACTAAGTGTGCATAGTTAACTGTGGTATCAAACATGTTGAAAGTGACAATACTAAGTGTGCATAGTTAACTGTGGTATCAAACATGTTGAAAGTAACAGTACTAAGTGTGCATAGTTAACTTTGGTATCAAACATGTTGAAAGTGACAGTACTAAGTGTGCATAGTTAACTGTGGTATGTTGAAAGTGACAGTACTAAGTGTGCATAGTTAACTGTGGTATCAAACATGTTGAAAGTGACAATACTAAGTGTGCATAGTTAACTGTAGTATCAAACTAAGAGTAATTAACTCGTCCACTGCAGATTTAGCAGACATCAAATATACGAAGAACCTCACTGCTCTAAATCCAAAATGAGCAAATATTTTGCAAAACCATTTAATGCTTCAAAACATTTTTGAGCGTAGTATCAAATTAAAGAAGTAATTCCCTAAATATATTCATTGTAAAAGGAAAGACGATAGGGTGCTTGGGAAAATCTAGAGATTAATCAACTGAAAATCTTCGGCCATTCAACTTAACAGGTTAAATAAAATATTTCTTCAAATTTTATATGGATCAGCATTAATAGTTTAACAATCCTCTTTACGTTTGTAATTGCCAATGCAACCGATACCACAAAAACACGTCACTGTTCCAGCGTACTTGGCCGTAGGGGTTAGTTTCTATATTGTTATCTAGAGATATATGGCTAAGAGGAAGCGCACTTACAACAGATACGCCCTTGACAGCAATACGAACGTGATTCCTCATGATTTGACCAACCTCGTTCAACCGATCATGGTGACTTACATATAACTCGACTAAAGACTAACTCTAGGTCTAAGTGACCTTAATTATTGACGCATCAATCAAACTTAACATTAGTAACGTGTTGAATATGAATATTTATATTGATGTAGAGGGAAACCCTTTACATAAACTACATAAGAGATGGGTTGGACGCTAAATGTTTTATATGTGTGTAATGTTTCAATATGTGAAATAAAAAAAATTCGACTCTACAAAACAATCAGTAATAGCAAAACTTATTTTTCAGACTCTTGAAGAAACACAAAGTGTACATATACTCAACATAAATGGGGGGGGGGGCTCATACAGAGACAATGGGCTTGCTCTAATGTTAATGGGAACCTGTTAACGTAATGTGAGCTGTTAACCGAGCGTAGCGGCCAGGCGGAACGGCCTCCGTGCGAGCGTACAGTGCATGCGCCACCCACCCGCTCCTGTGACTTTCCAATTGACAAATTAACAGCTTCCTAGGGTTGCTCTAGTCTGAGGATGGTAAACGGGGTTTTGTGAAATCAATCAGAAGCCGACCGTAGACATATGAGTGTGATTAGTTTACACGATCGATTGTACACATTCCACTCAGTATTGCTATGGTTTTCAGCTGATGAACAAGCTGTTGAAGGTGAATCAGTCTCTGTTATCTTGCCTGAACAACCTCCGGAAACGCCGAACTCTGACTACCACCCAACATGGGCTACCTCAGGCGTCCACTTGGATGACAATCATTGAGTGAACGCCGTATCGCTTTCAAAAGGACCAAGTATAGAACCTATCGCCTATGATTTCCACAACACTTACCCTCTAAGTAGATGGGTTACAGCCATGTGCCAATACTACCGACAGTAATAAACTGTGTTGAGTGTTGTCATTTGTTTGTAACTCATAGTTTATTACGGTAGAATTACCCTTGTTTTTTGAATTTTTTACTTCTCTTGTTTAATTTATTATTAATATTTCATCGGCTTTTTTATCGATGTTGAAATCGAAATAAGTCTGTTGCAGTGAAGAGGGTCATTTCGTTTTGTACTAACTGTCAGTTAATTGGCATGACTATGTGGTTCGTAACACAGAATCACATTTAAAAAATGTGTTTTATTTTATTAATGCATTGAATCACAATAAGTAATGGTTTCTCCAACCCTATTTTTTGCCTTGATAAAAATTAGACTTTAAAAACAGAGGTGGGTGGATCAAGAGGAGCGTTTAGTTCGGAACTGCGAGGTCGATCTGAAGAGCCCAAAAACCCAATTCAAGAGCCAAATCTATTACAGTGAACGATCCAGCAGCCGCTTCAGACAAAAAGGGCGCAAAGAAGCGGAAAGCTTAAATAAAAGATGACTCTGGGATCGATCTGATGACCAGAGCGTCTTCGATGCAAAACTCTGTTTACCAAGGCTGGACAGTCAAATACAACTTGAAATTGAAACGCCTTTTTGTAGGGCTGACGGAATTGTTAGCAAAGCCCGAGGCTGAGCTAAAAAGATCTTTCCGTAATCATTTCTAAATAGACCAACTGAACAAAGTGTAAGGTGTTATTTTCATAAAATGGTTGAATATTGTAACATTTTGTAAAATTTAACAGGCTTAAAATGAAATGTTTGCTGGATTAGGGTGAATTGTCCATAATAGACAAAAGTTTCACTAACTTCTTATAAAAGAGCTTATTTTTCTGAAGCGTAAGTTTTTTCTAAAAAAATTTGAGAATTTTAGATTCAAATTTGGTTCTAGGGATTTTATTCAAAAACACTTTTGAATTTCAAAAAACTATATTCATCATTAGGCGAGCCGGTAGCCGAGCGGTCTAAGGCGTCAGGACTTTGAGCTTGGGTTAGAGATAGCGCTAGTTTGAATCCGGCCTGGATTCGAATATTTATCAGTAGACTATATATTCACTAATGTTCATCTTGTACTGTACTGGGTCGCCTCCTTACTTTGTCTGAATAAGTTCCTCACACAGATAAATAGTCTATGAGAAATGGGCAGAGTAAGGTTAAGAAGGAGATCGGCCTCTCCTTATTATATACTGTATATATCCTAACACACAAGAATAAAAACTTCAAAATCTCAGGATATTCATAAACAAGATAGATGGGAGGGCCCAAAGTGGTCTATGAACAAGAAAATAAACGAAATTATTTTGTGCATTTATTTGACTTATTTGACGGTTTTTAAAATGTCCCTGATGGATTTTTCACGATAAAACTGAAAATATTATATAGGCCTACCACTATACTTAGGACTAGAAATCTCTTCTTAGATATTTTGTGTTGTTGTTTTAACATTAGAAGTACGAAATATCTACTATAATTTCTAGACTAATCTCAAACCCTCGGCATAAACTACCATCAAAATTAGAATCTTACGTATATTTTGATTTATATCAATAAAATACTTTTCGGATGCTACAAAATGTTATGCAATATAAAAAACTACAAGAGTAAAAATCTTCAGTTTCAGAAATCTTAAATCTTTTTGAATTATTTTATAAACTAAACATATTTAGTAGCTGGGGTTAAAATTTGTTTCTAGAGATTTTACTTTAAAAAAAATTGAATTAAAAAAATATATTTCTATTCCAACAACACAAGAGTAAAAACTTCAAAATCTCGTCATTTGTATACACATCTAATTTTGTTTCGAATTTTGAACCTCAAAATTTAATGTGAATCAGGGACAAAATAGCAGAATTGTGTAAAGTAACGGCAACCACTTATTGATTTCTATTGTAGCATTAATTGTTTCCAGAGTCTTCGCCTTATTGTAGCATTAATTGGACAGGCAAAGATAGACGTTGTTTACCGTGTTCTGAGGGGTTAGTCATCCGACATTTTTGGACTAGTCAAATTGTCATGTTTTTACATCGTAGACTACCTGAAATATGTGAATTTGACATATATACATTGCATTTGAAGAAATGTATTATTATTTGTCATTATTTCATAAAAATAATACACAACAAATATACTAAAATATTCCATCGGCCCTTGACCTTCAATTGACGTCCCTTGACGCGTGATTTGAGAGAACTATATGCTCAATAAGTTGACTGATTTATTTCAATATGTGGCCAATATCTGACGCTAATAATAATAATCAGAAACATGCATATTTATAAAAAGTAGGCAACTATGAGGACGTATTAAAAATGGGGTTTGTTCCATGATTTTATAACTTGTTTCCATAATTTACAACGAGGGTGTTTTCTAGAAGAAAAATTGATATAATGGTTTAGTAATACGAGAACAACCAAAAAAATAATTGATAACAAACAAAAGTCCACGCCCAACAACGTAACAGAGTCCAGCTGTGATTTACCCGCTACTGTCAATGTTCTTTATAAATCACTGAACACGCGGAAAAAAGCAGAAACAAGTGTTAAAAGATTGAAAGGGGGAGGAGCGGATAGGGGCCGATATTGGCTGTAAACGGTCTTTATGACTGCTGTTTTCATTGTACTACACAAGTCATAATTCACCTACACCTGCTGTCCACTGTTCCCGCTCGCCTGATCTCTGTATCCAGTCTCCACATCCGAGCGCCGATTTGGTAAATTGAGATACAGCATTGTTTTTACGTATTTTTAACATTTTAAAGTATGTTGTTTAAAAACTTTTAACATCCTTATTACAAGACGTCAAATATTTGAAATAACTTTGCGTGGTCTTTATATATTATTAGACTATAACTAGGGGGCACCCCTGCACGCTTCACGTGCCAACCTCGTCACACTCGTATTTTGTCTTCACATATCACATTGCAATCTCTCTCTTTCCTATGGTGAAAGGTATTACCCATATCGAGTATTTTCGTAGTTAACTTACCATTCCATGCCTGTACAAGTGAACCTATTTTTTGTATAGAATATGTGTTTTAATAGTTATGTACTATTCTAATACTTAATTATAAATAGGTATACTATGTATAAAACAACAACAGCACCGTAAGGACTGTTGAATTGATTGAATAGTCAGTCAATCTCTATTGAACTTGTAAATAAACAATCACAGCAGAATACCTAATTCTGACTACAAATATACGCCCTACCGCCCACCCATACACGTACAATGGTAGTGATTGGCCTTACACGTGTAGTGATATTGGCCCACCCACCCAGCCTTACACGTGCAGTGGTATTGGCCTACCCACCCACCCTTATACGTGCAGTGGTATTGGCTTCCCAAATGGAGTCAATACCACTGTACTTCATTAGCTACAAGTAAAGCTACAAAAAAAAGTTAATATACTGTACGTGACCCATCCGCCTACCCTTACACGTACAGTGGTACTGACCCACCCGCCTACCCTTAGACGTACAGTGGTATTGACCCACCCGCCCACCCATACACGTACAATGGTACAGGAATATCACTGTACTTGTATGGGTGGGTGAGTGGGTCAATATCACTGTACTTGTATGGTAACCTTTGATATTACTAAGTTTACCCACAGAAAAATGATGTTTAAGAGAATATGAGTTATAAACATTAACTAAAATTTGAAACTTTGTTTAGAAATATAGTTGATACATCTTTATTAATTTTAAAAAAACGTGGACCATAAAATATGCAGCAGATTTTTAAATTGTGGGTAAGCTGTTATACTAATTTAATTAGCGAATAACTTATTTAACTACAAACTTATTTAACTAAGCAATAATTAGTAGTTACAAATGTTATAACAATATCGTCAATTATTTATTTCTTATGGACATTTACATGTATCAAGAATGGTCAATATATTTAAATTAACTAAATAGTAACATAATATGCTTAAATCGGTAATTAATATAGGCAAATAATATCCTAATAAGGCTCTCATTGGCCGGTATTAGGATATTTATTATCAATTTTTAATTTATATTTTATTATATTAACGAACATTTGTGCCAAGTTTCATGGCCCAAATCCTTGTAGTGTTTGAGATAGTATGTCAATTGTATTAAACTTTTATATTTATTTATAATAACGAAGCATTTCGTTGTTTAATTTATAATCTTGTAAAACACGTGGTTTTCCTATGTATGCAGGGCTTTTCTTGAGGATTGTTTAGTCTATGGCAAACCTTGTTTTGTCATAATTTTAACGCTAATAATCAACATGCTATAAATTGAAAGTAAAATAATTAATTATCTGTAAGTTGTTAATTCTCGATACGACCTATCCTTGTAAATACAAGGATTTAACTTCACAAAGTGCTTTCTCCAGTATTACAAATTTTACATTTAATGATTATCAATTTGTTTTCAATCTATTCAAGCGTATCAGTAAGAAGAGCATTTACAAAAATGAAATCTAAATAATGATGCTATACGTTCCAAATTAGGGAACTTGATTGAAAAGCTCAACAAGTAGGTAATCTTTTGGATTTTTGTAGTCTAGTTTCAGCTTTATATTTAAAATGGTAATCTGATACAAAGAAATAATATAACTAGACTTACTAGACTTACACGATAATATATCGATTAATAACACGTTTTAATGGATTGCAAATATTCCAATTCATTGAAGTCCTTGCGAGGGAGTAAGGGACTAAACGGGCAGATGTTGAAGGAGAGAGATATTTGACAGCACTCTTGAAGTGGTGTCCCAGCTTGTCGTTGAAATCAGTTAAGAGACTTAGAGAATTGAACACAATGACTGCACAGACGAGCACGTTAAAAAAGCAGATAGGGGACATAATTCCAGGTGGCGACGTAAAATTTCATTAGAGAATGTAGAAATGTTGGGAAATTTATATATTATTTGAGACTTGAAATGTGAATTTGTCTTTATAACACGATCTTTTTTATAGTATACAATTTTTGAAATAATCCAACATTTTTGTAGGAATTGATAATAGCATGTACTATTAGAGTCTGTACCATTAAAATGCAATGAAAAAGTTCAAATCAACCTTCTAAGGAATTCCTGTTCAACAAAAAGTAGGTTAAATTAAAAAATTAATTTGCATTTTTTAACATGAAATCAATTTCAATTCATGCCCAAACGTGAAAATCAAATAACGTGACGAGCTTTCCGCATTCCAATCAAGGCCACGGCCTTCCCCCTCCCCGACCTAAATCCCATAGCTGATATTTCGTAGAAATATGAAGTATCAGATGTACATACCAATGACTACAAATACACTTTGTACATACACAAACACGCACGCACAATCACATGCACATGGACTACACATTCTAGCACAGTGGTTTTGAACCATCCGCCCACCCATACACGTACAGTGAGTGGTTTTGACCCACCCGCCCACCCATACACGAACAGAGGTATTGACCTACCCACCCACCCATACACGTACAGAAGTATTGATTTATTTTGTCTTCTCTAGTTACATTTCAAACAAAAATTACTAAACATTTTCAATATTTTGTAAACCTTCGGGGTGTTCCTAAACTGCAGTATCATAATAGACAGTAGTCCATAAAAACGTTCATAATGGTAATACTGAATGTGAACAAACGTTGTTATGATAACAATGCAAACTAAAAACATAAACCCTCAGTATGATAAATAAGCAGCACATTATGGTGTTTACAGTAGCTGACACGTTCACAACATGAACATAAAATATAATATTCTGAGGAGTCCTAGAACCTAGGCTTAATCGGCCGGTGTCATAACTAGAATCTACATTTTCCGGTGACAACCGCGTCAAGGTACTATCTGCAATATTTACCCACTGAGGATGCCACATCACAGTATGGGCGAAACGTCTGGTTATCTTGTAAATATTGTAGATAGTACCTTGATGCAATTGTCACCGGAAAATGTAGATTCTAATTCTGAGAAGTATTTACAGACTTGCGCCAATAATTAAATATCACTGAATAGTACAGTATCGTAAAAATGTGTGAAAAGCTAAATTGACTACAAACTCCATATAGTCTTGGGGTATATTCCTGGCTTCCCCTCGTGGTCAGAGGACTTGAATCGAGTCAACTTTAAATAAAGAACACTTTGACACCCCTTTATTCAAATTGAGTTTTCCCAATGCCATGAGTGCCTTTATCGCCTGACCTTTTACTGACCAACCCTCCCTCCAGTTGCATGGGGTCAGATGTACAAGTGGTGGTTTAGGGAGGAAGTTCAATGAAGGCTCTATGGACATTTTATAAATGTAGTTTTTTTTATATTTTTAACGTATTATAATTGAGTCTCAAATATTGTTAGTTACATGTAAGTTGAATTACTGTTAAACGACACTTGTGTCCTATTATGTAATAACATTAAACTAATCACCTCTTTAAAATTAAATCAAATTTACATTTCAATGTCCTTTTTTATTATATTTGCTCAGAAAAATTAAGTATTATAGCAAATTCAAATTTATTTATTTCTTGTGGACATTTACATGTATCAAGAATGGTCAATATATTTAAATTAACTAAATAGTAACATAATATGCATAAATCAGTAATTAAAAACTAATTAAAAGATACAAATAACAGTATTGCACATACATTTTACTAGTATGGTTAGTTGGGGCACAAAAATTCAAAAAGTGAATAAAAACAGTTTTTCACAAGAAAATCTTTTAGGTTATTTTTAAAAGATGATACAGAAAGTGCCCTCTCACTTCTACTCCTGGAGAGATGAGGGAAAGTGGACTTTTTCTATAAGGAAATGAACAAAATAATACGAGAATTTTTAACGTCAATAACAAAATAATTTCATATAGGTAATGTTTGTAACAGTGAAATTAAGTTTTGTTGAGTTGCAGTGACAAATTTTGTAAGAAATTAATTCTAAATAAAACAACAAAATTAATTCTATTTAAAATATAAATTTACCTTGGGGCATTCTGTTTACTGAAAGTTTTATTACAACTGCATTTCTTGATATATAAACGAAATTACACTCAGCACGTGTATCAAACTTTGCATTAACCTTTAATGTGTTTTTCTTCTATTTTATGTGTGATTATGTGCTAATAGAACCTGGGACAATACAAGCCTCAATAGTAAAATCGGAAATTTACTTACCGGTGGGAGTGGACAGTCCTAGCCTGGCGTGGAGAGCGGCCTTCCGCTCATCTTCTTGTTTGATCCAGTGGCCTTCTTCCTTGATCCAAGGTAACTGGGCACCTGGAACAAGCGAAGATATTTTTTTCCCAAGAATATGGAAGCAAATGCTTATATCAGATCACACTACAGTGATGTGATTTGGATTATTTCTATTACAATTAAATCTATTATTATAATAAATTAACGAGCTTAGAGCGGCTGCCAATACGCAGCACTGGTTACGATTTTCAGCCAGTTTACCTCTCTACCAAACCAATACCTATAAACATGTATTCATTGCTTTTACTGAGTTATCGACCGTCACCTTTTTTAGGAGTTCGAATCTTAGACCTTTTATTCCACAGTTCGAAGCTTAGTCACTGAAATACGACTGTACATGAAATATTTTGAGTTTTCATAACTTATTAAGTTAAACAATAAGTGGGCCTAGTTGTTAGTTCTGTCTAAATTGCTAAATTACTATTATCATTTACAATAGCTCGAATTAGTTTTATGCCTTATTAGATACCAGTTTCAACTCATTAACAATTGACTTTCTAAAATATTTCCTTTCAACAAGCAATTTTACAACTTTACGAAAAAATACAAGTAGAAAGTTAACAGTATGATGTGTTTGGATAATAATTTAACTTGGCATCTTTTTTTCGTATTATCGATTTCTCAAATTGGATAGTTGAGATTAGTTGAAAGATGACTTGAAGAAGTAATTGTTGATTAGAGAAATCTGAAGAGTGCGCGACGATCACGTACTTGCAGGAACGGAGCGCGGAAGCCGCAGAACAAGTAGAGCAAGTGATAATAAACACTCATAACAGCCAACTTTCTCCCTTTGTGGGGATAAATAGCCTCGTGTCTGTGAGATGGCGTTTATATGGCCAACCAATCTCTGTCACTTGGATAACAGATCGTCTCGCATATTATTTGTGATGTCCAGAAAAACGCGCTTTTATAATCTCGAGTGTGAACGTCATACCGGTTCGGTAACAGCAGGAATTTCAGATTTATTACATGTTGCTATGTATTGAAAAATTGTGCTACATTTCAACATTTGACAACCTGAGGCTTCAAAGTATTAAATAAATCTTTAAATAAGTGTTTAGACCATGTCCTGCGTAATTAGCCTGAGGCACTTATTATTCAATTTATTTTAGTTAGGGTAAATTTTAAAATTCTGTCCACCAAAATATGGTACATTTCGTAATATTATACAATTCTATCAAATTTGTATCTTATACATAGAAAATTGCCCGATTTAGTTCACGGGAATTGCAAGAGAACCCTCGACGAATTTTCTAGTTATTTTACCAAAATAAATGTACTGAAATGTAGTATGTGCCCTTCCAGGCCCATTATTAAGGGGTAGAAATAACACATAATAATAACATTAGGAATATTGTAAACATTAGCAGAAGATTGCGGGCGTATCCATTAACGAATGAAGCTAGTAGCAACTAAAGCGAAAAAGCAGTTACACTTAGTTGATTGCATTAGTAGTTTTATAAATTAGATTCCATAAGCTAATACAAATAAATAGTTCAATAGTGATTACTTGTCACGCGTGACAATCTTCAATAACCGAAGGCCTGGTTGAAACGTGACCGTACATTTATTATGTTGAAGCGAAAGCATTAAACCCCAAACAATACATTAAATGCTTTTCGTCCTTGTTTTAATTAAGGCGAGATTATTCCCAGCCCAGCCCTCGCGTTATGCATAACCAAATCCCCACATTTATTGCCCACCTGTTTATGAAACACTGGAAACTTATGAGTCGTAACGCCACACAAAAGTGTCGTTGTCGACCTCGGATTCAGAGAAAAGGCGTAAAAAGCGGCGTCGACGACTGCCATCTTGGGCAGAAGTGGAGTCGCCGGCCGTTATTCTTCGAACTGACATTACCGTTCGATATCATAGCGTGGACTTCCGGCTTCGAATGGAGATGTCGTGTGGATATAAAGACGTTTACTGCAACAGATCACGTGACTGTGTTGTGAAAACTAACATACGAGATTAACGAAGTTTGGCCGTGAAATGCTGAATTAAAAGATTTTGAATGCATGGGATGAATTGAATTTGGTCAATAAATAGCAGTCTCTTGTGAACCTAATAATTATGTTACCAAACGAATTAATCGAAATAAGTCTCTAAAGAATAGTATCTGCTTGTATCGTTTGTACATCTTGAACTGAAATTGTTCAACTAGCGTTCAGAGATTAAAGGAAGTTTAGCCGTGAAATAAACGGGTTTTCTCCTCTTACACTGAATTGAAATTGTTTTGAATGATTTGGATGAGTGAAATGGGTCTATAAATCTCAGTATGATTTAGACTTCAGTGAACTTAATAAAACGTTTGTAGCTATTTGGACGATTTGAAATTAGTCTTTTAAGAATAGTTTCTGATTATATTTATCAAAGTTAACAGTTTTGGTTGTTTACATAGGTTGTTAGCCTAAATTTCCACTAACTCATGTTCAACGTATTGAAAGTTGTAAAAACTACTAAAACCAATAATTGACTGATACAAAGCTAGATATAGTTGTTTTAAGTAGGCTAATTAGTAAATTATTTCTTAATGTTTGAACATTGTTGAAGCGATCGATGTATTGAAGTGCCAGTCCTTGACCCGGTGGCTGCCCATTATTAATTGTCCCCACATAGCTACCCGTAATTAGCCCAGATCTCAGCTTTGTCTGGCCGGCTTGCCAGTCATCTTGTGTCTTCTGGCTCGGCCTTGACTCTGTTACACTCTCTCTTCAGCCCGTATGGTTCTGCATCTGAATGTCATGTGGGACCAATGGAGAGATATGACAAAAATTAATAAAGATTTTGGGTAATTAGGTAAGTACTGCATTTGTCTCTTAATTGAGCGAGTACCAACGGTAACTCAAGTACTTTTGATAGCCTCAAATATTCTATAAAAAATCACAAACTTGTGTGTTAGTTAATTTAAACTTTACTTTTCTATTTTTACTTGGAAACACCCCTGAACGCTTCCATGCGAACCCCGTTACTCGCTGCGCTTGAGTCACCTCACCTTCGCCCTTTGTCTGTGACCAATGACCATACTAACATTAATTGTTTTTTTCTTTTCTTATTTAATGTTGAACTGTTGCCACTGTTCAATTTCGAAAAATCCTTCCGTGTCACGCCTCAGTGATATAAAGTCTGCATTCCCTTAAAATTCCCTCAGTCAGTAAATGGTGTATATACTGTTGGCTACATTGTTTAAATTTACAGGGCTGTTATTTTCTTCGTGACTCGTTTAACGTCTTTCAAAATATCTAAAGCCAAATTTGCTAAGATCTTGGAATATTCATACCAAGTCATAAAATTCCATTTGCATCCACATTAAGTACAACCATTTTGTGAAATTCTTTTTTAGGGATTGCATCTTCACCGAAAATCCCAACAGCTGGAAAAAAGGCTGGTTGTTATAAAAGTGGCAACAGCACATTGGTCACCCACGCGAACTTGTATGAGTCATCAACAACAGAGCAGAGGGTAGAGTGGACAACAATTAAGGGTCAGCTGACCCCTGCCAATCAATATAGGGGAGGATGCTGGCCGGCCGGCCGTCATCATTCCATCTGTAGACAAGCTGGACTAGTTCCCTTCAGACTAACCAGGTTGTTGCTGAAGCGTTCATCGTTCTAACTAATACTAATGGACATAGATAATTGTTTGTAATACATATATTTTATAATACGCATTTAATTAGAAACTTTTACATAAACATAAATTAAACACAATAATCGTTGCATGACACAATATTGACGTATTAACTTAAAACGTACTTGTTTTATTTACATTTTATATGCTGCGCTATATCAATATTACATGAATGTATCTGTATGTAGGCTACCCTCTATTTTGTGATTGTATACATTATCTACATTTGCGTTTTAGTTCATTTTCTTTACATTCATAGTTAATATTCTATAGTTAATATTTTTTTTTTTTTACAAATAGAGATTAAATTTATTTTATAATTCTACTAAACAATTAAACTGTGTCTTAGTTGTAGGCCTACTACTACTTTACCAAAATTAGAAAATACCCACTATATTAAAAATAAGTAAAATTTAAAAATCTAAAATACCGGCTGTTATGTTGTTAACAATATAATAAAAATTAATCACATGAATGTATTTTGTAATGAATTTGTAGTCTAATTGGAATTTGGTGAAGTATATTTAAAGGTGTAACAAATTAAAAAAAGGTGTTATATTATTAAATATGAATTCATTATGAAGGATGAACAAATTAAATCAGTAATTTAGAACTTTTTATATGATATCACTATTTAATATTTAAACGTAAAGTTTTCTGAATTGTCTTATTTACCATAAATTTATTTAGCCGTATTTATCATCTTTAGAAAAAATATCTTCTTTGCAGCTTACACTCTCAATTAAAATTAATTGATATAAAGCCCATTATAAAAAACCAAATAGGAAAAAGACGAACTCTTGCAAGGGTAAAACATATTGTAATTCTACGGCCCCAATCAAAAGAAACTTCCGCTTTCCAATGAAAGAATGTTTTTGAAGATAAGCACACCGACTGAATAATGGAATAGGGAGACTTTTAATCTGCCAAAAACATTCGCCGGATGACAAGATGGCCGCTGCTATTTCCTTATTGAAGAGTGCACTTTGAATAGAACGAAATCAGGATGGCAAACAAAATCAAGTTAAATCGCCAAAGAAGACCTTTGAAGCACAATTGGATTCAGCGCGCCGGAGAATTGTGGGACGAGTTCTTTGTCCCTTGTCTATTCTTTGCACGGCCACTTTTTATTCCGGACATCATTCCGCAAACAAGACCCTTTTTGTGTTTTAGTACTAGGTGAGTCGTATTTTGAAGATTCTGATTGTTGAAAGAATGCGTATGCTCCTTTCATGTAATAGTCTAATGCTCGATGAAGGAGTGTCCCCATAAAACTTTTATAAATTTTTCAAATGCAGAATAATGTTTTTGTAATAACAGGGTATTGTATTAAATACTTGGAAGTAAATAGAATAAAGAAATATGAAACAGTTTTTTAATATAATTATGTAGTCTACTGTCAAAATAAATTTAGGTTGTCATGCTCTTTTTCGTGCATTTTATTAATTATTTCATAAATATATAAACATTTTTATACATATTTCAGTTAAATAAATAAGTACGTCAATTAATTGTTTAAACGTACTGGCCATTAATTGTTGGAATTATTCTACTGATTTCGGGTCGTAAGTTAGCATTTATTAAATCGTGAATATACAAATATTATTAGGAAAGATCATAAAAATATTTGTCGGGCATTGCAATAAGTCATGAAGTGTATATTTGTTGAACATACATTGCAATAAGCCATGAAGTGTATATTTGTTGAACATACATTGCAATAAGCCATGAAGTGTATATTTGTTGAACATACATTGCAATAAGCCACGAAGTGTATATTTGTTGAACATACATTGCAATAAGCCATGAAGTGTATATTTATTGAACATACATTAAAATAAGCCATGAAGTGTATATTTGTTGAAAATACATTGCAATAAGCCATGAAGTGTATATTTGTTGAAAATACATTGCAATAAGCCATGAAGTGTATATTTGTTGAAAATACATTGCAATAAGCCATGAAGTGTAGACTATATTTGTTGAACATACATTGCAATAAGTCATGAAGTGTATATTTGTTGAAAATACATTGCAATAAGCCATGAAGTGTATATTTGTTGAACATACGTTGCAATAAGTCATGAAGTGTATATTTGTTGAACATACATTTTTGTCCGCGTGAGAGCATTTCATGCAGTTTGAAGGAAATCGATCATTTCTTGACTTGTAAATCCTAGTATAACATTATGGACTATTAATTATCTCTCCACCCCTTCTTAGAGGTGTCTTAGTAATATCTAAGCTATCGCAGAGTTAGTTAAAGAAACGTATTTGACAGCTGATATATCACTTAAAAGATGAGTCCCATAATTCAGTATAAATTTAGTTAAGAATCAGACCAATGTTGATATTTTGATGTAAATCCATCTTCTATTCTTATGATGCTTCAAGGAAGATTTAAATCAATCGAATATTTTTGAACGTAAGCGAAATGTTGAAAATGATACTATTGTTTAAATAAACATAAATTTGAGCACTCTTACCAAAGAAAATATGAGACGCTCCTGGCGCATGTTCGGAGAAGCTTTCAACCGTAAATTAAACCTCAGAGGAGTAAATTCGCAGAAGCCCCCAAAGTGTTGGAGGGTATTGGGCAATTACAATAATGTGCGGGCAGGTGGGTCGGAGTGGAACACTATTCCAGCTCAATGGGAGCATTACTAACCAACGTAAATGCTCTGTGATGCATTTACGAAAATAATACGAACGTTTTCTTTTGTGATTCTATGAACATTTATTCTCACAAAACGTTAGCTAACAGTTAGTTATCTATATATATTAATGTTTATTCCAAAACACGATATAAATGAGTAACAGTGCTATACATATGTAAATTTTTATGCCTATTTTTGTTTACCTATACAATTGGCTAACATTAGTAATTACCAAATATTTTCCATGTGAACAAAAGTAATTATTTATGCAATTTTCTTCAACATAGCAACGCGAATTCTTGACAGTTTTTTATAAAAATCTAGTGTGTATACTAGTTAATAGTTTAAAGAATTTAGAAAATATTTTAGTGCAACATTATTTTCGTGAATAGTACAAAAATGATATTCACTTCAATTTTAATTTATCACAAGATTTAGTTAGAATTGCTTCTTGAATGTAAACATTACTCGTGTCAAATAAAACAATAGAAATAAGCTTCGTTTACAACAATCAATGTCAAATGTATCAACATAATTCGTCAATACAGAAAATTATACAAAAGGAGTCGAATGCTCGTTTCATTCTGACGCAAATCCGAGATTCAATTAATTTTATTTACGGATAAAAAATACGTCTATATTGGTTTTAGAATAAAAAAGTGTGCACTTGTATCGTTAGAAACATTCACAATAGAATCGAACACAGTACAACTCCTAAAGGCGAAGGGTTGTTGCAATCCGCGCATGCGCAAGGGACGATACACGGGTAACCCTTGCTGAGGGCACGAGCCGGCCACGAACCACATCCAGTCTGCATTTCAATGCGAACCCAGGCCGGGATAAAAGAATCGTTAATGTAGCAAGCTCGGGCCGCTATTGTGGTCCTCCTTCTTCATTTATATCAAAGGACCTAAGGCACACAAAGGGGTGGTGTCACCTGCCACCCACCAATCCAATCCTATAACGGCCACGGTGCGCACCCCTTCCTGGTTAAAAAAACACGCCTCATTGGTCTCCGTGATCCAATCCCGTTTGCATACGGGCTGATCCAGTCGGCATTTGCATCCCGTGTTCACCCCTTGCCCTTTGTTTGAGCGGGAACGATGGAGGCCGTTCTATGGCGAGAACTCAGGATAAACTGCTTTAAAGAGAGACCATTATAAAGATACTTGGATCAAATATATATCAGTTATTCAAATAATTCATAACTAGGGAATGTAGGGCTGTAATACAGGATAAAGTAAAGGTCTCCAGTTTGAGTGAAAATTACATTCACAAGTGAAATAGATCTACAATTGTTATACCTTTTTGGGTACTTTTTGAAGAGCCTAGCATAGGTAATTACCAGACGTTTTCTAATTTAAAGAAAGCAATTCTCTGCTATTCTTTCTTCGGCATAATAACTTTGGTTCTAACCTAATTTTTATCACGCTGCAATCCCCATTCAATCAATCAGTAATAGCTTTTTTTAACACTTAGGCTTGAATGATAAAAATGATGGCAAACTCCCTGTGATACGATTAATCCGACAAACTGTGTGTCTTCAGCTTCTTTAGACACTTGAATGTGTTCTGTTTGAGATAAGTCGATCAGTCAATGACTGACCAAACTACACAGCTCAATCACACATACCTCATACCTAACTGCAGCGGTGAAAATAATAAAAAACTTCATGCATGCCAAGAAATACATAGTGCAACCTCCCCTTTCCCGAGCAAGAGTAAAAATGTACAACCAGAAGTTAACATCTTAATTGTCATTATATTTATCATTTTATATATACATATATATATTTTAAATTTAATTAAATTCAGAAAATTGTTTAAGGGTTCATCAACCAGGCATGATATTAGAAACGATAAAGTAGGCTGCTTGTTAGATTCTGCAATTAGTTATCTATATTATGTGCACGTTATCCGAACAAGTATAACAAGTGTTTGAAGGATGTAGACACTGTGTAGGGTATTTTCACCGTAACACGGGGCGAAAGCCACTTACTGCTTGCTACCTCAGTAAAATTTGGCCCGGAAACCTCACTACATAAACCTTAATTGACAATAAAGAATTGTTTTACACCCAGAGTGGCGCAAATATTATAGTTAATGTCCGCTACTTTCTATCCTCAACCAGTTGTTGGAGTGTAATTGGGCCATTTTATCACCCGGTGCATGCTCTAACATAACTAGCTATGTTTTATGTATTTACCCAAGTCACTGGCCGAACTTGATCTACGAGTGCCTCATTTGTTACAAGGAGCAGGCAGACAACTAGTTTCTTTTGTTCAACAGTGGTAATTTACCTAATGGTCATTTAAGTACTAGATTCTATCTAACACTCGTTGGAGTTGTCTTGTGACTAGTTCAAACTTCACGGTTTAAACTGATTACTTGTAAATGTGTTTTAATGGACACCAATCAATGAATAAGCATCTTGAAAGGCAAACTAAGATAGAATGCCTAAAGAACCTCCAACAAATTCAAATGCATCAAAAAGCTCGAATTTTGAAAACCAACTCATCTTCTAACAAAATCAACATTTCGATGATCCATTCATCTGTCTACGCGTACAAACATGAATCGTGCATGCCGAACCAACTTCTCTGCTAACCAAATTTGCCCAGCTGACACTACTACAAATACGACTCTTGAAGAAACGAAAATACCCATCAATAAAGAATTTTGAAAGAACCTCCTAACTATCCATAAACGCAGGCCCTGAAGTCATCCTCCAAAATATGTTCTTGAAAGGCAAACCAACCTCTGTACAATCTCAGATCCTGTTGGTTCTACCCATCTTCTCTCCACTATAAATTTTATGGAGACATTTTTTTCTTTGACGAAGTTTACTCTTAAACTCATAGAGTGGTTTATGTCTTTGAATAGCAATATTATATTTGCTCAGTTCAATAATGTGCTATGTGATCGATCAATTTGAAATTCTCCTACGTAGACCAACATTGAGATATCGCCTTAGGTTTCTCCCTAAAATTGTATTATGACAAATCTCGATTCAAGTCTCCGTGGTTGTGTAAGAGAGGACTTATATAACCATGAAAAGAGAACTGTACCATTGGTATAATGTTGGCTACAATAAAGGCATTTTGTATTTCATTGTTCATTTTGTATATATAAATTTGATCTAACCCATTGTTGACTATCAATTGGAATCCTATTTAAAAAAATATACTGTATGTTATTAAGAAATATCTATCAATCAATTCTTTCCTTAAATATACGATACCTGTTGGGCCACCAACCCATGGTATAAAGACTTTGTCAAGGTATGTCATGAATCATGTTATCAAACACTTGTTTACTCATTCTCCAATTCATAAACCTGATCCCACTCACGTACAGGTAAACTCTTATTTTTGTTTTATTCTACAAAAAAGTTCAAGTGTACAAATGTGATTTAACAAACAGGTTAAGATGTGTATCAGTATGCTAAAAGGATGCTTTTATAATGGCTTGATCAATAACGCCGAACAGTATAATCAGTGACGGTAGGCGACATTCACAGTAATATCTCGCAATAATGTCTGTATGGATAAATATATTTACTTAACTCTATGTGAGCTAAATTATTACTTCCATTTTTTAATAGTAATAAGTGGTATTGAAGTCAGTGTACAATTTTATTAATATTAATAATTTGGAATAGTTTTTGGAATATTTTCGTTTATGTACTAGCAAACTTCGATATTTTAGTGAGGTTAGATTCCGTTAGGTTAGATTAATCATGTTTGGGTGGTATAATGTCATTTAATCATATAAGACGTACTTTCACAATAACACAAATCTATAATTGAATTTAGTTCTTATAGAAAATAATCAATGATTTCTGACATAACGTTTAATATCATTAAACTATATACAGCATGGCACACGCTAAATAACTAAAATAATCTAACATAACCAAGGTTTCAGACATAAAAACGAAAAGTTCCACTTTCTGTAATTCAGAATCACTCTGAATACGGGGCCCAAAACGATGAAGAAATATTGATAAATAGACTAGGTTATGGGTTCGACATTTTTTGACTTAGTACTGTAATAAAAAAATCTTTTTCGTATCGAACGACATGATTTGATTGCATTACCCCCGCTTGCCCGTTCATCTTTACAACACACGCCCTTAGTACATTTCCAATCTAAATGAAACAGCCATTGTCGGCTTGCGCGATTTTCGGTGCCGATAAAAAATCCATTACGGGATCCAAACCACCCCCTCAGATGAAAGGAGCTCAATTATCATACCAAAGGGTTGCAATGTTGGAGTTACTGTATTATATTGGTCGGGTGTAGCAATTCGATATGGGGGTTAGGGGCGTGATCACATATGGCCACCAGCTCCCTTACTTGCACTAAACTGGCTAATTTCTGATGGATTGTACGTCATAGAGGGAGGAGTGACCCAGCTGTGTCCTTGCGCAGGCTTATGTAAGATCACATTCAAACGATTCAAACTTCTCAGAGAAATCATAAACATTGTACTTACCTATCTAAAAATGTAAATGTACTTTCATTAAGATATAGTTTTATCCACCACTGTCAAATTTGCCTTCGATGAAGCTGTGCATTCAAATATTTGTTACATATTAAGATGGCGTGATTGAATCATTAAGAATCTTTTAAGTACGAATCATCAATAATCTTTCTACATAAGTTGTGTGTGTGAGTGTTGGAAGGTGCACAAAACAGTGCTCCCCTCAATCCTGAACAGACATGTAGTATATAGCAAGAGGCAAGAAAGATAGGCTTAGGCACCAGTGAAAGTGAACCAAACGGGCATTTTGCTTACACTTATAGAAATTAAGTTAACACTTCATAACATTCGAAAAAAAATAAAATGCTAATATTCCAGACGCAGGATGTGGAACGAGATCCGTCAATGTCTCATTAACTTAAAGAACGAACGGCAAAGGTCAGTTTAACTTGTGACAAAGATCAATAGTTACCAGATATGATCTCTTTTACCTTTGATTATGTATGTTGGTGTGCGTTTTAAATCAATGGTTTTACGAGGTTTTATTTTAGAATGTAGTAAATTAAGAAGTTGACGTTGAGTAGAACAACTGTGACATTTCAATTGAATGTTTGAGTTGTGCTTTCTTGAAGATAATACAAATAAACATGCTCTACGAGGTGGAATTGCTTGGTGTTTTTGATCTGGGTAGCAGATTTTGAGAGAGCGTGGAGGAGGTATTGTTTGATCAGGGTAGCTGATTTCGAGAGGGTGCGGAGGAGGGAGTGTTTAACCAGGGAAGCTGATTTCGTGAGGTTTTGGTGGAGCTAGTGTTTGACCAGGGTAGCTGATTTGGAGAGGATGTGGAGGAGGTAGTGTTTGACCAGGGCAGCTGATTTAGAGAGGATGTGGAGGAGGTAGTGTTTGACCAGGGCAGCTGATTTCGAGAGGATGTGGAGGAGGTAGTGTTTGACCAGGGCAGCTGATTTCGAGAGGATGTGGAGGAGGTAGTGTTTGACCAGGGCAGCTGATTTAGAGAGGATGTGGAGGAGGTAGTGTTTGACCAGGGCAGCTGATTTCGAGAGGATGTGGAGGAGGTAGTGTTTGACCAGGGTAGCTGATTTCGAGAGGATGTAGAGGAGGTAGTGTTTGACCAGGGCAGCTGATTTCGAGAGGATGTGGAGGAGGTAGTGTTTGACCAGGGCAGCTGATTTCGAGAGAACTGTATAATATGTGTTAAAAAACAATTTTTTAATTCTGAGGTAGTGTTTGCTTGAAGCTTGTGTAGTCAGTGCATCGATCCATTTAATATATGACCAAAAAGGAGATAATTCGGTCTACGAAGTTTTTTATGAAACTTCTATGATCTAAATTGTCCAAAGGTTGATAAACATAAAACTTTAACTCCGAAAACTTGCCTATAATATTTTTTAACATTGTTCGTAACATTTTTATTGGCCACCATAAATAATTCCACCACAAAGAATTAAATATGTTAAAATTCTTTATATTACTGGAAGCAACATTTGTGGTTGAAAAAACGTGGGTAAAGGCACTAAAATTTATGAAACATTTCTTATCTTGGTAATTCTGCACTATTACTTAGTCAACTTTAAACCTTTTCATACTTTGATAATACATTTTTGGGATGCTAAATATCAATATTTAGTAAAAATTGGGTGTCGGAAACATAGAGTTAGTATTATTAGTGTTACATTAGTATACACCGAGGCCGCCCATATACATCGCGCCGCGGCAGTTATGGTTAGGTTAGGTTTTCATAGCCTATTGTAGAATATGTTTTACAAATTCTACAATAGCGATACAATACATACGATACAATAGATGAAAAGCGGTTTGCGACAGTGAAAATACATTATTACAGGTTCATTCTACAATATAATAACCTAACCTACCCATAACTGCCACGGCGCGATGTCTCCGAAATGTCAGTGATAGCGCATTAACTTTAAAAACCTTCTTATCGCTTTGCAACGTGAACGACGGCTTTCCGACACTTGATTTTCATTTTTCTAACTAAGTAAGGACTACCACATCATCATATAAAAATATGAAAAGATTTAAAGTTGACTAAGTAATAGTGCAGAATTGCCCTTATTTACTCAGCAAACCATGCTTTATGTGTCAAAAGTATAATTTTTAAATGCTTTTGTTTGTTTACAGTTTTACCATGAATTGTTATGAATCTATAGGAGGGTTGGAGGTACCACATATGTATAACTGGAGTACAAAGGTAGGCTGTACATGTCATACATCATCTGCATCCCCTAGTCGGCAAGGGGTAGCAGCGCATGCGCAATCCGCGCACACGCCACCTCTGTCCCGTGCATGAGTTTGTTTTCAATTGCAACCCCCTAGCTCCATCCAATCGCACCCCTTTAGCACGAGCCACCTGGCTTCGATTGCTATGGAGGGGACAAAATGGCGGTTGCTTTCCGTTATCACAAGAAAAAAAATGATAGAATGTCGTGTTTTTTCACCGTCGGTTAAAATAATTCTAAGATGTAACGGAAGATTTTACAAAGGTTGAATTTGGTTGGCGGTTACCTAGGTGTCCAAAACATGGTTTTACAAAAATTTGTTTTCCAAGTGGCTAGTGGCAATCCAAGTGACACGAACTTGATTTTGCCAATGATGGGTTTCGTTTGTCACAAACAAAATTTCACAAACCGCTCATCTAACGGTTCTCTAGGGGGCAAAAAATGACACAAACAAAATTTCACGAACCGCTCGTCTAACGGTTGTGTAGGGGACACAAATAAAATTTTAATATACATTGTTCATATCTGGCTATCATCTAGATGACAGAAAGATGATATTATTAAATAGTAAGCTAAAATAAATACTAATTGTGCAATATTAGACAAGAATCTTTGGCACGACTGTCGGCCCAGAAATTATGTGTACCCGACTTTGTAGATTGTTTTCCAAGAAGATAAGAGGTCTATTAATAATCCAATCGTACCATTGTTTTTCTAGTTTGATTGTACATTGTGACAAGCATTTTAAATTTTTGTTTTAAATATAATAATTGTTATGTTAGTTTGAAAAAAAATAGTATACTGGAATTTTAACTAGTTTTCACTAAGCGTAAATTTATTGCACTTGTATTTTGATACGTGTTTTACAGGAATGTTTTCTATAGGTTTCATGATTTTCAGATTTCTGATCTATCCAAATTGTTGAAAATATGACACGGTTAAGTTTAAAATGTTACTGTCGGTGCAGGAATTGTGTGATTTAAGAGTTTGATAACTGTTTATTACTAAGAAACTAAGAGGCTTATGAAAAATCCAATCACACCATTGTTTTCCTCGTTTGATTGTACGTTATGATATATGCACTTTTAAACTACTTAAATAAAAAAGTTTTTGTCAATTTCCTGAAATAACTTTTCTTGGCTTCGAGAGGTCGAAGAACGAATTACTTGGTCGCGTTATAATCCTTAGGAAATGTATAGCTACGATACGTTACTTTTATATTCTGTGCAGTTATTTTAAATTGATTTAACTCGATATGAAATCACAGCTTATACTTACGCACATAAAAGTAATGTTTTGTCACTATACATTGCATAAATATCACAACGCGACAAAGTAGGCCTAATGTTTTGTCACTATACATTTAATAAAGATCACAACGTGACAAAGTAATGTTTTGTCACTATACATTGCATAAATATCACAACGCGACAAAGTAATGTTTTGTCACTATACATTGCATAAATATCACAACGCGACAAAGTAATGTTTTGTCACTATATATTTAATAAAGATCACAACGTGACAAAGTAATGTTTTGTCACTATACATTGCATAAATATCACAACGCGACAAGTAATGTTTTGTCACTATACATTTAATAAAGATCACAACGCGACAAAGTAATGTTTTGTCACTATACATTGCATAAATATCACAACGCGACAAGTAATGTTTTGTCACTATACATTTAATAAAGATCACAACGCGACAAAGTAATGTTTTGTCACTATACATTGCATAAAGATCACAACGCGACAAGTAATGTTTTGTCACTATACATTTAATAAAGATCACAACGCGACAAAGTAATGTTTTGTCACTATACATCGCATAAATATCACAACGTGACAAAGTAATGTTTTGTCACTATACATTGCATAAAGATCACAACGCGACAAAGTAATGTTTTTGTCACTATACATTGCATAAAGATCACAACGCGACAAAGTAATTAATTTTAAAACTTCTAAAACCCAAAAAACATCTCATGAAATTGATGAGACAATTGTTTATTTAAAATTCTGAATTTTAAAAATGCAATTTCGTAACGTACAATCAAACGAGGCAAACAGGGTTGTGCTTGGATTTTTAACACGCCTCTTAGTTTCTCAATAAACAACCTACAGACTCGAAATACACATTTTCTGTACCTACAGTAACTGGAACATTTTAAATTTAACCGTGTCAAATGTTGAACAAATTGGATAAATATGCACTGTCTAAGTATTAAATATTACTGGTTGATTAAACATCCGTTTTATTTTTTAGTTGATTTTTTAAATTCAGACATAGATATTACATTTTATATGTAGTCCATACATTGCATATTTATTTCACGATATCACGCGATCAAGTGAAATAACGCTCTCTCTATATCAATTTATATTGTTAAAGTTTAAAGGAACTCATTACAAATCAACAATCACACGGTATTAATCAGCTGGAAACTAAGGCTTCTATACAGATATAACGTTCACGAGCCTATTAACCAACTTTCATAACTGATCGATTCCATTGACTTTTGTTCTCTAACTGTTAATAAACTACGATCAGTTATTTTAGTCTTATTCGTCGTCAAATCAAATTCATGGATGTACTATAAAACACTCTAGTTTCGTTCCCCATGTGAAAGACACATACCATTTTTTGGATTGTCTTCAAGAGTGAGCTGTTTTTGTATATTTTATATTAGCGTGTATTTAAAAAAAAATAATAACAATTTGAAAATAACTAAAATGTCTGGTAGTTTGTTAAAATATATGGGTAAACAAATAGTATTCAAACTAGCAACTTAACAGAATGTAATCTTCTTTTAATACCAAATAGTTTACCTAAGGTTATACTTTCTGTTGAAGAAGATGGTAAAAATATGATTTAAAACAATAATTACTAATTATGAAGGTGTACTAATTGATGGATTTGCCTACGGTATAAGTAAACACAATACCGAATTGTTTAATTGAATATCTACATTGCATCTGATTTAGTTTGTTTTTATATATATACAACCAATAAAAAAAGAATAATTTCTTAGGTAAAGGAACAACTTTTGCTGTAAATATTAGACTATATATACAGTAATATAGAATACATTGACAAAATAAACCACACACAAAATATATACGTAACAGAATTAGGTCTACAGAATTCATTAAAGAAAACATAATATAATTTTAAAAGAGCACAAAATTTGAAAGATTTATTTGTAAAAGAGAGATAACACTTGATACGACGCAGAAATGTTCCCTTAAAGCTGAAATATTGTGAGAAACGAGGGACTTGATTGAATTCAGCCACAAAAAATGGGGACGTGAATAAATGAGTAATCGAGTTCGCAAAACGTGGGAACTGAAGATAAAAAGTTTCCGTAAAACAGAAAAGCAAGTGCCAGCCTTCCCACGGGTGGTGGCAGGGGCTGCAAGTGCAGTTTTGATCAAAAACCTCCATTCCACCCTAATATAACCTACTTTCCCTCGACCCCTGGCGTGACCGTCTTTTTGTGCTAAAAAACGCGGTTCTATAGGAGTGCCAGACCTCTTTGCTGGAAATAAAAAACACCTTTTTAACCCGAAAACTGCGCTATTCTTCCTTGAGCGAGGGGAGCTCTGGGTACTTACACTCCCTTGGGGTAAAAAACGCGTTTCCCAAACTGTGGAACTTCTCACCATTAAAAAAATACGTTGGAACGAGTAAAAAGCTCCCCTTCCTAGTTTTTTGAAACCGGGAAAGAAGTGAATATTAAGTGAGATTATGCAGGTGAGTGGAGATTCCCACAGTCTGGAGTCGCGAGACAAAAAACCGCCAATACGACAAAATGGCCGCTGACGCTAGATGCAACGCAGCGTCTCTTGCATCTCAATAACTGCAAGGTCTCCTCCTTGAAACTTCTCCTTCTCCGCGAAATATGAAATTTACTAAATGCGACTACAATTGATTCAAGATGGCGGCCAGCTACAACTGCGGAAAATTGTTTATTCGAGCAGCGCACAAAAACAGTTTCCCGTAATGAGAAGGTTGCTGCATGCCATTGATGGCGGAAAAAACTTTGACGTTCCGTCAAAGATGCCGCGCCGCCCGCCACTGCCTTTTTAGGCAAAGCTTGTCACCGACAATTGGAAATTATTCATTTACTCCAATACCTCTGCCTCGCTCGGATAGCCCTCGGGTATTTTGATTAGATTGCATCGTCTTTGAGTTGAGCTTTTGGAAGTTACAAATCTCGAAATTATGATGGACCCAGAATATTTTATGAGCTGATTTGAATTCAATGGGAATTAAACCAGGCCCACCGTTGAAATTAGGTAAACTGAAAGTCTTTCTCGTTTCGATGAATAGAGAACAGTAAATTTACAATTATTAAAGATTGGTCATTAATAATGCAGCAGAAAAACACAACAATCTCAAATGGAGCTCATCATTAGAAATATAGCTTCAATGTTTAACAAGACAATTTCAGTGGCATGAATGGCTAAACTAAATATTAAGAATTTACTTTACCAACTTGTCTTACCTTTTCGAACGTTTTTTGCCGGTTCATAAAAAATGTATCAAGGAACATACAAAACGAAACCGTAAATGTTTACATACGATTTATAAAGAAAATAGCCGAATTTTGTTTCACAGCTTCTTGTGACTGTTCTCTAAAGAATGTACAGGTTTTGATGATGGAAAGATGTCTGAAGGACTTATTTCCAAGAGGGGCAGGGATTTAATGGACAAAAATATCTTAATTCTTCTCCAGTTATGCCAATTTTGTTGAAATTTAGAGCATAAAATGCAAAAAAAAAAAAAAAAAAAAAAAATCGTAATAGTATTCTTTACAGTAAATAAACGCCAAGATAATAATAATTATTATTTATATGAAAATTGTTCGTACAATATTTCAACTAGAAATCAGGAACAAATCTAAACAAGGCATTGGTGGAGTTAGAAGATACTCTTGGAAGTTGACGTGATCACAGAATAATGTGATATCTGATAATTACTATGGAGTTTGGTGGTTATGTTTGTTTCTAAATCTTTGTTTCATGGTATTATGTTAGAACTGACCTCTGCGATGGCATTGTACACAAACCTGACTGTAACAAGCAGGAGGAGGAAGGCTTGAACGGACATTACCATTGTCGGGTCAGCTGTCCCCCAGCTGGCTTCTTGGAATCCCTTTCACCTTGTCAGCTTTGTAGCTAATTGTTAAACAGCTGCTGTTGCTATTTTGAAATTAATTGCAAAGGAAAGTTTCATACCTTAAACTAAGCAGAGCTAAGCTACGATATGTATGAAAATAGTTTGCATCGAACCAAGGAATAAATCTGTTCAAAACAATTCTTAAAATTGTAAATAGAAAATGACATATTGTAAAACAATATATCTCAAGACCTGCCTGGACAGAGCAGGATGATAAGGCAACAGCAATATGTGAAAATTAACTGGGAAATAGAACTCACAATCACAGATCATGCTGTCTTCCACGAGATGTCTGACAGACAAGAAACGGCAATGAGAACACAAGCTATATTACACCATATAAAGTATAAATAAGACAACACTTATCCTTAACAGTTGTAGAGGATAAGAACAAAGCCAAAATTACGGTTTTTAAAGGAGTAACACAGAATCAAACCTTTGGACCTTAATCCTTGGCTTCATTTAGTAAATAAATATCTTATTTCTTATGTTTCTTGTACATGCGCGTTTAAAACCTAATATGGTCATTTTTTTCTGTTGCTGAACTTTATCCGAAGTGTGTGGAAATCAGACTTAATCGAAGGTTATCCTTTCCTGAACTGACAACTAAGCAGGTGGTTCAGTTCGTCTTTTGTCTACTTTCTCCACGCCCAATAATAAAGATGATTCAGTATCATATTTTAACCGCATTGTAATCAAACCAGTAAGTTTGATCTCAGGTCTCAGGATCAAATTTGATCAAAATCTCAGGATCAGGACTTCGGGTAGTCAGATCCGTTTTACAGAGTTGACGTACAAAATAAAGCATCATTCATTCTTATAAGCCAAAATAATTGAAATTGTCATATCACGATTTCCAGTTGTTTATTTTTATATCAATTCCTTGGCACAAACCAATTGAAATAAAAATATATAATTTAAATAAAATTTCATAACCCAACCATTAAACTTTCCCATTGATTTGGGGAAAGCTTTTATTTGTCCAAAGCATTGTGAAGCTGACTTCTCTTCGTTTTATTAACAAACATAAAAATACATATATTCGTAACATTGAACTGTTAATACTCAATTTAGATTTGAAATTTTAATTTGGAAAATGCTAAATATCAATTTTTATAATATAACAGTTCAAATTTTCTTGAGAAATTATTGTAGCCTATTACTAAGGTATTAACATTTTATAATTTGAAATGAAACCAAATTATTCTCACAAAATTACTCAAACTACATCGTAACAAAAGATATCCGATTATTCAATTCGTTTTTATATTTAGGCTACCAAGTATTTCCTCCCTCTAAAGTTTTTCCAGTGTGGGAGCGCTCCCTCAACCCAACTTGCTCGAGGATTTTCCAGCGTTCTGCCCCCGCTTCCAGATGACTGGACTGTTTACCCCTGCATTCCTGGAGAGGCAATATGAAGGCCTGGAGGAAGCCACCTTTGTAAGGTCCGGTCCGTGATGATGTATTGGGCCGAACCTTCTAGATTGATAATATCGTAGCCTACATTTTAAATTACAAGACCTTTTAAAAGAATAATTTGTTTAAAATTGTGTGCATAGTTTTGTTTATTATAAGAGTAATAATTAAAAAACGACTATTTAATAATTCTTGGGCGTACTTATTAACTAGAGCACAATATAACATAAAAATTATTTAATAAGCCTATTTTGAACTAGACAAAATTAATAAGTACTATAACACTAATTACTAGCCAGAAAATAGTTATTAAGGGGTCTATAACAGATCAAATAAATATTTTGTTAGCTTAAATTGTGTGCAATAAACAAATAGCGTTACTAGTATAAATGAAGATTAATGAAAAATATAATTCTGTGAATCAAACTGAAGTGGTATTTGACACTTATCACCAACATTTTAAATAAGTTATAAACTTTATAAAATTAATAATCATAGTATACATCAACATAACAAACTTCATGATATATCAGCCAAACAAAATAAAAAAGCATGCTAACAAAAACAAGATTTTTGAATAAAAATCAAAACTCACCGTGAACAGTATGTAGGCCTAAGTAAATATCGTCGACAGAGTTTTCGGGGAAAAAATGTCTCTGCGATGGAAGAGCCCAATGTCCTACAATCATGTTGGAGTTTCAAGATGGCGGCCGAAGCGGAATCGTCAACATCCGGTTGGCAAGAGAGACCCGACGAAACTTTATTACATTACCCAGCAACAGTTCCAATATTTGTCGCACACACCCGGCAGGCGCGCGCTTATGATTGGCAAATGAAAAGATTGTTCCCCTCCCTTTCGGAAGACAGCCGGAGGATTTTTTTACCCCGCGCGTCAGAATCGGGTGGAGGGGCGGAATATTGGCTAATATTACGTACGAGCGAAAGGGTTTCCGCCGGATATGATAACTGCTAAAATTCTCTGTGCTTTTCGGATCGAGATGCCGCGCGATTGTTCGTGGTGGCCAGATGCCGTGGTCGGCATGTGCCCGAGGGTGACTCGTGCCGGAGGGTGAGTCTGTCGTCGACGGCCGTCTGTCGGCCGTGGACCAGATCTTTGACAAGGGTTTAACGGCTCTACACTAACGTAATCCTAATCTATCAATTTGGCAATTCATAGCCCCACCTTAAATAATTAGATAGTTAATTTGGCGGTAGATTATGAACTTAGAATTTAGGAAAGATTTTTATTTATAAAAATATATTGTAACATAATAACCTTAAATATCAATATCAAACTTGTTTATTTCAAAATTAATCGATAGTATAGTTGATTAAAGCCCGGCTTCATAAGTTAAAGGTTCTCATTTCGATCCCAATCAGAATAGAAACAAATTTTGAAAGGGATCAGCTGATAACCACCGGGTGTTCATTTGTCATTGGGCTATTAATTAATTACAATTCCTAAGTAATATTTCGCCAAGTTAGTAACAAATTAAATGTTTGGTTCATTAAAACCCCATATTCTACCCATGGCGTATAAATTGTTCAGCCAAATTTTCATTACATTTTTCTTGCTGTTTTTATCGTTTTTCTTTGTTATGTTCTTTTGTTATTATTATTTTTTTATTTGTTAGGACTTATGTTTTTTCCCATAGGTGCATAGGTAAATAAACAAGTAAAAAATATATCAATTCTAATTATTTAGTTTGCCTAGGTTTGTGGTTGGGTTGAGTATGCATGTCGAGAGAATACTCAACTTTCGCCAGTTGAGTTATTGATGTCAACAAAGAAAATTTCACGTGCTAACCTTCAAGGACATAATCAAATTATATGCGTCTTTTGCCTATTATTACATAATTATCTGATATGTATGAATCACTGGTAATAAGCATCCTCGATTCTTGATTCAAAAGGTTTGTACAGTAATTACATTATTATTATATGGAATGAGAATTAAAGTTTCTGTTTGCTTTCACTTGAAACTGCTAATTGGATGCGTTTGAAATATACGTAACTGACCTCAATCTAGTTGGATTTATTGATCATATAACAAGATTTCACATTAAATGTACTTTTTTTCACAAAAGTGGCCAAATTTAAAGTAAATGGATTTTCTTGTTGGCGTTGCGAAATACACCGGAACCCATTTAACGCGTATTTGGAACACTTTGTAGGACTGTATTACGTTTTCACATATTAACGTAAACCGAATCATGTTACTCGTTGATGTCTACTCGCCGTCCAGTGAGCTTTAATGTTAGATCATACAATGTATTAACCTTCGCTGTATTTTGTCATTTTTAGTTTATTACAATACAACATTTTGTCTCTAAAAATGTTACTTCAGATTTTATTAAGTGTTCTTTTAGTGTTTTGTACGACTATATCTGTATCCTATAAACATTGTTAGAGCGTTGCAAGAATCGTTTGAATGCACAATTGTTGCATTAAATACGAATGGACATGTTAACGTGGTAATGACGTTATTTAGGTGATCCGTTATTTAACGCATTGCCATCTACATAAATGTACACGTAAGTAAATAACAAAAATTATATTTTTACATATACCACACTTTTGGTACTAAGTAAAACATTACCAAATAGTTATTTCTCTCTAGAAAAATAATCTAAAATGGAATCTTTGACGTTTTATTGAGTGACATTTCATTAATATGTATTATTTGCCTCCTACTAATTGGTAATTTAATCTGAACAAGTTATTTACTCAAAGGATTATTCTGTATTTGGTATTTCGTGAATAAACAAAAACATTGCCTTATTGAGTGGCATCTATTTCCAGAATTTTTGTTTATTTTGTCATAAAAAAATCTAAGCTTCAAATCTAAAAATTGTTTATTTAACTGTATAATTGGATGAAATAAACAAAGAATAACATTCACAATTCGATATATATAAAAACAAATCAAAATAAACGTTAACTTTATTACATTAACACACGAACATTTCTTCCAGTGTAACGTGTTTTTACGATGTGAAGTAATTATCTTATTACTGTTTCACCAAGTTAATATAATTATTATTTAGTTCACTATTGTACTTTAAAACGCAAGTTTTACTCGAATCAACTGTAGAAGAGGATAGTAATTGATGGAACATTTTCTTTGAGATTTCAAATTGAAAGTGGCTAACTCGTTATTTATGATGTTGGTTAATAAACCAGTAAGTTACCATTTCGTAATTAATATAACTCACTAAAGCAAACACGATAGTGATACAACTTTGTTGAATATGTTTATAATAATTATATTTTTAAATTTTTAATGTCATCTGTTACAAATTAATATTATAGCTATAGTAAATAATTTTCTTTGACATTTTAAAAATTAAGAAAAACCTAGTTTGCATTAATGTGTGCTTTAGCTAAATGTTTCCAGTTAAGACAACTATTTTCCTCATGCAGAGTTGCCATAGTAATTCCTAGTGGAATGAATCTAGACCTTCATGTATGTTAAAGGAACATGAAGTTCGTTTAAAATCAACCAATGGAAAAGTGGAAAACACGCTAGAGCAAAATTTGCATTTAATTGGCCATTTTCTTGCATATTATCTGATAGCTGATCAACTCAACTCGTCGTTTTATGTCTCTTTCGCGTCAGACAGCAGAGGTGTTGCGTATTTATTATATCCTGTTTCAGTTTTTGCATATGCCCAACGATCCCACGAGTAACGGTGCTTTTATTGACACATGTTTATTACAAAACTGTTCCGCCTATGTCACGGCCACAAACCACCGAATTGTCACTGTTTAAAGACTTTTATTTAGTTTATTCGAACGGCATCTTAATTTATTAACAAGGAAATAAGAAGCCATACTGCATACGGGGTTACGAAAAAAGGAAAACAAGAAGAAAGAAGTTAAATATCTTATTCCTTCTTAAAATAGCAGCTATAATACATATTTCATTAGTACAGTATGTCTGTTTGGACATTTTTTAGTATAGTATTGTTCTGTTTTTTATTTCATATGAAATATTTTCATTTGTATGTTTTAATATTTTTAAATATTTTCTATATTAGCTTTTATCCATAGCGGTAGCTTTTAGCCTTGTAATACATTAACATTTTAATATTGAAAGTGAAAACAAACTCAATTATTATGAAATATATAGTGTCAACTAATACAGTAACTATTGTACATATTAAGTCAGTCTGTATATATATAGACCATATCTCTGCCTTTAAAAATAAGAAAGCTGACAGATAAAATGTAGCAAAACACCTTCTGAATGGTTACCTCAGTTTAATGTACGTGTAGATATTCTAAAAGTTTGTAATATTAAAGTATTGATAATGAAGTAAGTTATGACTCTCTTACGGGCAGGCATGAACTCGGCAACTCTGTCCCAGTTAGGCTGTGGTTGGGTCTGGTGCTTGTTTGGACATTTCTTCGAGGTGACCTTGGGCTGTAGTCCTACAAGTATGGCAAATAGTGGATTGTCCAACTCCAACATTTATAGATTTATCAAAAGTCTAAATGGTAAATAAATCTATTCATACGTCGGAATAAATAGTGTAGAAAAGGGCAATCAAATAAAAACAGAATCTAACAAAAAAGAATGCAACAGATCATACAAAACAAAACAGACCAGCTGAGAGATAGAGAAAATTACCAAACTAGAAAATTATACTATGTTGTTGCTGCTACTAAAATCAAGTAAAATTGTTGAACTGAAACATTATTGATGTTTTTAGTAGTTATTTTTTATTAGCTAGCACGTATACATTTTTAAGCGCTGTGATTTCAAACTTGAGTAAACTTTTTTATTCGTTAATAATTGTTGCAACAAACCGTCTGTTGCTTTAATTTTGAAATTAGTTTTATAATTCATTGTATATTTATTTTTTATTTTACTATATAATAAGTTATAATACATAATAATGGAATTTCCTGTGTTAAAATTGGTTTATGTCCGTCAAGTACAGCCTCTTCCTCATTAGTTTTATAAATATTTTACTATGTTTACTATCAATGACCGCTTTCATTGTTCTGTTTCTACTTATAAATATGATAGTTATATTTTTGTATATGCACGTTTTTGGTAGAAACATATCGAATACTAAACAAAGCTGTTTGGAATATAAACTAAACATGTTTTAGCTAACTTTTTCATTAATTAAAAAAAATATTAACGCAATCATTCAGGAGTAAATGTTGGTATCGACCAAAGATTAAATTGGGGAATGAGTTTGCTAGGGACATAAAGTTAAGTCATAGTGCTTAGTGACATTGACCTCCCTTCCCAAATATAACACCGACATAATGTAACTACAGTAAATAAAATCACATTCAGGGTTAAGTTATTATAGAATATTATTTATAAGTACATTGAACAGTATGTTGTAAAAATACAACTACAAATCAATCTTAAGACTTCATAAACAAATAAAAAAATGTTTTAAAAATCGAGGTCACTCAAGTTTAAAACAAGCAAAGTTCAAGTTATAAAATATTGGTCCGAAAAGTCCAATACACCATCAATGTTGTTTCCAGTCTTCCCTTCCCAATAGGACACCAATATAACAATAAGGTCACCAATATAACAATAAGGTCACCGATATAAGAATAAGGTCACCAATATAGCAATAAGGTCACCAATATAACGATAAGGTCACAAATATAACAATAAGGTCACCAATATAACAATAAGGTCACCAATATAACAATAAGGTCACCAATATAACAATAAGGTCACCAATATAACAATAAGGTCACCGATATAAGAATAAGGTCACCAATATAGCAATAAGGTCACCAATATAACGATAAGGTCACCAATATAACAATAAGGTCACCAATATAACGATAAGGTCACCAATATAACAATAAGGTCACCAATATAACAATAAGGTCACCAATATAACAATAAGGTCACCAATATAACAATAAGGTCACCGATATAAGAATAAGGTCACCAATATAACAATAACGTCACCGATATAAAAATAAGGTCACCAATATAGCAATAAGGTCACCAATATAACGATAAGGTCACAAATATAACAATAAGGTCACCGATATAAAAATAAGGTCACCAATATAGCAATAAGGTCACCAATATAACGATAAGGTCACAAATATAACAATAAGGTCACCAATATAACGATAAGGTCACCAATATAACAATAAGGTCACCAATATAACAATAAGGTCACCAATATAACAATAAGGTCACCAATATAACAATAAGGTCACCAATATAACAATAAGGTCACCAATATAACAATAAGGTCACCAATATAACAATAAGGTCACCGATATAAGAATAAGGTCACCAATATAACAATAACGTCACCGATATAAAAATAAGGTCACCAATATAGCAATAAGGTCACCAATATAACGATAAGGTCACAAATATAACAATAAGGTAACCAACATAACAATAAGGTCACCAATATAACAATAAGGTCACCAATATAACAATAAGGTCACCAATATAACAATAAGGTCACCGATATAAGAATAAGGTCACCAATATAAGAATAAGGTCACCAATATAACAATAAGGTCACCAATATAACAATAAGGTCACCGATATAAGAATAAGGTCACCAATATAGCAAAAGGCCACCAATATAACGATAAGGGCACAAATATAACAATAAGGTCACCGATATAAAAATAAGGTCACCAATATAGCAATAAGGTCACCAATATAACGATAAGGTCACAAATATAACAATAAGGTCACCAATATAACAATAAGGTCACCAATATAACAACAAGGTCACCAATATAACAATAAGGTCACCAATATAACAATAAGGTCACCAATATAACAATAAGGTCACCAATATAACAATAAGGTCACCAATATAACAATAAGGTCACCAATATAACAATAAGGTCACCGATATAAGAATAAGGTCACCAATATAACAATAACGTCACCGATATAAAAATAAGGTCACCAATATAGCAATAAGGTCACCAATATAACGATAAGGTCACAAATATAACAATAAGGTCACCAATATAACGATAAGGTCACCAATATAACAATAAGGTCACCAATATAACAATAAGGTCACCAATATAACAATAAGGTCACCAATATAACAATAAGGTCACCAATATAACAATAAGGTCACCAATATAACAATAAGGTCACCAATATAACAATAAGGTCACCGATATAAGAATAAGGTCACCAATATAACAATAACGTCACCGATATAAAAATAAGGTCACCAATATAGCAATAAGGTCACCAATATAACGATAAGGTCACAAATATAACAATAAGGTAACCAACATAACAATAAGGTCACCAATATAACAATAAGGTCACCAATATAACAATAAGGTCACCAATATAACAATAAGGTCACCGATATAAGAATAAGGTCACCAATATAAGAATAAGGTCACCAATATAACAATAAGGTCACCAATATAACAATAAGGTCACCGATATAAGAATAAGGTCACCAATATAGCAAAAGGCCACCAATATAACGATAAGGGCACAAATATAACAATAAGGTCACCGATATAAAAATAAGGTCACCAATATAGCAATAAGGTCACCAATATAACGATAAGGTCACAAATATAACAATAAGGTCACCAATATAACAATAAGGTCACCAATATAACAACAAGGTCACCAATATAACAATAAGGTCACCAATATAACAATAAGGTCACCAATATAACAATAAGGTCACCAATATAACAATAAGGTCACCAATATAACAATAAGGTCACCAATATAACAATAAGGTCACCGATATAAGAATAAGGTCACCAATATAACAATAACGTCACCGATATAAAAATAAGGTCACCAATATAGCAATAAGGTCACCAATATAACGATAAGGTCACAAATATAACAATAAGGTAACCAATATAACAATAAGGTCACCAATATAACAATAAGGTCACCAATATAACAATAAGGTCACCAATATAACAATAAGGTCACCGATATAAGAATAAGGTCACCAATATAAGAATAAGGTCACCAATATAACAATAAGGTCACCAATATAACAATAAGGTCACCGATATAAGAATAAGGTCACCAATATAGCAAAAGGCCACCAATATAACGATAAGGGCACAAATATAACAATAAGGTCACCGATATAAAAATAAGGTCACCAATATAGCAATAAGGTCACCAATATAACGATAAGGTCACAAATATAACAATAAGGTCACCAATATAACAATAAGGTCACCAATATAACAACAAGGTCACCAATACAACATAAGGTCTCCAATACAACAATAAGGTCACCAATACAACAATAAGGTCACAAATATAACAATAAGGTCACAAATAAAAAATAATGTCACCAATACAACAATAAGGTCAGCAATAAAACAATAAGGTCACAAATAAAAAAATAAGGTCACCAATATAGCAATAAGGTCACCAATATAACGATAAGGTCACAAATATAACAACAAGGTCACCAATATAACAATAAGGTCACCAATATAACAATAAGGTCACCGATATAAGAATAAGGTCACCAATATAGCAAAATGTCACCAATATAACGATAAGGTCACAAATATAACAATAAGGTCACCGATATAGAAATAAGGTCGCCAATATAGCAATAAGGTCACCAATATAACGATAAGGTTACAAATATAACAATAAGGTCACCAATATAACAATAAGGTCACCAATATAACAACAAGGTCACCAATACAACATAAGGTCTCCAATACAACAATAAGGTCACCAATACAACAATAAGGTCACAAATATAACAATAAGGTCACAAATAAAAAAATAAGGTCACCAATACAACAATAAGGTCAGCAATAAAACAATAAGGTCACAAATAAAAAAATAAGGTCACCAATACAACAATAAGGTCACCAATACAACAATAAGGTCAGCAATACAACAATAAGGTCACCAATACAAATAAGGTCACCAATACAAATAAGGTCACCAATACAACAATAAGGTCAGCAATACAACAATAAGGTCACCAATACAAATAAGGTCATCGAAATTAAATAAAGTACCTCCATGAATACGTTATAGCAGAATAACATTTTACAACCGTTTAATAATTTTTTTTAAAAATAAATAAGTAACAAATCAATTTTAGGACTTATAAAATATACTATAAGAAGCAAAGTGCCACTCAATTAATTTACCACAAAAATAATTAGAATACTAAAAGAGGAAAATTTACTTAATACTATTTAAATACACGTAAAATAAATCATATAAAACTAATAGATAGTGATATTGGACAAACGTTGGAGCAATAAAATCCAAGAAACCGTGGATGTTGTTTACTCGGGGAGTTGCATATTGAGGCCAGCGGGGGCAATATTCCTTGTCCTCCACGTCCCCTCACACGACTGTCCCCAAACATTATCATACTAATGAAACTGAGCTCACAAAGCGAACTCTCCAACTCGAAATCGAATTTCGCACTGTTATCGGCTCCCATTCAGCCCTCTTTCTGTTAGAAATTGGAGAGTCTTTGCAGATTAATTCACAGACTTCCCAATTTCCGTCTGAGACCAGTCGCTTCGCTCGCCGGCTTATCACACCCAGACGTTTTTTGTCCGACTACCGATAACGGGTGTACAGCTTTAATCTCACACACAATCCCTCTTTTATTCCATTCACAATCCAACAGGGCAATGCCATTTAGATGGGATTTTCCTGAATTGGTTTGTATTTTAATGGGTGGATTTATACATTTCTGCCATAGGCAATTCAACTATCGTTATTTATACATTTCTGCCATAGGCAATTCAATTATCGTTATTTATACATTTCTGCCATAGGCAATTCAACTATCGTTATTTATACATTTCTGCCATAGGCAATTCAACTATCGTTATTTATACATTTCTGCCATAGGCAATTCAACTATCGTTATTTATACATTTCTGCCATAGGCAATTCAACTATCGTTATTTATACATTTCTGCCATAGGCAATTCAACTATCGTTATTTATACATTTCTGCCATAGGCAATTCAACTATCGTTATTTATACATTTCTGCCATAGGCAATTCAACTATCGTTATTTATACATTTCTGCCATAGGCAATTCAACTATCGTTATTTATACATTTCTGCCATAGGCAATTCAACTATCGTTATTTATACATTTCTGCCATAGGCAATTCAACTATCGTTATTTAGACATACATTTCTGCCATAGGCAATTCAACTATCGTTATTTATACATTTCTGCCATAGGCAATTCAATTATCGTTATTTATACATTTCTGCCATAGGCAATTCAACTATCGTTATTTATACATTTCTGCCATAGGCAATTCAACTATCGTTATTTATACATTTCTGCCATAGGCAATTCAACTATCGTTATTTAGACATACATTTCTGCCATAGGCAATTCAACTATCGTTATTTATACATTTCTGCCATAGGCAATTCAACTATCGTTATTAATACATTTCTGCCATAGGCAATTCAACTATCGTTATTTATATGTTGGCAAGCAATATCAAATTATAACTTTTCCTTAGTTATTGATCAAAAGTCCTCAGTAAGGTCTAATCGTTCCATCAGTGTTAACTTTTATATGCATCAAGGAATTATAACCATTGAAATTTTACTTATTTCTTATAAAATTTATAATTTTATAAAAATATCTACAATCCCCATAAAAAGCAATTTAAACGCCTTTGAATTAATATTAAATCCTTTGATAATATATTAAATATACTTTTAGGACTTTGATTTTTAACTTCAGTAGTTTTTCAAATATGCTGTCAGTACCTGAACACAGTTGTGAATTTTTAATGATGATGCATTATTTACACACGCTCGTCGTTGGTTTTATTTTAACTGTGGACTTATGTAATTGTTTTATGCTGGATATTGAGAAAAGGGGATAAAAAATCACCAATTGTTGTGAACAATAAGTGGCGTGTACTTAGCGCGCAACTTCCGTTAACACAGCGGGGACGTGACAGTGTCCCAACGACAAACTGAGCCAGTTTATTTGGGACAGATTGTCGTTGGGACACTTTGTCCGCACCATGCAAAATCCCAAGGTGGGCCAGGTTGTCCTTTCGTGACGGACAAACTGGTCCACATTCCTGAGTGGTACAGGTTGTCGTTGGGTAATTTTGTTCTCCATGTGCTAACGTCAGAAAGAACAAACTGGTCCATTCTCCACGTACTCTTGGATTTTGCCTATGACTGTACTGTAATAACACTTATTCTGGGGTTGGTTTTTGAAGCTGAAAAATCTTTTAATCACTTTAATGCCATTCATACAGTTTACCCTGTATTTTTTTAGTCCACATTTATGTAACATTCATTATCACAAATCACAAGCTACATAATGAACTTTTATTTAAATACATTCATCTATAACTGACTATTAATAGTTTTTGAAACTAAAGCAGCAAACGTTTGCTTATCGTAAATGATACACTCGTATATTTATATGTTTATTTTGGTATCATCTCTAATATAAATACATTCATTTATTTGTATTAATAATATTAGTAACATATTAATGTTTTAATATTAAAGAGTTTTTTTATTTAAATTCATCTGGGTCCCTGACTGACTACTGATAACAAGGTTACTACAAATAGCAATCCACGTTACATGTTATCAATATTAAGTAGTAGCCTAGTAAGTATTTTCTCTAATAAATAAGTTACTTAAAAAATTTATCGTCATATATGGTAAAAATTTTTAAATTTATTAATCTATATACATCTGTAATCTGAGCAAGTTCTAATAAAAATAGTAAAAGTAGTTAAAGCAATGATATATATATTTTAAAAAGTGGAAAACAGATTATCCGCGTATTTTCCCACTGTAGAACAGATAAATTTAAGCTAGGTGATATAATTATAAAAATCCCTAATGTCCAACATTGTAACGTGTTGTAACTTGTTTGTACGCGTACGTAAGACGCCGATCGTCAAGATAAGGGTGAAAAGGAAGGTTACCTACTAAATATTTTATTTAAAAACCAACATTTTTTAAATCAATAATAGTTACATTTTATTTTATATTGTAAAAAATTAGGTATACGTTTAATTATTGTAAAGTGCATTTTATCCTATGTTGAATAAAACTATATTTTTCTTAAAACTTAAGCTTTTTAATTGTTTTACAGCTGCAAAAGGAAATAAATTTACAAATTAATGTTATATGTTTCTAAATAAATACTGAATTTTAAAACTTTTATACGTAACTAAACCAGTGAAAAATTCAACTTTTAAAAGAGATTACACCTTATATTTAACCCTGCCAAATATATTTCAATCAACATATCTGCAGATAGATATGGATGGTCAAGTGTATGAACCAACCCATGGATATGTATGAGTCACTCACTATCAACCATTAAAATAATACTTATGTTCGCTTATAGGACTGTTCGCTTTTACAACTGTTCTCTTTTAGGAAGACGCCTATTATACATTCCGATTAAGCTTAATGAGCTCTAGTTGGATAAATTTACTCACTCTCTCGAGATCTTTAAAGAACCAGTAGAAATATATTTTCCTATAGCATAACGATGGATATTTCTATAAAATGATAAACACGTACTTTAAGAGACTTTAATTCTGTTTACTTTCTTTAAATATGACATTTAGAGTTAGATGAAAGTCAATACTCATTTGAATAATATGCCTGACTATAAATAGCATAAGTTATCATGTAAAATAAAAATAATTCCCTATACAGTGCCCAAAATTAATTTAGTATTAGCCTACATTTTCTTTGATATTATATTCATGTTCTTTTAATCAGTAATGTTTAATTGAGATTAATGAATAACTTATTTATTGTGTTATTTTATTTATTATTTGAATACCTTATGTATTACGTTGCTTGTACAGTCACATTCAAAACCTAAAATGGTTCAGTTTGTCTTTTCCTGAGACAACCTGGACCACATTCCGTAGTGGTTCAGTTTGTCGTTGGGACACTTTGTCCGCAGCGTGCAACATTTCAAGGTGGCCCAGGACAAACTGGACCAAATTCCTGAGTGGTTCAATTTGTCTTTGGGTCACTTTGTCTTTGGCTTACTTTGTCTTCACTGGATTTTATAAGTTGGTCCAGGTTGTCGTTGGGACACTTTGTCTGCGTACCAACACAGCATGCCATGCCATTAAAGGCAGATTTTGTAGAAATGTAAATGTAAAACAGGTTAGTAATTTAGTAGTTGATTTCGTATTTTGTGCCAGATAATACAAAACTTTAATAAAGAAACGTGACTTCTACTGTATTTAGTTTCAGACTCAACGAGGGTACAAGAATGAAGAGTTATTGTATTCTACAGCAGTTCTATAGTACAGTAAAGTTTCAGACTCAATGAGGGTACAAGAATGAAGAAAAGAGTTATTGTATTCTACAGCAGTTCTATAGTACAGTAAAGTTTTAGACTCCATGAGGGTACAAGAATGAAGAGTTATTGTATTCTACAGCAGTTCTATAGTACAGTAAAGTATCAGGCATTGTCTGGAAAAGATTTTTAAATGTTGCAAATGTTTTACTAGTATCGGGTTTTCAAATAAAATCATGTTGGTAGGCCTACTTCTAAAAATGTTGTGTGTTATAGCAGTTTAAACTTTAAGTCTCATTTTCTTACTTTAATTTTACAAAAGATAATAATGTTAAAGTTGTATTATTTACTAGATATAATTGTACTAAAAATAAAAACTCAAATCAAAGATAACCAAACAAAATAATAAATCGATCATACCAAAATGATGGAGCAAAATGAACGAATTGTTCATTTTTTATAAAAGAGGTGTCTTGGATTTTCCAAAACCACGGAATAAAATGGGGTGGTGTGAAAGGGTTGAGAACAGCTTTGCACTTTTTCAAAAGGGAACCTTTCACTTATGGATAAATAATGTAAGAGAAAGCAGTGTACAAATTACTGCCACAGTATAAATTGGTTTTCATTTTTTTCGAATGACCCTTTTGGAACAGTTGTTATTTCGTTGCTATACAAGTATTTATATACATATAAATCCGTATATTTTCCTTGTTGCGTGATTGCAACGCTAACTAATGTGTCTATGTTCCTGGTAAACTTATATCTGTTCATATGATACGATTGTTGCTGTGATTAAACTGTTGGGTAATTTGTTCCGATAAGGATAGTTAATTAACTAATGGACATTAAAAGTATACTTACCTCCTTTATATTAAATATTGTTATTCGATTTATGGATATAAAATAACAATATATGGAAGTTTGTGGTTGCTCATTAGTAATGTTAACATAGGCAATTGTATTTCAGACGACCTGACACCTCCATGAATGACACCTCCAAGAATTTCTGCTACAGGATATTTACCATTGTAAATGACAAGTGTAAATAGTTTATTGATATTTATATTTTATTTATATTTATATATCAATTATTTCTTATATAATTATATATTAACAATAAACATGAATTGTAAGACGTAGAATAAACTAGTTAAGCAACGCCAGCGGAAGCACTTATCAAGAACTGTTTATTCCTAACAAATAAGAATACGTGCCGCTGTGCCGTCCAGCAAACTGTACCATGTACTATTTACTTGTACTATGATTTTGTTGATTTTTCCACTGTAACGGGTGATTCCTAATGAGCTTTTCGTTCTCCAAGCAAGAGCAGTCTATCATGAACTCCCGAGTAGCTTAAATCGCGCTCTCGTAATCTCACATCTTATTCTATTTCAATTTCTATTTCTGTTCCAAGTCTTAATTACTATTTCCATTTATACAACTATTAATTCTAAAGTTACTATTTCTATTAATTACTATATTAGGAATCACTCGACTATAATTATTCGAACTGTGTGTGTTATTATTTGAACAATACACGAACTTACATTCTACTTCAAGAGTTTTATTTCATAATTTGTGCAACCCAAGTACCGGCCCGTAACATATTATTGGTGGCAGCGTTTGGGATACTGACAATTGACTGGTGCTAGTATTTGGACTTGTGCAATCGACTTCATGAACTTCAACATCGTTTCCATTCTTGAGGGAGAAGATCAAGATCCAGCTTCTACTACCAATCCAGAGGGATAAATATTTCTACCCGACTTCATGTGTTCCTAACAAAGATGGTTTCAGTAGTCATGATCTTCATTGTGTGGACAGTGCTTTTTGAAATTGTGCCATGTGAACTGTGAGTTATATATATAGTATATATATATATTTAAGTCAAAACACACAAACATTAAAAAACTTTTAATTAATTATAAAAAATTTTTATAATAGTAATAATAATAATATAAAAAAAAATGGCTTCTCCATCTCAAACTAATGAGACTCAAATAACTTCTCAAAATCAAAATGTAGAAAAAATACCACAATCAGACTCTATAAAAATAGAATTGCTAGTAAACATGATTCCTAAGTTTGATGGCAACAAATTAAATTTTTATGATTACATAGATAATTGTGATCTAGCCATGTCTCTAGTTAGCCCTATTAATAAACAAACATTATTAACCTTTATAAAAAGTAAACTAGTAGGGAACGCTAGGACTAACAGCAGAAACAGAGAATTTGAGTCTTGGGAAGATCTTAGATTCTACTTAGTCGACACTTACTCAGAAAAAAGATCACATGCCCAGTGGCAGTTAGAAATGAGCCTTTGCAAACAAGAACGTAACGAATCTGTTACATCTTATGCTAACAGACTAGAAAATTGCTTAGTTAGACTTACTAATAGTCTCGATCCTAGTCTTCCAGTAACTGCACGTAGTGCTAACGTCAACTTGCTACGTAGTCAGGCTCTAGCAATATTCTTAATTGGATTAAATAAAGAGCTAAATATTGTTGTCAAGTCTCAAAAACCCTCGACATTAGAAGACGCTATTAGTCTTGCAGTAGCGGAGGAGAAAGAACAACTAGCTAGACGTGAAATGGACAGACATTCTTATTCAAATATACCTCAAGCACACTCTAATTTTAACAGATTTCCTAAACCCCATAGACAAAACTACAATTTCAGACCTAATTATTACCAGAATACAAATTTTACACAAAAACCTCAGCCTAAAATATTTACTTCACACTCAATGACTAGTACTCCAAACAGTAAATTTCACAATAGATCTCAACAATTTCAACAACAAAACGTGAAACAATGTAGATACTGTAAGCACTTTGGTCATACCATAGAAGAGTGTAGAAAACGACAGTATAACAACTCTTTTAAACAACAAACCATATCACCAACTCAACATCAACAAGGTAGCAACCATGGGACACCAAAACCTAATCAAGAGAGAAACAACCACATGAGAGATAGTTCAAAAAACATGTAATTCTCCCAGTTGACTGCCGAACTGTGGGGGTTACTTCTATTAAAAAAGGCAGACCCGAAACTGAAAATACTATTCCACATGATAAAAGTGTTTTAATGAACTTAACTAACTCTAGCATTAACATGAGTTCTGACTCTGAAAGCAATACAAACTCTGATACAGATAGTGAAAATGAAATAATTGTCACTAAACCAACCCCTAATCATGAACAAGTAAATAAAAATGAAACTATATATTTCTCTAATATATACGCATGTTCTGGAAACTCTGATGAGCCAGTTTTAATAAATTTACCAGTTGAACAACATAACTGTATAATAAATATGTCACTAATGATTGATACAGGAAGTTCTATATCAGCAATTAAAAGTTCTAAATTACCAATTCAAGATACATTAAATACAGACAATATTATTACTCTTGTAGGAATTTCCAAACAGTCAATACGAACTCTTGGGACGTGTAATTTAAAAATACACATAAATGACACCGTAATAAATCAAACATTCCATGTCTTAGGAGAGGATGCTAATCTAGAACCTGATGGAATAATTGGAAATGACTTTCTAAGATCTCATAAAGGAGAAATCAAGTTTAAAGACAATACTTTAACCATTACAGGACATAAAATCCCTTTAACACCTCTTAACCATGAAACCTCGAACCATGTCTTAACTTTACAACCTAGAACAGAAACTGTAATTAAGGTTCAAATAAAAAATCCTGAATTAAAAGAAGGAATTATTTCAAAACATAACATTAAAAAGGGAGTTTATCTTGCATCTTCATTAGTTAAAGTCAACTCAGAATCACAAGCAATCACTACCATTCTTAATACAACGGATGAAATCACTGAGATAAAAAATATTCAGGTTACCTTACAACCGATACAACAAACTTCCAACTTCAATTCACAAAAACATTGTCTCACTAATCGAATATCAAACACATCAAACAACGATGCATGTAATCTTGAAAGAAACCAACAACTTGAAAAACGGTTACGACTTGAACATTTATCAACAGAAGAACGAGAATCACTTCTAAAAATCTGTAGGGAATATAATTCAATATTTCAACTAGAAGATGACATCTTACCTGAAACAACACTAATCGAACATAACATAAAAACAACCTCAGAAACACCCATTGCTTCAAAAACATACCGTTATCCACAAATCCACAAAGATGAGGTCCATAGACAAATCAATGAAATGCTTAAACAAGGTATCATTTCACATTCCACATCACCCTGGTCAGCTCCTATTTGGGTTGTTCCAAAGAAAAAAGACGCATCAGGAAAAACAAAATGGAGAGTAGTCATAGATTACAGAAAATTAAACTCTATAACTATTCAAGATTCGTTTCCATTACCAAATATTACAGATATACTTGATCAGTTAGGCAATTCAAGATACTTTAGTTGCCTTGATTGCTACTCAGGGTTTCACAGTGTAAAGATGAATGAAAATGACGCTCCCAAAACAGCTTTTTCGACAGACATAGGGCATTACCAATTTAACAGAATGCCATTCGGGTTAAAAAATGCTCCCGCAACTTATCAAAGACTAATGAATGCCGTTTTGTCAGGATTACAAGGTACCAGATGCTTTGTTTATATGGATGATATTGTAGTGTACGGATCAAATCTTCAAAATCACAATGACAAACTAAAAGACGTTTTTGATCGCCTTAAATCAAGTAACCTTAAACTTCAACCTGATAAATGCGAATTCTTGAGCAAAGAAATCGTATTTCTTGGCCACATCATTACAGAACATGGTGTGAAGCCAAACCCTGAAAAAATTAAAGCAATAAAAGAATATCCTATACCAAAGAACCTAAAAGAAATTCAGGCTTTCCTTGGCCTAGCAAACTATTATAGAAGGTTTATAAAAGACTTTGCCATAATAGCAAAACCTTTAACTGAACTGACAAGAAAAAATACCCCTTTTAACTGGTCAGAAACACAACAGGATGCATTTGAAACGCTAAAGAACAAACTAAGTACTGAACCAATTCTCCAATATCCGGACTTCAACCAACCTTTTACCCTTACTACTGACGCTTCTAATTACGCAATATCTGGGATATTATCTCAAGGTGATATTAAAAAAGATTTGCCAGTTTCATTCGCCTCAAGGACATTAAACAAAGCTGAGAAGAATTATTCAACAATTGAAAAAGAATTATTAGCTATAGTTTGGTCTGTTAGATACTTTAGACCTTATTTATATGGTAAACAATTTACCATAGTCACAGATCATAAACCATTGATTTACCTTTTTAATGTGAAAGACCCCGGATCAAGACTCATTCGATGGAGGTTAAAACTAGAGGAATATGATTTTACCATTAAACATAAGTCAGGCAAATACAATACAAATGCAGACGCATTAAGTAGAGCAATAAATACCGAACCAGATATAAACACTAAGTTATCAAAAAAGGAAATATTGGTTATAAACAAACCATACAATGAAACAATTCCCACTTACAATGACTTCTTGAAAGATTTAAACACCAAGATTATATTAAACCCTAACTTAACTGAAACACAAGACTCTCTTCTTACAACAAAGAACAATATTATAGTACCAATTTCAGAAGATTATCACCAGACACCTAGTAAACTACTTGAAAACATTTATGAGAAGACAGGTCACAGAATAGAATTAGAAAATGCCAAATTAAAACATAAAGACGTCATGTGTTTACCTCACAACGACAGAACTATTGTATACATTACATTAAAGAAAAAATTAAATAATACAATTGAATATCCTGATTTATTTGAAATCTTCACTACAGTAAAAGAAGTTCTAATAAAACAAAAAATAAGTTCAATAGCTATACCTAAGCTAGGTAAACAAGAAGGACTTTTTTGGCCTAAAGTTAGATCTATGCTAAGATATATTTTTAAAGATATTAAGCTTAATATCATGATCCACTATCATTATAACATAACACCCCAATCAGATGAAATTATCAAAATACTAGAAGAAAATCATGCAACACCTCACAGTGGACATTTTGGATTTCACAAAACATATGCTAAAATTAAAAGTAACTACTATTGGCCTTCGATGAAAAGTGACACAAAGCGATTTATTCAACAATGTTCATCATGTCAAGAAAATAAATTAATAAGAAGAAAACAAAAAGAACCTATGATAATTACTGACACATCAGAAGAACCATTTCATAAAATTGCACTTGACATTGTAGGACCCCTTCCACTGACAGAATCAGGAAACAAATATTTACTTACACTGCAAGATAATTTAACAAAGTTTGCACAAGCTTACCCGATTCCTAATCAAGAAGCGCAAACAGTTGCAAAAACCTTTGTCAACGAGTTTGTTTGTAAATTTGCTCTTCCACAGCAAATACTGACAGATCAAGGGACCAATTTTACTTCAAGCCTTTTTAAATCAATGGCAAAACTTTTCCACTTAAAACACATTCAGACATCAGCTTATCACCCTGAATCCAATGGAGGACTCGAAAGAACACACCACACTCTTGTTGAATATCTAAGACACTATATCAATAAAAAACAAACAGACTGGGATGAATGGATTCCAATGGCAACATTTGCCTTTAACACAACGGTCCATTCATCAACCAAGTTCACTCCTTATGAACTTGTTTTTGGACTCCAACCAAGATTACCATCTTCAATTATACAAACTCCAGAATTTCATTACACATACGACGACTATATCCAAGATTTAAAAATGAAATTAAACAAATCATATGAAATTGCTAGGAATAATATTCAACAAGCAAAAGAGAAAAGCAAACTTTACTATGATAAAAATACTCAACATTGTCAATATAAAGTAGGTGATTTAGTATATCTAATGAATGAATCTCATCCCCCATCAACTTCAAAGAAATTAAATCCTACTTATACAGGACCTTATGAAATTATTTCTGTAAACTCACCTGTGAATGTTACTATTAAATTTAAACGAAGAAATCTTCAAGTACACTCAAACCGTATTAAACATGCATTTGTTTCAGAACCCCGATAAATGAGCAAGAACATTTGTTTCAAGCCTCACAACTTGACACATCGTCAGGTATTTACTACGAGAACATTGGTAATGTAAAATTCTATACTAGCAATTGGAAACTTATAACCTACTTAAATATATCTGCGCTAGAACACAAATTAAATGTATTTCAAGAAATATTAAAACAAACAAATCAGCTATGTCAAAATCCTCTACTATCATCATACTCAGCATGTACTTCATCATTCAATATTCTTCTACAACTTCAACCATCTATTGAAGAACAAGATACTTCATTTAAAGACTTAATAGGACACACAAGATCAAAAAGAGGGCTCTTCAACGCCATAGGCAAGGTTTTCAAAGTTTTTATTGGAACTCTGGATGCTGATGATGCGACATATTATAATGACGCCATAAACGAAATTACGCTTGGTGAAAAAGATTTAACTGATCTTCTGAAAACACAAACACAAATTGTTCAATCAACTATAACAAATTTTAATAATTCTATGACAAACCTACACCATGCTGAAGATGTATTCAATAAACATATTTCAATTATTCAAAATCTAACCTTATCAACAAATAAAACTTTACAAACACAACATCTTAAACAAGATGTCGGTGATCACGTAACGCTATTATTATTACTCTTTACAGAATTAAACAGAGAATATTCCAATTTGATTCACTCTATATTATTCGCAAAGCAAAATGTACTTCACCCTTCAATTTTGACTCCATCTCGTATAATAACAGAGTTAACCAAAACAAAAAGGTTTTTACCATCAAACACTAACTATCCATTACCATTGACCACTTCAAATGCTTATGAACTCATTGATCTTTTGTCTTTATCAGTTTATTATATGGATGCTAAATTAATATTTGTAATAAGTATGCCTTTAACAGAAAATAATCAGTTCATATTGTATCATCTATTGCCTTTACCAACCTTTGATTTTATTCCTTTACATATTCCAATTTCTAATCTTGATGAATTAAAAACAGCTAGCTTTAAGTTAGATCAAATCTCAAATATAATTGATCAAACAAAACATAAATTAAAAACAAATGATACTCTTGAATATCATAATGCTTTCATTTTCTCTATTTGTATGTTGGTTACTGTATTCTGCATTTATCATCTTTGTAAATGTATTAGGAAATGTAAACAAAAATGTCAAACACCAATTGATTGGTGCACAAGGTTGATGATTTGTAATGAGGACAGATCTGATATTGTAAACAGATATAATACTGACATGATGTTAAGAGATATCAATACCTATGAAGCTATTCATCCTCCAGTTACCGACCATGAAACTTCCTTATCGCATGATCCCGGAACCATAATCCAAGTACAACCTTCTCCGAATCCTTCTACAATAACTCTCGAACAATAAGGCGAAGTATCCGCCTTAGAGAAAGAATTTAAGAGACTTATTTAAACAAATCGGGACGATTTGTCTCCAAAAGGGGGGACAAGTGTAAATGACAAGTGTAAATAGTTTATTGATATTTATATTTTATTTATATTTATATATCAATTATTTCTTATATAATTATATATTAACAATAAACATGAATTGTAAGACGTAGAATAAACTAGTTAAGCAACGCCAGCGGAAGCACTTATCAAGAACTGTTTATTCCTAACAAATAAGAATACGTGCCGCTGTGCCGTCCAGCAAACTGTACCATGTACTATTTACTTGTACTATGATTTTGTTGATTTTTCCACTGTAACGGGTGATTCCTAATGAGCTTTTCGTTCTCCAAGCAAGAGCAGTCTATCATGAACTCCCGAGTAGCTTAAATCGCGCTCTCGTAATCTCACATCTTATTCTATTTCAATTTCTACTTCTGTTCCAAGTCTTAATTACTATTTCCATTTATACAACTATTAATTCTAAAGTTACTATTTCTATTAATTACTATATTAGGAATCACTCGACTATAATTATTCGAACTGTGTGTGTTATTATTTGAACAATACACGAACTTACATTCTACTTCAAGAGTTTTATTTCATAATTTGTGCAACCCAAGTACCGGCCCGTAACACCATACAAACGATTTAAATCTTTATCACAGAACAATTTATGAATATTGATTTATTTAAATTACTGTACTTATAGCTATTACAGATTTTACAGTTTCAAAATTGGAATTAAAGTTAAAAAGTAACTTATATGTATCACTGTAGCTCAGCAGTCTGGTCAGAAAGACTACTTCAAAAATCTTTTAGAAAGTTGGTATGGATGAAATAGTTCTTTAATTGCTACAGTCGTGTCGGCTTCAAGTTTTGTAAAATGAGCCTAATTGTGCCTTAACAGTAATGCGATAGCTTGGTCGTTATTCGAGTAGGCTGTCAAGAGCGTAAACGTTATAGTATGTCTAAGAAGATAGGGATTATTAGGACACTAATGTACAATATCAAATCACATATTAACCGTTAATGCATATTTTAATCCACTCTTTTGTCATACAATAGGCCCTTAGATTTAATGTAACATTACCTTACACTAAAGAATATCGAAATTTATCACTATCAAAATCGTATGAAACAGTGTCTAAAAGCACGAATGCACCGCTCCGGACCTTAATGATGGGACATAAAGGATGAGGACCACAGCAAGGGGGAAGACTGGAAGAACAGGATCCCAGCGCCATAGAGGCTGCGCCTTGATAATAGAACGAATAAACAACGATAAATCGGCATGCGCATTAATTGTAGTAATTAGGTTCCGTTCTGAAAGCTAGCAGGGAGGGGGTAACCAACGTATGCTAAGCGGGTGACGAAGGGTCGCCGGGGGGTCTCTCGATTGAATCCGTATCACGCGAACGCTGTTTCAATTATATCTACAAACTGAGCAATCCTGAGATTATGCATGGAATCTAGGGAACCCCATCGATTCATGGATGGAAATTTATTTAAATAAGGCCCGCAAATGTTTCGAGTCACGGGTGACTGTGGCGCCGGAACCTCATGCTTTGTTTTCGTTTTCGATAGAACAAATTGTACCAATTTTTTTATCACTCGAGTTTACGGAGAGTAATACTATATCCACCGTAAAGAAAGTTAGACACGAAAACTGTGTTCAAGGTAGTTTTTTTTAATGTAAAGAGAATTAAACTTGACTAACCTTTCTCCGCGTTAAAACCACTACCTTTTATTTGCCATACAATATTTAGGCGTTCAAAACAGCATTTTACTTTTGTAGCGATCGTATGTTTAAATGTATCCATACAAATCATTTACTTGCAATTAAATTCATTATAGAAAAAAATACATCTTAAAAAGTTATTTAGTAGTTAAAACATGACTATAGAGTATATATAAGTTAAATAAAAAAATTATAAAAAGGATGGTTCGTTATCAATAAAATATTTTTATATACGACAGTTGTTATTATTAATTTTCAGTCACACTTAATTTCACGACATAGATAGAAAATATCTATTAAAATTTCATCACATTCTACCTTTTTAGTGAGAGTTGTTAGTATTTCAATTTTATGAATTCATTGGGACTGTTCGTTTAAGCCACAGTAGATCCCACGGATTTAGCAACGACAAACCAAATCGTCATAGACTTCCTCCAATATTCTGGTCAGGTAGTTGAGAGTTCTCAGTCTCTCGATAGACCCTTCTAGAGCCTCCAGTCATGATCAAGTGTTTCAGTACCTCTTTCCTAACATTTGAAAAAAATGTCAAGGCAAGTCATTGGAAAAGTCTTGTCTAATATGAATTTCTTCAAACCACACAACGCAACACGTTCCAATAATAGACTCTTCTACCCACCCAACTTACAAATGAATCTTGGTGAGAGATTTAAAATCCGGTTCTTGTCTTTAAATTACTATTTTATGCTGAGCTAATCCGTTCTTCATTTTTGATAGATAGGAGTATTCTACCACCAATAGGGTCTGTAGTTGACTTTCACAACAGATTGACTGATTTCCAAGTGATAAAGAGAATTCTTTACGGCTATTTCAGTGATCGGTTCGCACTCCTTTCCATGCAGACGACACCAGTTGCACTTTACTTAAGAAGAGAAAGCTTGAAGAAAGAGTGCGGACAAAAAGTCGGATAATGCCATTAATTTGGCCTCAAGCCAAGTGCCCTGATGTACAGTAGTCGGTATCTCACAGAGCGAGTCGGAACAATGTCGCCCGCCACCCATTACGTTTTTGTGCCACCTATTTAGGTGTTCGGGATATTCAAAGGGGCCGATTTTCCAGCACGTTAGATGCAAATCGAATCTCTCCCAGGCCGAGACCACTTCTCTTTTGTCTAACCTTAGAGGGAGTGACCAAGAGAAAGACAGAACGCCATCTTCTGTCCGACTTTACTATGCAGAACTAATTAAGATTGGTTTTTATATTTTGTATTTAGCACTAAGTATGTACTATTTTTTTCATGGCGTAATTAATTTAACTTCCTCTTCTTGATATGTACATATTCGTAATTTGCATATAAATGTCGGTATATCTATAAAGATATAACAAATAAATGTAACACTCATAAGTCCCTCTAATTAAGGAATATAACGTTGTTTAAATTATGTGTTTTTGTTCCTGCCTATTCTTTGTTGATAAGTGTTTCACCCTATGTGAAGATACCAAAGAGCTTGGGTAAAAATGTTCAAGCAAATAAGTTAGCAAAGTGTAGTCTATAGCAATTAGATTAGACCATTTTTTGGAAAGACCTAAGGATATTTACAAGACAAGTCATCCATAGATTGACAACATAACAAAAATAAAATATGATGAGAATGGTTCTTATTTTTAATACAGTACTAATATTTTATTGTGAAATTCTGTTTGTAATTGCCAACATTTGTTTTGTATTTAATTGCCTCTTTCATATGATTGATTACATAATTCCAAATCCCCCAAACTAACTACATGTAAAACCACATTACTTTGTTAATGTTAACTTTGTTTATACTTCCCTTTTCCTACTGTCACATGTGAATCAATCCAACATCCATACCTAAACGGACAACTAGAGTATATCCAAGCTATACACCAGAAAGCGTCATTACAAATCAATCCAAGCTCTCAACCGGAAAAGTGGAAAGTTGATCTAAAATCTACACTAGAAATGAAAAAAAGAAACAACCCATGTTCTCCATAAGAAATTGTAAACTATTATTTATTTACTGATATTGTTTTAGCAAACGCAACACAATCAAAATTGAATCATACAAAAGTTCTTGTGTAATAGTTTATCGCACGTAATTATAGACGAATTATAGGCTGAATAAAGTGATTCAACGAGTCCCAGTCAGTGTAGCCTGACCCGTGTCTACGTACACTAATTGATAACTGACAATTAACACTAATCACAGCCCAGATGTCTGCCAATTACCCTAGACCACGGGCCTTGTGCAAGCACCGCTATTGTCAGTCCTTGTTCTGGGAACTGTTGTTTACGAAGCAGGCGACTATAAATCTTTATTGAAAATATCCTTTTATGTGTTTTGTGCCATTTTATTACTTATGGTTCTGTTGTTTCTGTTCTGATTGAAAAATATTGATGAGCCTTTCCGAATTAATTATACCTACCTATTCACGGGCCTCCGTGCTTATTTCATTTGTAGGATAAGATCTCAATTAATATTTTATTTATTCTTAAAATCCCGATCGTCAATAAATGGGTGAATATGGAATTCAAATGAGTCTGATGAGTGTAGATGAGTGAATGTAGTCAATATAACAAATGAGGCCGACTTCCTTAGAAGGTGTCGTTAACAGCTCAATAACAAATGAACAGCCGGGGATTATCAACTAATCCCTTTCAAAATATGTTATGGCTCTGATTGGGATCGAGCTGAGAATTTTAGCTTATGAAGCCGGGGTTTAACCAAAAGATAGTGATTAAGTAGCAAATATTTACTGGATAAAAATAACCAGCTTAATGCGTGTGAAAAAATGAACTTTTGTTATCGGATTTAACAGAAACCTTTTGTTTATATTAACACAAATATCTTGACATAAACAATAGCAAACTAAAAATGTCATAGAAAAGAAAGATACTTTTCCTTTCACCCAAAAGTGGGCTGAATTGGTGTCAAATTATAGAAACTTACGGTGTCGAGTAGTTTATTAGTTCTCCAGTTCTCTTTGCAGATGGCACGGCCAGCACCGTTGTCAGTCCCTGACTTTATTTCCATCCACATCATGAAGCATAAACGTAGTAATTATTAGTATAAATTTATAAAAAATTACATGAGGAGGTAACTGCCACTGAGGCGTTCGCTGCTGCCATAAGAAAGTAACCTAGCTTTTTCTTTTTTCTGAGTGAAAATGTACCACCTGTAGCACAGGCCTGCTTTGTATACTGTAGCATAATGAAGTTGGTGTATTTTGTAACTTATACAATTATTTAACTGGTTTCTAAATATACGTTGCTTATGATTACAATCTTTTTTCTGTCGCAGACGCTTTTGACAACTAAAACTCAGGCATTTTTCGGAGATCACCTTTTCTTCTTCTTTCAATAGGTACTCCTTTCATTATCAAATGATAAGGCGATTGCATCCCTAATAACTAAGGTTATTAACTAATAAATATTTTGTTAGAAATATTACTAGATTTGAAATAAATTGAAGTATACGTTTAGGATTTAATCTACTCTGTTCCAATTCGATTTGATAAACTAATGATAACATTTGATAATAATGATAAAATATGGCATTAAAAGAGACCAGAGGCACTTTTTTGGAAAAGAAAAATTGAATTGAAATAATGCTATATATTTGGTGATATGATTCAACCGATGTCTGGAAAACATAAACAAGTGTCTTAAACATTAAGGGTTTACCGATTCGTCATACACTCCCGGAACTACCGTAGTTTGTATTGCAGCCTTCAGCCTAACTATCGGAAAAGTGGTTATTTTTGAATTGAGCTAAATTTGTACACTAGGTGTGATGATTTATGTTAGAGCTAGACTATTTTTAGGATACACTTACAAACAATCGAGAACACGATGTTATGCACTAACTTACAGCTGAGTGATGACGCACGTCTATCGGCTCTATATCTGTGTTGTTGTGAACTTACCAGTTGGCCCCCACTATAGAGGGGACAGTAGGTCAGAGACGCTAGAGGTATGTGCTAATGTATTCAGTTTTTGTCGGGGGAGGGATGGTTCTGCGAAGCGCTTTGTGGGGGAGGAAGCTGCAAGACCACCCGCTGCTCTGCTCTGCCACTTTGTGTCCGTTTTGAATACTGCCTCCCCCCTCCCAACACCTAAAGGGACACTCCGGGAGGCCTGTATACCAAGCATCTCTTGGAAACTTTTCATTTATACATTTGGAAATGTACTGGTGACAGTATTATCAATATTTTGCGATAGAAAGAGTAATTCTCTGTGGGCCTGCACATTCGATTTAACCACAGAGAAGAAAGAAACATATGTCGCATCCACGCTGAATGTGTGTCGATCTAGTTTGCCATGCGGATGGGAAGGCCAGTGCCTTGTCATTCCCCTTAATCTCTCAAGGAATAACTTAGTAACTATTACAACTGATGTATAAAGATCTACATTAGAATACAAAAAATCAATCACAAGTTGATGATCCACACCACAAATTTAGTCAATATTGAAGCATCCAAAAGCGACAGAGGTCGCATTCAATAGTGCGCTGAATGGATTTCGAGTTATGTAAAATTAAGGTATCTAGTAGTTTCTCGGTGCGGGTGACAGAAACAATTGTTCACTGCCGAACCCTTCCTTTATTCTACTCCAAACACTTAAAAGATAAACGTAGTAATTATTACTACAAAATTATAAAGATTTACAACTGTCGCTGAGGCCATAAGAGAACGGCCTCTGTTTCTTTTTTTCTCTGTGTAAAAGCTATATTAGAACGTAGTAAGACCAGTTTCATTATACAATAATCAGTTGCGAAATGAATCAGGTACAATCTAAGTTAGTGTATTACTGATTTAGCTATTATCTTATGTCTGGATAACACTAGGTTAAATATATCATACGTTACTGTATTATAAAAATTACAATTTTAGTACATTCTCAAGTATATCGACCTACTCGTGGAGAAATTCGCTAATTTCTTCATTCTCTCGGAGAATGAGACAGGTTAGTTATTCAAATCAGCATTAGCCGTTAGTTTAATTGGAGTGGCTCAACGGAACTCAGGTGCGGAAGCCGACTCCCGTATGTTTGGGAGATCCGGTCCCAAGGCCAATTTAGCAGGTGCGAACCGCAGGCGCGAAAAAGTGGTTAAACAACAATATAAAAATTGAAGGAATCTTCGAAAATATGGTTGGAAAATTAGAATCAATTACGGGGATTATTTTAATTAGACAGGGAATTTAGGTCTTAAATTATTCTGTGAGTTCCACTCGTGTATACATAATGTTGAGCACAAAAATGTGAGTTATAGTACATAAAAACGCATAAAAACGAACAAAAAATAAAGTTTACCGTTACCACATCTGGCTTTGTACACTACTATATTCCTTTTTCACCAAAAGTGGGTGTAACAATCGAAGTATAGTTATATGTCTCAATATTTGTCATCAACATAAGATACAGTCCCTTTAGGTATTTCGAACTCCTCTTCACCCATCATCGATATTGCCGTTATCATCAGAGAATGTTCTAATTCAGTTTCTAGTTTAATTTACGCTCATTACGAAGTTCTTAACTATCTACGAGAAGGCCGTTAGTTAGCCAGAACTACCCATGTGCTGCAACAAGCACATACTACATGTGTCGTAAATAAACCGAAAACACTACTGCATTTGTAATTTGTTACAATTTTTGATTTTGTTAACAGGGTTTACATCACTCGGAGTAACAACTGCTCCAAAAAAATCACCAACCTTAAACATCAACCAATCCATGATAGCAACTGTTAGACAGTTTCACGACCCGTAGCTTCGGGGTTATCAACCGAAATGCCAATATCTCATTTTATATGACTTCATTAATACTAAAGAAGTATCACATTAACAATGAGATCTAAATTATCCTTATAATAAAAATTGTTAACAATGGTTGATCTAAAATTTGGATTACTAGCTAACCAAACCCAGCCTCACGAATTTCCAGTCTAGACTGATCATTGCGGAATTCAATCAAACACTAGACAATTCATTTTGGCTTACCATCAAATACAAGTGAAGCAATCTATTCCCAGCGTTCCCTTGGGAACCTCTAACACCTTCCTCACATCCCGTAAGGCGCATTAGGCCTAATGTAAAGAGCAATCGTGGATTAGTCAAATTGGCCATCAACGCGAAGAGCTGACTCGATTACTGTAGTATAATGTATGAGTGCAATCAAGGACGGCATGCGTGTGTGAGCGTGTGTCCTTGAGCGACCTTGCCCGGGGCCCCTGACTCACGGCTTTCCCTCACTCCGGAGGACCCCCGGTCCAGATCGGTGACCAATTCGCGATTTTCTCTTTGGACTTGTTTTCCACGTCTGATTCACCGGTTTCACCGGTAGCCAATAATAGGTTCTGATTGGGCTTAACGTCTCGGGAAACCTCCTTTCGACACTAATGTTGATCACAGAATGTCTTCCCAGTGAGTGGTTTTGTTGGTGATGCAAGACGTATGGAATGTCCCGTTCATCTGGTCAAAAATAGGAGAATCTTGAAGCAAGATCAATACAAACAGAAGGCAGTTGAAGAACATTCATAATCCACAGTTCTGCTACTTACCGTTTGTAGAACTTAAAAACACAACACTGTTAATTGATAAAATGACGTCCAACTGGCTCTAGATCTCCCAACACCAAGGAACACAAATAGCCTACAGATCGGTCGGTTTCTGTTTTAATTACCAAACAATGACGTTTCCTTGATTTATTTCTAGTAAACTTACCTTTTGTTGAAATAGCATAACCTAGATGGATCCAGAATTCCTTAATAAAAGGATACTGGAAAATATGTATTTTAACTTCAATTTCCAGTTCAAGATTCACGTGTACCTGTTCAATAAACTGCAATCAGTTTTCTTTTATTTCTTAATAAAGAATTACTATCACTATTTGTCTTGTCCTACTTCAACTGTCCTAGCTACTACTTAGTTTGATACTGAAGGCGAAGTTTAATTTTGTTTAGTTATTTCACTGCTTCCTCTAGTTTTGTGATTATTTCTTCTTTGGATGTCGAGTTAGTCCTTTCTCTGTTTAATACTTCAAGGTATTTATTTTTTCTGCCTGATTTCCAATGGGCATTATAGTTAAAGCTATGCTTTTATGTACGCCTATATGCATTTTATAATTGTGTCCTTTGTATAGATTTATTACCATAGTGGCTGTTGTTTATGTAGTGTTTCTTACCTAATTATTAACGATTCGTCTTTACAGTTCTACAAAAAGGAGGTTGAATTGTGAAGCACAAAATCGTAATGAATAATGATAAGAGTTAATAGTTTATGTAAATAATTAACATATAATGTTGAAAAGTAATTAGGCCTAACTTGTGCAAATAACGGTGGAAACAAATGTTTTTTGAAAAGTACTATTCTAACTAATGTTTTTGGAATAGTCATGATAAAGTAATCAAGTCGACGTATTCACAGGAACTTATGCAATTGTCCTCTTTGTAATGCACAGCCATCTATATTCAAGATCTGCTAATTATACAACTATCATGTGAGCAGTGATATTTCCCGCCTTAACCTAACATTACACAAGATCCTTGTCTGTTTACTTTCGGATTATTTACATAAAAATACAGAGGCTGTTTCCTGTATCGGACGCGTCAGAATACAAATTGTAAAATTACTCAACATCTGATAAAGCCTAATTGTTATCTTCATTTACCTCGGTTGCTGGGAACTGAGCTATTGTTGGTGGTCTATGGATCATTGAGTGGTGGCCATTGTTTTAAACGTCCATGGGTGTTGTTATAACACAACGGCATCTGCTTTAGTTGTACAAGGAGGAGTATAATAATAATTAGTAATTATTAGTTTTAAAAACAACTTTCCTATGATATTGTTTTGTTTTAATTATTTGCCTGATCGGCCGCCAGATTATTAGGTTTCGACCAGCGTCATTCTTCTTTTATTTTTTTTATTTTAAAACCCATGACTAAATGAAAATGAAATTTATCTATACCAACAGACTTTTAAAACCTCTGATCCACCTACCCCCTACCCCCCAAAAATACATGTTAGGGTATAGAAAAGTATCTTTCGTTACTATACAATGCAAATATGCTGATCAAAAGCGATGAAGATAATCATACCTTATTATGAAGATACAAAAGCGGACAATATGGGGACACCGAGTTACTGTAAATATAACTACGCTTCGAGAAGTATCAACCTCAGTTTGTCTTCCTCAGCTATGGGCAAATGACATATTATACGAATAATGGTGGGGTTTTTTAAACAGTTATGATCAAGTTAACAGTTGTGTTACAGTTTAATTAATGGAATAGCTTTCAGCTAAGACATTAACGCGATTAGCTAGAATGAAAATTAAAAAATATATATGTAGACTATATAAAACAGTATCCCGTTTAAATAAATAGAGGTTAAATTAATAAGAGAATGCAATTTTTCAAAACTATTTCCAGGTTAACGTTAGTGATAGTCTATTATGCTTGAAATATTTGCATAAGATAGGACTATATATATTATTTATTTATATATGTATATACAGAATTATTATTAAAAGTAGAGGCCGATTTCTTTTTTCTCTTACCTTGGCCGATCTCACAGTTTACTTTTGAATTTGTTATTTTGCTTGATTTTACAATCAGAATTAAAAATAATGCTTTCATGCAATGAGGCAAGTTACAATCTTCAGTCATTATAATTCAAATCAACTCACGTATAGGACACTATGTTTTTATTTCAATTCAAATGACATAGGCGTTTTCAAATGACATTCACTTAATTAAGGCCGAGTGAATAATCAAGTAGGTTTTTTTGTGCGTGTCGATACATCGTTTCGATTGGGGCTATTAGTGATCCGAACGTGGCCAGTTGATTGAGCGTGTACTACCCCCCCCCCTTCCCCGGCGGGTATTTACATGCTCATGACGTTAAGTGGTTAATTGTCGCCAGGTGGTTAAAGGGGGACACCTGCGGCTGAAGGGCGTGTGTCTGCCAGGTGGAGGTCCTCCTTTCTGCTTTCAGAACAACTGATAAGTTTTCATTTTGACTGGGGTGGTATTTTTTCACTGATTACAAAAATGATTTATGTTTTGAAAGTAACAGTATATTTTAGGGAATACATCTTGTTTCGCCAGTTACAACTTTCTTTCAATAGACTACGTATATCATAGGGTGTATTTGAAATTTCGTTGCAACATTCCAGAATAAGTTTTGAGTAGTTAAACCAGGCTTTTCCTCGTTTCGTCAGCAATTTGTTGGAATGCGGTATCTTTGTTTTTAACCCTCTTAACAGTTTGATAGAAAGTAGTGACATTTTTAAATACTCTCTGTTCAAAAAATAGTCCTACGATTGATGGAGGTCCCAAAAGTACTAAATTAAGTTCCGTGCCTTTCAAGAGAAAAACGAAGCAACATTAGAATTAATAAACCACTTTGTAGCAATAGTTTCACGCTTATTCCATTTACCAATTTTCAACCATACAATAGCCTACATTTGTTCAGAGTGGTATGACAAGTATTTGTTTTGGTGTGATGGTACAATAAATACCTTGACATTCGGAACAAGAATACCTGTTTGAATTGACCTCATTCAATGTTAATTTAAAACATATTTTCAACTATCAGACAAATTGTGTGACATATATAATACTTTAAATTTAGCTTTATAGACTCCAATAAATATTTGGTTAAAGTAAAAAAGAAATGCTACAGGCATGTTTATGACATTTACCTCAGAATTTGTATGTGCGCTGAGACTTTTATTTTTAATCATAAAAATAATCACAGGATACACAATTGAAAAACGAGTTTATTTTCTATTGATTTAGTTTTGTCAGGTTTCAAGAATCTAGTATGTCGAGAAGTTATTTAAAGTTTTTTATTTCTAATTAATAACTTTATTCTAGTTACGAGCAATTATGTAGGCAGAGGGAGAGCCGTCGGCGGTCATGTTCATATGGGGAACACGAATCACAATTTAAAAAAAACCGTTTAGGAGAACTGGAATATTTCATATTTAATAGATCCTTCAGTTTCTAGTTCCATTCGTGTGTATTTGCACAATTAACTTGGACAACTAACTCCTCCCAATTTTAGTTAGACAATACCGTTTAATGGCTCTTCTAGGCATCGCCAATGGCTCCATTAATATTGCAGCACGCTAAATCTCACTTTGGATGTTTAGCTATTAAGGGAGGAACAATTAAACACCATAAATATTAATGTCAGAGTCACGGTCCAAGGACCCGAGCAATTAGGCTGCAAGCTAGATCTCCCTCCAGGTCACTGATTGTGACCCAAGCTCTATGCATAAGGTCTCGATATTGAAAAGTATTTATCTAAAATAAAAAAAATTGTCTCGAGATCATAAAATTGTTAACAGTCACTGAAAATTATTTCTTCGTTCAAGTTAGTTTGAGAGAAGACAGATCATAAACATTTGTAGATGTTTTTTTTTTTTTTTAATTATTAATTGATAAAAATTATTGATTAATAATTTATAGATTTTTAAAAGTAGTAACCATTCTCAAAAAAGAGCTAAGATTTGAAACATCTAGTTTGATTTTGCTAGATTTCGTGAAAATTACATATACAAGCAGATATACGGAAAACGGGGTGAGATAGACCATATATGTTCACATTACATTTTTGTTTGTTTAGACCTTTTGAATAGCCTCCTGATGTTTGGCTGCCTCCATACACTCTATATCTCTGTTCTATAAAAATAAATGGTAACAAAAACAATGATAAGACAGAAAAATAGACACGCAAAAAGTCTTAAGCATTAAAGACACGCAAACTTAACCAAGCAATGCAGCAAAATAAAGTAAATCATGCTTTTGACACATTGATGTGAATAAAAGGAGGGCAATGAAAGTAGGTAAACTTAAGAAATGGAAGATAAATAGATAAGTTCTTGCTTTATTCGTGTGTCTCCTTGCTTAAAGTCTTGTTTGTTATAAAATATTTCTTTTGTTTTTCATTTATTTTAATTGTTTTGAAACAGAAATAGTAACAGTAGTGATATAGGTTAAAAACATAGTTAAAAAACATGATATTGAATGAATAGAAGGTTAATTTACAAATTCAAAAGTGTTTGGATGGTGTGGGGTCCGGGTGATCTACAAAGGCCTTGTCAGGTAGGCATTAGCCCCGTAACGTATGGCCTCTGATTAGGTTTAATTGTCGGTTAATTCTGATCAGGTTTACGTCTTATTCCGGCTACTGACCACCTCGCATAAACTCCCCCATCACTAAATCTCACCAACTAACTAGGCACAGTATTTTGCCGGCCAGTAATTGTAGTGGTTACGCTACTGGACGTTTGTTTATTAGATAGTCAACTTTCTGGTTTCCTGTACTTAAATTGTTCTTCTAAAGCGTTCTTAAATCGCAGATGAATTGGCGTGTTGTGCATGAGAGCTTTTAGGTTGTTAGAAGTGAAAGAATTTTAAAAATCTACCAAGATTTTTGTCATTGGAGATGGACTAGTTTTAAATTTGATAGAATTGTTTATCAGGAGTTTTAGTCTTGAAGTATGAATTTGTTAACAATCCTGCATAATTATTTACCAAGGGGTTGAATCACTGATGTAAAGAAATCAGACGTAAACATGACTTATCAATGTGGCAAAATCAGGAGTTTTGAATCCTCTTGAACACGTAATGTAATTATGAACACTTTCAACATCTACAAATGCAGTAAGAAGTGTTAACGTATCTATAAAACACATGGGATATGATTGAGAGATAAAACTTAACTCAAAACCATTGATAGATTACAAGCTAAAAAAATGTGTCATTTCTTCATCGGTAATATATAATTGACACAACTCATCTTTATTTTATTGTAATATCTAAAATTATTTTTTAAATATTTATTGCACATTTCATTTACTAGGTTAAATCCAAAATTAATCATTGACCTTGGCCCAAGGGTAATCAAAAACACATCCGCAACCGGAGGTGGCTACTATTCTGCAGATTATTCTTACAGGTGATCGTGGCAGAGTGAGAAATTGGGTAATTCTCTAGCAATCTTCACATCAGACCAGGTGAGATGGTGCAAATGAATGCATGGAGGCAGGAACAAGAATGTGTGCAGACCGCAAACCGCAACAACCACAGCTCCTGTGCGTTTAATGCTTGGAGGTGCTACCGCTCGTTGGGTCTACTGGATGAACAATCTGTAGGTGCTACCACTAGTTGGGTCTACTGGATGAACAATCTGTAGGTGCTACCACTAGTTGGGTCTACTGGATGAACAATCTGTAGGTGCTACCACTCGTTGGGTCTACTGGATGGACAATCTGTAGGTGCTACCACTCGTTGGGTCTACTGGATGAACAATCTGTAGGTGCTACCGCTCGTTGGGTCTACTGGATGGACAATCAGTAGGTGCTACCACTCGTTGGGTCTACTGGATGAACAATCTGTAGGTGCTACCACTCGTTGGGTCTACTGGATGAACAATCTGTAGGTGCTACCACTCGTTGGGTCTACTGGATGAACAATCTGTAGGTGCTACCACTCGTTGGGTCTACTGGATGAACAATCTGTAGGTGCTACCGCTCGTTGGGTCTACTGGATGAACAATCTGTAGGTGCTACCACTCGTTGGGTCTACTGGATGAACAATCTGTAGGTGCTACCACTCGTTGGGTCTACTGGATGAACAATCTGTAGGTGCTACCACTCGTTGGGTCTACTGGATGGACAATCTGTAGGTGCTACCATTCGTTGAGTCTACTGGATGAACAATATGTAGGTGCTACCACTAGTTGGTTCTACTGGATGTACAATCTGTAGGTGCTACCACTCGTTGGGTCTACTGGATGGACAATCTGTAGGTGCTACCATTCGTTGAGTCTACTGGATGGACAGTCTGTAGGTGCTACCATTCGTTGAGTCTACTGGATGAACAATATGTAGGTGCTACCACTCGTTGGGTCTACTGGATGGACAATCTGTAGGTGCTACCATTCGTTGAGTCTACTGGATGAACAATATGTAGGTGCTACCACTAGTTGGTTCTACTGGATGTACAATCTGTAGGTGCTACCACTCGTTGGGTCTACTGGATGGACAATCTGTAGGTGCTACCATTCGTTGAGTCTACTGGATGAACAATATGTAGGTGCTACCACTAGTTGGGTCTACTGGATGTACAATCTGTAGGTGCTACCACTCGTTGGGTCTACTGGATGAACAATCTGTAGGTGCTACCACTCGTTGGGTCTACTGGATGAACTATCTGTAGGTGCTACCACTCGTTGTGTCTACTGGATGAACTATCTTACTAATGTGGTACCACTCGTTGGGTCTACTGGATGAACAATCTGTAGGCACTGCCACTCGTTGGGTCTACTGGATGAACTATCTGTAGGTGCTACCACTCGTTGTGTCTACTGGATGAACTATCTTACTAATGTGGTACCACTCGTTGGGTCTACTAATTGAACAATCTGTAGGCACTGCCACTCGTTGGGTCTACTAATTGAACAATCTGTAGGCACTGCCACTCGTTGGGTCTACTAATTGAACAATCTGTATGCACTGCCACTCGTTGGGTCTACTAATTGAACAATCTGTAGGCACTGCCACTCGTTGGGTCTACTAATTGAACAATCTGTAGGCACTGCCACTCGTTGGGTCTACTAATTGAACAATCTGTAGGCACTGCCACTCGTTGGGTCTACTAATTGAACAATCTGTAGGCACTGCCACTCGTTGGGTCTACTAATTGAACAATCTGTAGGCACTGCCACTCGTTGGGTCTACTAATTGAACAATCTGTAGGCACTGCCACTCGTTGGGTCTACTAATTGAACAATCTGTAGGCACTGCCACTCGTTGGGTCTACTAATTGAACAATCTGTAGGCACTGCCACTCGTTGGGTCTACTAATTGAACAATCTGTAGGCACTGCCACTCGTTGGGTCTACTAATTGAACAATCTGTAGGCACTGCCACTCGTTGGGTCTACTAATTGAACAATCTGTAGGCACTGCCACTCGTTGGGTCTACTAATTGAACAATCTGTAGGCACTACCACAGTAATGTAATTTTGAATTTAATTATTATTATGTTTAATAATGTGTAAAAAATGAATTTTTTTATATTTTAAGCCTATATAAAAATTGTTTCTTACTATTAATAGAAACTTGACGTTCTGAAGTCGAACGTCATGGAGTTATCTATAGTATTTACAATCACTGTTGACATTTCGGTCAAATTACGGAAGGCTATGTTAAGGCGAGAGGAGTTCGGACGCTTCATATGCACAAACTTTGGTGTTGTGCACATATAGCTCTACAACGTGGTCGATATTCGATGCCAAAGCTCTATTATTAGTAAGCCTATTCATAAAGAAAGTTAAGTACTACTTATTCGTAAAATATATTTTCTTATTTAAAACACCAGACAACACTTGAGAGCATTAGTCTAACCAGACGTTACCCAACCGAACTTCGCACCTGCGGCGAGATCTCACTTAACATTTACTTAAAGTGACACCTTTTCTTTTGCAACTGTGATTGCTGGCTGACATTTCGATTGCGCCACTAGGAGCGCTTGTGTCGGCCATTTCGAAGAGTGGTACGCATGCGCAATGGTCCATTTTACTGTCGATGGTCATATCGGCTCAACATTATTGTGTTTTAGAGAATATTTCTTATTTTCACATTTTTATGTTAGAATGCCTGGAAATATAACAGGCCTAAAAATAATTTTATTTAATGGCACATAAACATTATAATTGCTATTTTGAGATGTGGTCTGTAATTTGGAACGAAAAATTTTTAGAAGAATAGTAATTTATTGAGGAAATTACAACAATTACGAAGTATAAATATACCACAAATATAATAATCACAATACAGGGACTTTCGTTAATCAATCTGTTGGTTAAACTACACATATTATTGATCTTAAAATGCTGCTAAACAATTTTGATTCTAGTTTAGGAATTTCAAGTTTACAAACTGTAGAATTTACGACTAATTGGAAAAATTCCACATTTTACAAGCCCAGATATCTGGCATGAAGGACCATAAATGTAATGGTAGACCTCGATACCTTGCTTCTTATTATTCTTCACAACTTGTTTGTCAATAAATTCTATTAACTAATTCAGTTAATTATAACACTAAAATGAATAGAGTGATTTTCTATGAAATATGGTAAATAATTACAAAAGCAATATTCTCTATAGGAGGGCCATTAATTAATTATATCCAAGGGTTTGTTGTCTAGATGGTTGGATAAAAAGTACAACAACTTTATAAAACACGTCTAAGCTATAGTAATAAATGGTAATTTCAATACAAAAATCAAGTGCTCTTACCAGTTGTGGAATTTGTTTTGTTGTTGGCAATAGTTCTTCAAATTTCTAGTTTATTTCTCTATGATCTCTTTTTAGCTTGATTCAGATTTGAGTTGTGTTATTAAAGTAGCACAAAATATTGAACGACGAATAGTGAGTCTGCAAGCTTTTACTTACTTACAAGTTTTATAACACTTCTGCGTAGTATTCTAACATTGTGTTGTATTCGGCACATTTAACTCCGACTTGTTAAAAGTTTAAAATTTTAAACAATAATAAAAGAAAATCAGAAGTGTATTTTTTAGTAATACGATACCTTTCATTTTTACGATTTAATACATTTGTGAATATTGCTATAACCTGAAATGAATATATTATTTGTAGTACTTCGACAGTAAAAAATGTATTTTTTTAATATTTAAAACAAAATTAAGAAACAATATATATTTGTTATTGTACTCATATCTAAAATTTAGTATTTGAAAAGTAAACTTTCCTAATTTACCTATTGCCCATTCATGAAAATTTGAAGGTAACGTTTTTGAAAATTCGAAAACACTTTATGAGGGTATGCTATTACATAAAATCCGTGAACTGTTTATTGCTCACAATGTATCAGATCTAGAAGATTCTCTCTTACCAGCAGTCCAAATACTTCACAGCAGAGCATGCTCGGTGGCCTCTTTCAGCGTAAAACAATGGTCAGCACCAGGCTTTACAAGCACAGTAGATCATTCTCGATGACCTCTGTCAGCGTAAAGGAATGATCAGCACCAGGCTTTACAAGCACAGTAGAGCATGCTCGGTGGCCTCTGTCAGCGTAAAGCAATGGTCAGCACCAGGCTTTACAAGCACAGTAGATCATGCTCGATGGCCTCTTTCAGCGTAAAGTAATGGTCAGCACCAGGCTTTATAAGCATAGAAGTGTATGCTCGGTGGCTTCTATTAGCGTAAACCAGTGGGTGACCCTCGCTTTACAAGAACAGAAGAGTATGCGTGGTGGCCCCTTTCAGCGTAAAGCACATGGTCAACCCGTGCCTTACAAGCACACTAGAGGACGCACAGTACTATATGATCGTAAAGCGCACGGTCAGCCGCATTCCATCGCATGCTTATTATATTGAAATATGAAGGAACGTCCAGATGAAATTAAAATAGCAGTAGTTATTTTCCAATTAGAGTCGCAGAGAGTGGCCCCGTGATTGATGAGAACATGAGTTCCGGTACACGGTGGGGGTATTACCTGTGAGACACTGGGACACGCACTTCAACAGTTACCACTTCAGAGTTGCTACTAAACATAAATATATGCTGAGTAGTCATAAAAGAACTGTAAGGGCTAATTGACACATTATCGGGTGGTAAAGCTTTCATTCACTAAACAACGTACAAATATTATTTATATTGCGTTTCGTTTTCGTGTTTTACTCTATTATCTTTTGTTTTATATATTGCCATTTATGTTATTGAAAATATTTTTATAGCTATCGTTATTGTTTTCGTTCTTGACACTTCTCTTATGTCTAGTACTGTTTCCGTTCTTGACACTTCTCTTATGTCTAGTACTGTTTTCGTTCTTGACACTTCTCTTATGTCTAGTACTGGTTTTTCGTTCTTGACACTTCTCTTATGTCTAGTACTGGTTTTTCGTTCTTGACACTTCTCTTATGTCTAGTACTGTTTTCGTTCTTGACACTTCTCTTATGTCTAGTACTGTTTCCGTTCTTGACACTTCTCTTATGTCTAGTACTGTTTTCGTTCTTGACACTTCTCTTATGTCTAGTACTGGTTTTTCGTTCTTGACACTTCTCTTATGTCTAGTACTGGTTTTTCGTTCTTGACACTTCTCTTATGTCTAGTACTGGTTTTTCGTTCTTGACACTTCTCTTGTCTAGTACTGTTTTCGTTCTTGACACTTCTCTTATGTCTAGTACTGGTTTTTCGTTGTTGACTGACTTCTTATAGTTTTTTGTTGCTTTTCATTCTTTTATATTATTACTATCACTTTCCAGTTTTTATGTTGATTGTTCTTTTACTACATTCTTGTAGCTTCTGAATAGTTTTGATTTGGTTCTTAAATACACTACAGGTGTGCACTTGAGTATTTACTGATCGGTGCTGGACAGTGACCTTGCTGGTCTTTATATTTTTCATTCTTGGTATTCTTAGATTAATTATTTTTAGTCAGTGTTGACTATGCAGAGTTGAAAATAATAAATATTCAATACTAATGCATTATTCAACAAATTGTACGTCCGTCCGAAATATGTATAGATTGTTTTGGTTTTGAACTTCCTGTTCTAATTTATATAAGATTGGATACAAAATAATGTTTGATATATATTTATTTTCAGAACAATAATTAGTTCAAAAAATATGATACAAATGGTTTACAAACGAAAGTGGAATAATAAAAATTTGTTAAACGGTACTACAGGTAACCCTGGTTAATATGAAGTTTTATTGTTAACATAACTGAGAATTTTGGAAGTATTTAAATAATTTGGATTTTAATTAATTAAATTATACAGCCCATTTTCTTACTTTCAACGGCAATTAAATGTGTGTGTGTGTGTATAAAACTCGTTTCAAAACCGTTTAAGAATTCCAAACGGCACATTTAATGGTAACATTCACCAAGAATGTTTAACTCTAAGCGTACTCACAACATAAAAACAGCCGGTGTGACCTATTACACAACTTAACAGTGAGCCCACGTGTGTGCATTGTTACATAACTTTTCAACAATGGACAAACCAACAGGTGTTGGGATTTCCATAAACACCGGTGCTACTGCACCGCGCTGACAGCGTACTGTGTTCGGCTCTATCGTGTGGCTCGGTTGGTAACGAGAAAACAAGGTAAAAAGACAGTATCTGAACCTAAACCAAAACAACTGCTCTATGAAGTGTCGATATATTGGCAATTTTGTCGAAGGTCATATAAATGAGTATTTCGCTATAATAGGACTTGCTAAAACAAAGTAAAAGACAATATCTGAACCTAAACCAAAACCACTGCTCTATGAAGTGTAGATAGATTGGCAATGTTGTCGAAGGTCATATAAATGAGTATTTCGTTATAAAAGGACTTGCTAAAACAAAGTAAAAGACAATATCTGAACCTAAACCAAAACCACTGCTCTATGAAGTGTAGATAGATTGGCAATGTTGTCGAAGGTCATATAAATGAGTATTTCGTTATAAAAGGACTTGCTAAAACAAAGTAAAAGACAATATCTGAACCTAAACCAAAACCACTGCTCTATGAAGTGTAGATAGATTGGCAATGTTGTCAAAGGTCATATAAATGAGTATTTCGTTATAATAGGTCTTGCTAAAACAAGGTAAAAGACAATATCTGAACCTAAACCAAAACCACTGCTCTATGAAGTGTAGATAGATTGGCAATGTTGTCAAAGGTCATATAAATGAGTATTTCGTTATAATAGGACTTGCTAAAACAAGGTAAAAGACAATATCTGAACCTAAACCAAAACCACTGCTCTATGAAGTGTAGATATATTGGCAATGTTGTCAAAGGTCATATAAATGAGTATTTCGCTATAATAGGACTTGCTAAAACAAAGTAAAAGACAATATCTGAACCTAAACCAAAACCACTGCTCTATGAAGTGTAGATATATTGGTAATGTTGTCAAAGGTCATATAAATGAGTATTTCGCTATAATAGGACTTGCTACTATCTATAATTTATACAGAAAACGGAAACAGAGGTCATTTTATTGTAGCCGGAGCGGACACCTTAGTACGAGGTGTGCTCCGTAGTAATGTACATTTGTAGTAATAATTACTACGGTTTCCTGGAGGGTTTGGGGGAAATAGGAAGGGTCCGAGAAACAATAACCACTCAACACATAAATTTTGACGCTAAGGCGCACTATTGGATGCGACATATGTGTATTTCTTCTCTGTGTAATTTTTCTCTGTTTATTTATTCGCTTTGTTGTTTCATATAATAACTACACAAATTGTTTATTATAATAATTAATTTCAGATAGTAATTACAAAAAAATATGAGATAGCAAACAAATTTTAATTCAGCAAAAATACAAAACTATTGTTGAATTAAAACTTGCCCATTTAATTCTTGCCTTTAACTCAATTTCAATTTATTTACAGCGTTGTTCTGTTCATAATATTTATGGGACGTTTTTCTCAGAACCCTTCAATAATTATTACTCCCTTTAATAGTGTGGCGTTACTTCATACTGCAATTTATGTGCTGAATATATTTTGCTTTATGAGCTGGATTTTAAACTAACAAATTACGCTAGAAAATATTACCACTTTTAAAAGTATATTGTCTCAGACAGTTTGCAGCCTAATGAGCGGTTAAGTGTGAGACAGGAACTCCTCTTCTATACTTCCCCGCTAGTACTCAATTAAAATTATATCAACACTCATAGCATGATCGAATTTATTTATTAATTCATTTGGTTGGTTTTATTACATTTTCTTAGCAATTGATGATATATCATCGTCGTTTATAACCAGTGGCAAAACAAAATGCAGTGAAGTTACCGTCAGCTGCGACTTCATAGGTTAATACACCACGTAATTGAGTGGTTTGGGGGGAGGGGGGTGGATTATGAGCACAAATGACGGCCACTCTTCAAGCTGACGACGTTTCTGAAATTTTACAGACATATAAACTCCATCTGAATAATGAATAATGAATAATGAATAATGAATAATGATCTTTATTCACAACAGCTTGACAATTAAATGAACACAGAACTTAGGTGAATAATACTAACCACTGTTTCCAGTAATGTGGTTAGTGACCAAAAATAATAATAATAAAATAAATTAACAAATAATTCAGTCCAGTCTCTTCTAAGTATTACAGTCTTGTATATAATTAGAAAGGCATTCTGTAGCGTCAATTAAATTCAAGCTACTACTATAATAACAGTACTAGAAAATTAAACTAAAATTAATATTTTACAGTTCGTAAACTAATATTTTCTATAATTTACTCTAAGTTAAGGCCTGACTCAGACAACTTGTGTCATGTATAGTGTATAACCAGTTCTTTAGCTTGTGGCAGAATTCCTTATTGTTGTTGCTTTCTTTAATGTATAATGGTAATTTATTGAAATAATTTGGGCCTAAGTAATTAAAAGATTGTTTGAAGAACATTTTGTTTACTTTGGGTTTGATAAATAATCTATTCTTGTTACTTCTCATATCGTGATGAATTCTGGTTGAGCCTCTATTGCCACTTCGTATATAAAATAATTTTAATGTTTTATAGATGAATAAATGTTGGATGGGTAAAATGTTTAATAAATAGAATAAAGGTAAAGAAGAGTCTCTTGCATTTGCTTTCAGGATTATTCGAATAAATTTATTTTGAATTGTTCTAATAGTATTTATTGTTGTTTTACAAGTTCCCCCCCAACAAATAATGCCGTATTGTATCCTTGAATGAATCAGACCATAGTACAGAGTTCGCAGTAAATTTACATCACAAAAATTTCTAAGAAAGTAAAATTTTCTTAAATTAAATCTAGTTTTATTTATCAAATCACAAATATGCTTTTTCCAGGACATTTTGCAGTCTAAAGTTAACCCTAAATATTTAAAGGTGGGGACTTGCTCAACAGCACTACAGCCACACGACTCACCTTCACAATCAAATTTATGATAAACTATAGGGTTTGCGAATCTAAAGCCGGTCATGTGAAAGTTAACATATTTAGTTTTTTTTACATTAACATGCATTTTATTCTTGAAGCACCATGACCGCAAAATGTTCAAATCATCGTTAATACTCATTTGGAGATTTAATTCATTTTTGTTGGAGGATACAAGTGCAATGTCATCGGCAAATGCACTAACTGAACATGTGAAATGTTGATCTAACAGGTCGTTAATAAAAATTAAAAATAGATTTGCAGAGAGTACGGAGCCCTGAGGAACTCCGGCTCTTACTAATAATGAAGTGCTTAATTGATTATGAATTTTAACTGATTGGGTCCGTCCTACAAGAAAGCTTTCAAACCATTTCAAAGCAACGCCTCTTACACCGGCACTTTCCATTTTATTAAGTAAAATATTATGATTCACAAGGTCAAATGCTTTTTTAAAGTCAACAAATACTGCAGTCGTTTTTCTGTTATTATTTATGTGTTCATATATTAAGCTTGAAAAGTTTATTAACGCAACTTCTGTAGATTTATTTTTTGTGAAACCAAACTGGGATTTATTCTGGAAGTTTATAGAATTCAGGTAATTTACTAATCTAACTTTCATACATTTCTCCATTATTTTAGAAAAAACATCTAACTACCAACACTTAATACTGCGAAAAGTATGAAATATACGAGGTTAACTAACTTATCACTCAGTATAAGAAGGAAATATCATTTATTAATAATAGAGTTAAAAAAGTTCGATGAGACGTTTTCAATGTTTAGGGCCAATAAGATGATGAACATTTACACGACTATTAAGAGGAGTTACTACTGTAAAGCAGACATGTGAAATATGGTAAACTAATTTCTTTCGCTTTAAATTGTGATGTATATCAATCGAATATAACCTCCGATATATTTTCACAAATATGAAATCGATTTCCCGAATGAGCGTTCAACACTTAAAAATGTACAAACTTTTACAGTGACTACTTCATTTTTGACTCAAACAATTATATGTGGCCCTGAAACAGTTACACAGTGTAAAGAAAATGTCACAATAGCCAAGAACGCGATAGTTTATCGCGTTTTACTTTCCATGACATATGCTATTTGTCACTTAATGTCAAGAAAGACATCACAGGCCAGTAAGACCTGTAATGTGGACTTGCACACACCTTGACGACGCCTGATATGGTGGTGGGTCTGCTGGCTAATAGTCGATGATATTAACACCGCATCATCTGAGATCTGAGCATATTTCCCAAACATTGATTGGTCGGTGGTTCGATCGGTAACGATCTGTGTTCAGGGCTATGCTTTCTACGTTATTTAATTTAACAAAATATAATTTCGTTATTTCTCAAAACAATCGTATATTATCGGTAAACAGGGTTTTACGCTTTATAAACTTGTGTTTCAATTGTTGGGATAAAACCAGGCACTTAAGACTGAAGCTTTAATGTGGTAATTTGTTGATAAATGAGCACGAAAATTACGGAGTCCTCAAAAGGTGTAGTTTTGGCCTATTTTTATTTCTATAGACTACAAGTTTTTCTACTTTATTCATAATTATTTTCATAAGTCTAAATGCATATATTATGAATCTTGATAAATTTGTATTAATAGATCCAACTGATGAACAGATAAACAAATGTAATGATTAAAAATTTGACAAGTGAATATATGTTATAGTACTTTCAATCAGATTAAAAGTACTAGATCTCTTCCACTACATTTATTCTTATTAGTGGAAGTTACTTGCTCCAAGTTACCTGTAGCATTACTGGTTTCTATGAGGAAAACCTTGATCCGAAGCTATAGAGAACTGATTCTATTTTTTTTTATATATATAAATAATATTTTATTCCATACTATTTTGACCTTTATTGAGAATATTATAGCGTAGATAATATGTGCCAGATAATAAATAATGAGTCCCAGATTTTTGTAAGCCTTTGACAAAACATTTTAATAACAACACTTGAAAGCCTTGATTCGAAAAGAGTGCAATTATTATTGTTATTATAAGTCGTATCCTGTATTATGTTTATAATTTAAATTCAACATGCATAATCATGATAAATTTAAATTCAATTAGCATAGTGTTCAAAAAGGTTCAGTGATGAGACCATTACATTTTATTAGTTATAGGAACGACTTACCTGGCAATTATACTTATCTTTGGTTGTTTTCATGATTTTTAGGTTGGCGCAATTTGTTCAATGTCTCTGTTAGGTAATTTTTATTTGATATTGGTGTGCATTATATACTACACATTATTTTTTGTCGTTAGATGTTGTTGTCACTGTTTTCTTAAACTGCCACTATATCTATAAGTTTTCGAATTATTACCAATCATTTGGACATTTTAAGATTTAAGACTTTTTAAGATTTTGTTATTGCTAAGTTTCATCTATAGTTACTTTTCTTTTTTGTCAATTAAATAAAATTGTTAATAGTTTGAATGGATTGGCTTCATATAATTTGAAATACAGGAATACAAAATGGATGAAAATTCTTAAGTTTTCAATATATGTATTTTTGTATACTCCTAAATTGACACAGATAGTCATGGTTATTGAAACATATGGTGGGCTGTATTATAGTAATGTATTTTTTTAAATTTAGATACTGTACAGCTCGCAAATCGTTTATGAATCTACTAGTGTAACTTAATATTTGCAATAATATAATAATATTTTTAAATCGTCTGTATTAAAGACTATATTAAAGATTGTTTTGGTTAAATAACATAGACAACTATCGTAGTTACAAGATTAAGTTTATTGTACCATGAGATATTATGATGAACGTTCGTTAATCATAAATTTGCAATACCCACAGGCGCTTTTCAAAATTATTCAATTATATTGCAAAGTAATCATTATCTTCATTAAATAAAAAATAGGCTATATATTAACCGGTAGGCCCTATAAAGTATCCCGTTGTTAACAGAGTCAACGTTTTTTAATAGTGCTGTTTCTTTCTTTATGTTTCCACAAGTTTTCCGGTTCATGTAATTTTGTAATGTTTCTTCTTTACCAAGTCAAACTCCCATTATCTAGTGCACGACATTATAGATTTGTGGTGACTATACTATTACATAATAGTGTAAAACGTCACACTATTTAAACGTTTCCGCATTCTCTTAGTAAGATAAGTATTTATAACTATTCCAATAGTTGTATCTGTCAAAAGAGTTTTGAATAAAGTAGAAAAACACGTACAATATGTAAATAACATTAGGCCTAAACTGCACCCTTGGGACAATCCATGATCTGGGTGCCCCTTTATTGACGTATTACCATTTCCATTGCAGCGTCATAAATGTCAGCGACCCAAAAAGCAATTCTGCCCCGGAAACTCAAGTTTGTAATTATAACGATGTCCCTCAATTATGAGCACGCATGTTGGTTTCCGGTACCACTAATTTGCGTATCGGCACGCGAACGACCCGTTGAACATTCCACCTGTCTGACTGTCTGTCTAGGTCGTACCCACTTTCTTCTGCATTATGAAACTTTGTATCAGTAGTTCACTATCAGTCTACTCCAGGTACTTGTTATATTATGAAATAGTTATGTGAAATTCCCAATTCTGTGGAGGGTGATAAAAAAGTAAATGATTTTAGATCGATTCCTAAAATTTTGTGTAAGTGGTTTTCTATGATTTTAATAATTCATAGAAAACCTAAACTATTATACTATCTCTCTTTAAACTTAAAATAATGTATGTAACATTATATATATTATAATTTCAAAACACATCCTACCACCTTGGAAATCAGTAATCAGCCACATAACTTTACAGAATCAATCAAGGTTTTCTTGAGACATACCCATTCTAATTTATCAGAGACGCGCGATGTTAGAAATCCGATTATTACACAACTATATATCACACTCTGGAAACATTTAGAAACTATATCAATCCTCAAAACGTACAAGGATGTACAGTACCTTGACAATCGTCGATGAAGAGGATCAGAAAAAATTAAACGTACAAATACGTTGATAGGTGACAGTTAATATGATATTAGGTTGGCAATATGATTCAGTTAGGTAACACAAGTCTTGGTCTTGAATATTTTCCCTTTAATGTATATAAACACCGGTGTATTCATCTATATCCTAATATTTTGTTATAGTGTTATTATGAATACAAAATAAAGAATCAAATATACCTAATTTTTCCAGTTAGTATAGATTGATAATTACAATGCTTAAATATTTTCCAATAGTGATAGTAAGTCATTTTAGTATGATAGATTAGTAACCTATCCCATCATGATATAAGTGAACGATTTTTATAACAACCATTGTCTAGTTTTAAATAAACAACCAAGAAACGAACTACCAAGAATTTGACATAGATCACAAATAATTATAAAATGTAATTAATTACTACAGTATTATCTATTACTAATGTTTGAAGTGGGAAACATATACATAGGCCTAAATGAGTCCCAATAACGTATATCAAGTATGTATATAAAGAAATTTTAAAAATTGCACACGACCATATCTTTAAGAACGTATATATGTACTACTAACATTTTCCGAGCTCAAGTTGGTAACCTGATGAATATTTCATTTTTATCAGAGCAGCGTTAACATTTGTCTTAGGGTTTGGCATGATCACTTATATTGGGCCTTCTGTGTGTGTAGGGTGGTTAGGTTGCACTCTACCCCTTTGCCGCGTGCCTATGCAAGTGTTTTGTAACTCACACCGTACATATAGTTTTTAGCTGATTAAAGATGAATTATGACTACATAAAATATTACTATTAGGTTGGTATTTACAAATCTTGATAAAAATTCAAACTAAACTAAATAAACATTGCTGAAGTGGATTATAGCAGTCACCCAACCCGTTGGTATTTGAAGTGGATTCTAGATATCACCATATTGGTATTAGAAGTGGATTATTTTTGTTGATGTTTGAAGTGGATTCTAGCTGTCAACCAACCCGTTGGTATTTCAAGTGGGTTCTGTCACCCAATACGTTGGTTTTAGAAGTGGATTCTATCTGTCACCAAGCTCATTAGTGTTTGAAGTGGATTTTAGCTGTCACCCAACCCGCTGTTGTGTGAAGCTGATTATAGATGTCACCCAATCCAATGGTGTTTGATGTGTATTCTAGATGTCACCCAATCCGTTGATGTTTGATGTGGATTCTAGATGTCACCCAACCTATTGGTGTTTGATGTCAATTCTAGCTCTCACCCAAACCATTGGTGTTTGAAGTTGATTCTAGCTGTCACCCAACCTGTTGGTGTTTCAAGTGGATTCTAGATATTACCCAATCCGTTGGTGTTTGATGTAGATTCTAGCTGTCACCCAACCTGTTGGTGTTTGAATGTTGAATGACAGTTTGGTTGGGACTTAAGTGTCAGTACACGTTCATATTAATCTTTACTGACGTGTCGGCTCAGTGGCATTTTGAATCCCATAGCTAATGGGCACTTCACTCCTCGAACGCTAAATAATGTTTACTGTTAGTCCTGTATGTCCAGGTAAAATGGAATTAAAAAAAGTTTATTAAGTTCCAGACGAAGTTGATTAAGTTGCTACACTTCTTGCATAAATTACGTGCCATCTCTATCCTTGTTGATGCCCGTGTTTTGATCATTGGTATTCACTGAGACTCATAGTCCATTGTGATGGGTCACTTACCGTATCATTAACGTGAAGAGCGGCCGGTAGTCTAAGGTACTTAACCCTGGGGTTACCACTAGTGGATGAAGGGGTGAGTGGGGTCGCGTGCTCCAATAAAACACAACCCTTTCGACACGCACGCCCCGCTCGTGCTCGCTTCCGGGCTGGTGCTTAGGAGAGCAGGTTGCAACATTTACCCCACCTCTTTAACCACCTCCTATTTCACATGGGGACTTTCTACATGCTGCAAATTCTAAAAGACTATGTACAGATCTACATCAGGTCAATCTGTATAGATAGACGTACATCAGATCAATCTGTGTAGATAGAGGTACATCAGGTCAATCTCTATAGATATACGTACATCAGGTCAATATGTATAGAGAGACGTATATTAAGTCTATTTGTGTAGATAGACGTACATAAGGTCAATCTGTGTAGATAGAGGTACATTAGGTCAATATGTATAGAGAGACGTATATTAAGTCTATTTGTGTAGATAGACGTACATAAGGTCAATCTGTGTAGATAGAGGTACATTAGGTCAATGTATAGAGAGACGTATATTAAGTCTATTTGTGTAGATAGACGTACACAAATTAGGTCAATCTGAATTAATGTATATGTTTATGAGTTTAACATAACGACAATTTTTTCTACGAGGCCTTGATATGTCATCTGCTAGTTGTAGACTAACGTACATTTCTTTCGTTTAATTCACTTTTAGTAGCTATTTGTTCAATTTTCAAGTTCTTTATAGCACTAACATTTATCAGAATAAATATTTTTAATTAGTATAATTTAATATTCTTACAGAGTCCTATTGTAAAAAATGAACTTTAACCCATTAATAATTCTAAGTTCATATAGTATTAAAAGAAAACTATTATATTTTGATTCATGTATTTTAACTTGAATAATTTTTAAATCTACTTAATGTTATAAAAAGTGCTAATGTAATATTATATTCTAAACAAACATTTCGATTTATTGTTGTCTGAAGATGCCTACTTATGGTTGAAAGACCTCACTACATAATTATATTTATTGAGACTTTAAAGTTATTTTAGTTTTGCTTTTTATTGTTCTGTATCTAATGCACAATGCATATTTATGTCACGAAAGCATCCACAATTTGAATAAATTAAACCGTACCTTAACAAAACACAGGATAATGCCTAATGCCATATTATACAAGTAACTTTTAGTTTATTGTGATTTTATTTAACTTGCTTTAGTTGTATTGTATTAGCATAACATTCTGAAGTAAGAAGCGTCCTATCCGTTCCAGGTTTGGGACTGAATGTCTTATCTTGATCAAATTAACAGTTTGTGATACCGTTTAACATATGTTACTATCAAGAAACTTTAGGTAGCCACTCCACGCCACACATGGTTGTGATAAAACACAAAAAACAAAGGGTCGTAAATAGCAATATTCAAATGAGCTGAAGGTCGCGGAAGATGCCGGAAATTCCTGGGCGGGCATGTGAGCGACTGAGCTAGGGGCCGCGGCGAGGCCAAGTGTGGTGCGTGGAGTAATTTGGAGCCAGGCCCGGGAGTGTTTACTCGCTGCGATCGCTTGTAATGAGCTGGGCGTGCAGGCTTCAGCAGGTCAACCAGGACCTTGGTCCACACCAGGACGTGCTGGAGACTTCAACGGTCGGGAGAACGATAGATGCTAGGGAGGAAGAAATACAGTATTAGGCCTACATGTGTACACGTATACAGAGAAAGAAGAAACAGATGTAACATCCAATAGTACGCTGAACGGATGTCGAGTAGTTAATTCTCCAAATATCTGTGAGGATGGCAGAGCCACCACCATCATTGTCACTCATTCCTGTGATTCCCTACAAATCCAGAATGATAAACGTAGTAATTATTAGGCTACTAAAGATTTATACAGATTTATACTAGTGGTAACTGCCACTAAGACATTCACTGCGGCTATAAGAAAGTGACCTATGTTTCTTTTTTATCTGCGGTATGTAGGAGGTTTATCTTTGGGAGGAGAGCCATGTGAACGTAGCCCGTTCAGACAGTCAGGTTTTAAAGATCTCATGAGTAAATATGTTAGGAGATCTTTAAAATACAAAATGTTAGATTATTGTTAGTGACTGATGCACCATACACTCAAGCTGATTAGAAACAACGCTTGCCATAGTATGTTTTGATCCGCTAAGGAAGTCACTGAAAAGAATACTAAAGAAACTGCATGAGGATTAATTGTTCGACTATCAAAAGGGTTGGGATGAAACCGGAACATCCAATTGTGTAGAAGTTTATAAAAATAGGGGCTGTAATAAGGGTTTGTCATATTAAAAAATATTGAGGAGAGAATTTGCGAGATATCGATCTGCATGTCTCTCCGTCTCTCTCTCTCTAGTCACAACAGATTTTAATGGTGGGCTTATGCATCAGACTTCAGTTAGTTTTAGGAAGATCAAGTCAAAGAGCAAAATAATAAGTAATTGGCACTTACAAGGAATATATTCTGATTATAAATTAAATTACTGTACTTATACATTATAATAACACGCAGAACTCAGCTGACCACATGTTAACCTCATCAGGGAACAGACAAGGTGCAGCGTATTGTTATCAGAGGAATGTACGCTTACTTAGATAATTTTATCTCAGATTTACAACAACATATAATTAAAGTTGCATGACCGTATATGGTTCCCTCAGTTCGTAATGCACTTCTAGGTGGATTTAACATTTAACTGAAGTTTATTTATATCATTTTGGAGAGCCTTAGTTGTATTTTATGGAAAGGAAAATTCAAAAGGATAACTTCTTTAAGGTTCGTAAATGTTTGTGTGATACCAATAAGTAGAGAGTTACCACTGAAAATACAAATTTATTTAATATTACAAAAAATTTTTGATTTTTTAAATTATTTTACTATGATTAAAAAGAAGATATTAGTTAATCTTAGTCCAAAAAAGAATGTTTACACATGATTTTTTTTTATTTTTTGTAAAACACTGATTTACATAAAAGTGTATATACATCAAGTTCTTATGGATAGAAACTCTTAAAAAAGCACCACTCTTAAGAAATTATAGATCTCTTAAACTTTGGTAGATTTATGATTTAAGGAAAAAATTGTTCCATGATAATAATAAAAACATTTTATAAATTTTTGCTCCAATAAAGAAAATGATTTGTTTACTTTAAAAATATGGCACAAACACAATTCTACCTAAATATTAGTATAATCTAGTCAGAAATGCAAGGTAAAAATTTTAAGTATGTACTAAAAGTAGTTATTGAAATGTATCGATTTTTGTCTAGAAAAAAACTGAAAAATAAAACTTTCGGAAATCGTACACTAAATCAAGGGCGGTGCTGCTCACTACACTAGCCTAAATTGAGCGGGGGAGTGCATCATCGCAAATACACATATATTTTAGCTATATAACAGGTTGAAATCCATGACATATATAGTTTTTCTGAACCAGGACAAAAACAAACATAGAATAAAAGTTTAAAAAGATAATAAATTGAAAATAAGATTTTTTGCAATTTTCAGTGGCAGGCTACATCCCTTAAATAAAATGTAGGCCTACAATTTTATCATAAAGTAAGTGCTCGTAAAATCCCACAAAACACCGATATCATGAAAAAATATACTGACTAGTTTTAACTTGTAATTCTAGCTTTGTAGTTCTGGAAAAATTATTAATAAACAATACATACCACTAATGAAGAATGTTTCTTATGATATATTTGGCATAATGCTTGTCAGAAACAAGCGAAAAAGTACGCAATGCTTATATAGTCTAGTCTGTTTAGTAGGAATTTGATGTAAAAATGTTTAATAAAATCTCATTTTACTCGGTTACACTTTAATATGTGTTGCAATGTTCTGAAATTTGATTTTATATAGGCCTAATGCTAATATATGCTATCTAACAAATCTTAACAGAATATGAAGATGTGTAAGATGTGAATTGTGTAAACGTTTAAATTCAAACCATTAACATTATTTTACAAAATATGTATGACAGAGTTTGTATAATTGATCAGCAAAATAATTTTAAACAATATTAGTAAAATGTATTACCAGATGTAATGATAGAATATTTATAAGTTATACAACGATTTAATTGATACTAGTAAATGTTATTTTACACAAGTAATAAAATACAGAGTGGTGAAAAAATATGGAATCGCTTTCTCAACATCGTTATTTTTGTCAATAGGTAATTTGATAATTGTTTTTAATAATTGTGTTCCATAAAGTATAATATTGATCGGAATTAATTTACTTAAAACCGTTAAATAGCGTAGAAATAATATTGTTAAAATTAGTTAGGCTTACTTTGAAATTCAAATGACCGCTACTCTGGAAAGGATAAACCTTTCGAAGTCCGGTTTGCGGCAATTAATGTTTCTTGAATAGAACTTTCGTTTCATACCAAACTCGACCTAGGCTTTCGTTGAAGATTTTCGTTCCTCCTCATGGGTCGCCCCCCTGAAAAGATGAAATGTCGCTAATTGCGTCAAAAAGTATGTCATTTGTAACCATGATCATGTACAAGACTTCACTTTTACAAGTGAAGTTGTGAAAGCGTTTCCATATTTTTGTTGGCACCCTGTATAGTTATGTGACTGTTGAATCATAAAGACATTTTATTTTACACTGATAATAAACATTGTTTCACAGTTATATTAACAGAAACTAAAATAGCAGGTATTAAATTTTATCTACTGCTAGTTAAAGTTATTTTGTAGAATCTTGAAAGGATATGTATATTTTTATTTTGTTAAAATAATTTATTTTGCTTTACGCACTGCTAAATCATTTCATGTAGGCTACCGTATCTTACAGGAAGTTATAAAAAGATGTTTTTAGTGATAGTTTTAATATGATTTGCGTGATGGCATAACACACACAAAAACTTATAAACCTTGATTATTTATCTTATAAGACATACGCAAAAGAGTTATTTTAAGTTAAATTATACACGTTCTACAAAGATGTTGTTAATAAATAAGTTTACATTATTTTCAAAACGATACAATTATAATGTACTTTGTAAATATAAACTTGTAAAACCTTTCTAATACAGTATAACTTTATATGACTTATCTGAAATAAATACCTTTTATAGAACTATAAAATATACATTTGGTGATAAAGTCTATGTTATAGGGGCTTTCTAGTTGCTACAGTACGTTATTAATAAATGATTTTCATATATACTTACAAAGAGAACGAGGACATTTTAAATGTAACTAATTTTGTTTTTGTTTATGTATTTTATGTGTGTATTTTAGGAATTGAATTTTATTTGTAATTGGGCATTTAAAATTTCATTTTGGTTTTTGTACATTCCTAATGATGGACGGCCGACGAAAGGCGCCAAGTTACGTGACGTAGATGCATCAAGTGACAGAGCCGAGCGAACGACCACTTTGACGAACAGCTGACTAAGTAAATGAGTGATAATATTGTGTTATTACGGGCAAAGCACGCCGACACTTACTGCAGATGAGTTAATCCCTTGTTTTCATTCACTTTGTGCCTTTACCTCGTTGAGGCAATTTCATCCGTCCAAATCTGTTGGTGACGTCATCAGAATATTTATTTACCATTACTCCTAATTTTAGTTGGATAATAAGTTATTATATTTGACTTAATTTGTGTAAAAAAGTATTTAAAGTACCTAGTTAAGAATAAATTCTGGTAGGCATGAATCCTTAGGGGTTATTAGGGATTAGGGATTCATTGCATGTTAGTATTAGTTTTAATCCAAGTCTCAATTTTTTATTTTGACTACAGACTTATTCATCTTAAAGTATATAATCAAAAACAAGTGCTCACTCATCACGAAATCTCCGAATTAACGGAACAGATTTTGATGAAATTTTGAGGGGAGTTATCTATTGTATCAATGAGATCCAGTAAGAAAGGATCTATTAAGAGTCTATTCCTATTGTGTAGAAAAGCCCCTCAACGTTTCCTTTTTCTATGAGTAACATTGGCATTAATTTAATTTAATAGTTTATATCAAATAGCTGATACAAAAGAACATTATAATCATGACACAAACGATTAGCTAATTTGTTTCCATTGTGAAATGTTAAAGGTCATTTCTAATAACTCTGACATGATTGCACTACTTTGCATCCCCTTAAGGTAGACTTTTATAAGGTTTTCTAGACTGTAAAACTTTGTTATCTAGGAGAACGTCAGCAGGCTAAGCTTGTATAAGGACTATTGATGTGATGGTTTAGAGAGGAGCACTGAGGGACGGGTAAGGAAGCATAGAGAACCACCCAGTAGTGAAGCAAGGACTGTTGGCTAGGGGAGGACTGGAGAGGTCACTGATCGATATATTCTTCATAAGTTAAACAGATAAGACCATGTTTTACGTATTATTTCCTATGAAATTGAAATTATCTTAGAGAAATTATTCATTATATAAAGAAGTAAAGAAAAATGTAATTGCTTAGCAAATGTAATTTTTTATTTTAATGTTTGTGAAATGATTATTTAAAATTGTTCTAATTAGAAAAATTGGCTGAAATGAAAAAAGGGTTAGTTTCAAAAACCAAAAGCAGTCAACATTAGAGATGTATTCAATAATTCTTTTAAATCTAAAAGGTTAAAACCGGCTCTTTAAATGATTAACAATGGAGCTATATTTTTGCTTAATTAAAAAAAATTTAACATTTATCTTACGAAAAAGATTCATGCTGGCTGAATGCCAATCCGGAAGTTACCAGAATGCCTGATCTCTCCAACTTCCTCAAACATTTGACATCTGAATAATATCCTTTCCGATATCTAAGCATACTCAGAAAGAAACACACCTAGTGGTCCAAATTAGCAGTGTCTAGTCCTTGCTCGAGGTCATCAAGTGGTTTCGGATCTCATCTCCGATAATCTATTCACCGCATTCGGGAAAGGAAGTGAGGTACCGGGAACTCTCAGGGAGTCCGAACCCTTGTCCTGGTGACAGGTGGGTATTAAATGTGCATCACCGTCCGTCCCCTGGCCTACCGTCTACCGGGTGGTGGTGGCGCCGAACTGCCCCGCCTTGCCGCCTCCGTTATTAGCAAATACCGCCAAATTGCTGATCATCCGCGTAGAAAATAGGTCCTCCGGGGCCGGATGTTGACCACCAATGGGTCGGTTCTGAGACCACGGACGAATTAACTCTCGGATAAACCACAGATTAGGAAATACTTCATCATTTGGTGTTGCAAGATCTGTTTCACGTCCGTGATTTGAACATCGTCTTTACTTTGTTTTGTTTTGTTTGATTCAAATGATCGGCTTGTTTCAAATTGAATGTACAACAAACCAAAATATTTTTCTATTAATAACTTATTTTTCTAGGAATTCCTTAATAGTTCAAATCGATTTGATCAACATTCAATATCAAACTTGTCAATGATATTTAGACGTCTTTTTTTGTCTGGCTAATCGAGAATCTATTTTCATTGTTAATTTATATTTATGGCGTACGAAATAAGGGATAAATAAGATACACATCCTGAATTTACTTGTAAACAGCTTACAAAATCATTTGTTTACCTGAACCATGCTATTGACTTGTATTAAAATTGATAGTGTTTTAAAGGGATTTTGGAATAATACTACGTTTTGATGAGTACCTTAAACTTACCATGATCTCGGCAAAATGGTTTAGACTCTCTCAACGTCGTGGGGTCACAGGCATCTGAAAAATAAAAAAAACGAGCACACTGTAGTTTTGTTGGGTATTTAAGATTGCCTTTTATTTCAACTTTATATGCAGTCTGTTAAATTTAAATACATGTTGACATCTTATAATTAATCAGTTAATCAGCTTAACAAATCTCTATTCATATGTTTTTAAACCTTAAATGGGCCTGCTATATTTTGATTTTGATTCAAACAACCTCACTTATGAAATTTCTTCCAATCTCATGAGACACCCCCTTAACACTCGAGTGTTAAAGAAGCGCTTTATTAAAACATCAACGTTCAATTCAAACAAATATCCTATGTATGAAGAAAATATAGCTTCAAGTTGTTCGCCAGTTGTGCAATCTAGTGCTTGTGAGAGCTACATTTCTTCTTAAGAGATAGCGAACGTAGAATTCACGACTGGACGTGAGCTGGAGAGCAGAAGCCACAGATCAAATTACAACAACAAATGATGGTTCATCAATAACAAGGCTCGTTACTAGCGGGCACGCTTACATCTGCCATTACTTTCGCAGGGTCCGTTCGTTACCTCTATCATTAGAATAACAAATAGAGAGCTCCTCATCAGTCAGAGTCCACCTTCGATCTGGATGTCTTAATTATCGGAAAGTTCAGCTCTAGACGTGCCATCTTCATCAGTTGAAACCTCCTTCAAGGCGCGTCAGGACATGATGTAACTTGCGTTATCTATATTCTGCTCAGCGAGAGTTGAGGGTGAGGCTCTGCCTTGACTGTCCCTGTTTCAAGGGTGCTGGCCAATAAGAAAAGAGTGTCCACGTGGACCTTTGATTTACAATGAAACTAATTGATTGGTATCATCATTCCCCAGTCAGACTCTGGCAGTCAGTTTGATAATACGTTCTGTTTTGTCTCGTGAACGCACAAAGCCTGCCACACGATCGAGAAGCCTAGCGCCTGTCACACCAGCAGTGGGCGGAGATTCAATATAAACTCTCCCTGGATAATGTATTGTCAATAATTTTGAATTTCGAGGGCTATCGAAACTCGTTAAAATTTTCCTTTTTTACTTTTGAAGGCTATAGAAACTTGTCAAAAATAGTACTTCTTTTGTGACATCGTCGTTCTCAATTGTACTACTTAGGTGATGAAGGCTATGGAAACTCGTTAACAATTGTACTGCTTTTGTTATTCCTGAAGGCTTTCGAAAATCATTATATTAAACTGTTATTAGGAAAATAGTTTTGAGCTGAATTCGGAAAGGGATTGTTCAAGACTTAGTCAACTCCACAGTAACTCACCTAGCGTAGGAATGTAGTAAGAGATTGCTACTTGCTATCTCTTTATTATCAAAATATTATCACAATACTTATCTATGTCTAGTACCATTTTAGTATCACACAATGCTATGTCACCAGTTTGAATGTATAGAGTGGATCTATTATCTATCTGGTACGAAAGAAAGTAAAGTGACAATTAAGACAACTAATATGACAGTGTATTACTATGTAGATTGGATAGTTAACATGTACCTGTGCCATTGTTGAACATTCAATAATATCATGTACGATATAAGTATACAGTATATCGTATACCGTACTGGAGATCAGGAGCAGGTCTTACAACTTGAATAAACCATACAAGTTAGACCATGGCACATTTAGGTATAAGGATCCTAGGCCAATTGAACATTGTGATATTGTAGTGTTACTGCTAGGCAAAGAAATGTTTTCACTCGTTGAAGGACCTGAATGAAGTGGCAGAAAGTCAAACCGTGTGAACATATACATGGTGTATTAATGTACCCGACATTTACGATTGAGTAAAGTAGCAGGAAAGGTCGGAGATGGTAGATGTATTTCTGAAGGACGACGTTCTTTCTGCCAGATAAACTTGTCCTATTTTTACAATATCGTGGAAGTGGAAACCATCATGTGTTCGAACTTCCGAAACAGCTTTTACCTTCGGAGAGCAACCTCTCACAAACATGTTTATCATGCTACAACTGCAGTATTTAAATTACACCTTGCCCATAGGGGGCGACAAGCTATTTCAGTCTTAAAAGGTTAAGTAGTTTTTGGTGTTCCATTAAGCGATTTCTCCAGGGAAGTCGGCTAATTATTGCTGGAGCCTGACTTAAGGGACATGATATCATAGGAACTAAATTTTAGTTCGTCTATGTTACATATTTTTCCTTTTCGCATTTGCATGTGTTATTTAACAGAGTTGTAAGTTGTAATAGAAGTTTGGGCTAGTTATTAATTTTATTTAGCTATACCTGAAAAACAAAATAGAATATATTCGGAAGGCCTAAAATTACATTCTTTCGTAATTACAAACGGGCAGCAGTTCATATAAAAAGAACAATAATTGTTTCTAATAATATTTGTAATAATACCTTTTTATAATTATTATACTAAAACTTAAACTGAGTTGTACAACATTTTAAAGGCCTTTTGTCGAACATTCAGTGAACAAATTATTAAGTTATACGATGTAAGAGTTATTCACAGACACTTGTAAGGATTTTTGAGGAATTATCTGAAATTATTAATTTTTTATACGTCTTTTGTATGCACAGTACATCGAAACAGCACAAAAAACTTATTATCTTTCACTAAAGCTAGTTTTAATAGTGCTATAATTTAATTGATTTTCCTTTAATTAGACCCAAAAATATTATTTTTCTTTATTATTGGGTTTTTATTATTGGTTCTACAGAAATGTATTCATACACTTTAACACATTTCGGGCCCCAACAAACAAACACTCATACCGACATGTTTCTATCACATTCTATCACAAATAATTTACTGCATAAGCATACCGATTTATAAAAATACCTGAATAAAACCTTTACAAGGCTACATCATAGCCAGGTCATTTACAGGGTCACAACCCCTGAACCAACTGTATAAATCACAAGTAATACACAAACCTTATAGAAACAAAGACGCAAGACAGGGATTCCTCAGTGGCCAGTTAGAATGAAACAATGATCATACTCGTACTAGCCATATACAAGACAGGAACTTAAGACAGTTCAGAAAAAAAAACAGGATTCGCGGAACCAAAACAGACGCTAATCAGAGACCGTAGAAGCAAGAAAAGTGTCAATCACAAGCTAGTCAAGATAAGACTGAGACCAAAGACTAGCCAGAAGAAATGCAAGAACTACAGAAGCTTAACATATGTTAGTCAGAGATCATAGAAGCAAGAACAGTGTAAATCACAAGCTAGTCAAGATAATACCGAAACCAAAGACCAGCCAGAAGAAATGTGGGGACTACATAAGCTTAACAGACGTTAGTCAGAGATCATAAAAGCAAGAACAGTGTCAATCACAAGCTAGTCAAGATAAGACTGAGACCAAAGACCAGCCAGAAGAAATGCAGGGACTACAGAAGCTTAACAGATGTTAGTCATTGATCATAGAAGTAAGAACAGTGTCAATCACAAGCTAGTCAAGATAAGCAAAACACAGTCTATTCAGACACTACTAAATCCAAGATGAAACATTGTCCATTATTAAATCCAAGGTAATACACATAGTAAACACTAAGAATATTATTCTTACTTGTTAAATTTTTGTGGTAGATTTTTGGATATCTGTACTAGGGATGAAGTAGTACAAAATTAACAGTTTTCCTATGGTTCATAAACTTGAATATTTTACGAATATTTAAACTGACATTTAAGTGTTTTATATAAAAAAAAAAAAAAAAACTATGACTTTTATACCTGATCGAAACAGCAAATCATCCAATGAATACGCAAACAGCATAACTAATCTTACATTATTTACAAAGTGAATTCATATAGCAAATTTTTGGTAAAGAGGTCATATTCATATTTAGTTTAGTAAAAATATGAATTTGTTCATATTATGTTCTGCTAAGAAAGGCTTGACAATGTGCATTTGATAAAATAAAAACCACTTTTATTAAATAAAGTTTCTTATAAATTTCTTTACGATATAATTTTATATTGCAAATTATCTAGTTGAAGAAATTACTACTTACTCTAATATTTAATTAATTTAACCTATTCATTTACAATTTAATAATACATGTTGATTAATTTGTGTCAGTTAATTCGTATTTGATAATTTGACTTTGAAGGAAACTTAACATTTCTGAGAACACGTACTATTCTTTAAATTGTGAAACCTTCAAGTGGATTTCAACAGATTCCCGCCACCATCAACATCCAGCACCAACACAAGAAGGATTAGCCTTGATGTTTACACCTTCCAAATGTCAGTTAGAAATCACCTGTGAGCATTCAAAAGGTCCTAATGTCCATGCCCCCTCCCACCCCAGCTGACACAAAAAGGATTAATGAGTCGCCAACAAAAGCGGCTCGCTCAAAACTCTAATGATCATGGAGGCCTTGATATTCTATTTAAATACGCACTGCCCCTGGAAGCAGTGAAAAAGATTGCCCAATACGTAATTGTGAGTTGGTATTCTAATGCCGGGTCCATTTACATGAATGGCCTAATGGTGTTTTAATACGAGCGAAAGGTGGGACATTCCGAGCAAGGGTTTGACATTTGCTGTTAATTATGGGCAAGTGGGTCAGCCGCGTAACTTGGCAGCCCGATCACACGGCTTTGTCCTGCCGACTTCCTTCACTCCTTAATGGAACATTCGTTAGTCCTCTTCAGAAAGAATGGGGTTACATCACTGATTTTCTCCAGTTTTATCTTAAATATTTATTGTTACACTCGGTCAATATCCGTTGGGTAGTATTTGTAGATGCTGGATGGGGCAATGTTTTCAATGAAGATGAGATTCATTTGCTTACGTGACTTGTGATGGGTAGGTGAATTCTAATCAGGGGCGCTCCTTGGTTTGATTTGGCCTACCAGTTTCTTCTTCTTTTTTTCCTTTTTTTCTGTAGAGGCATTTTATGTTTTTTCTCCCATTTCTGATATCCCCTTTTCTCTGTCTTTCTTTTCATATTAGAATGTCCTGACTTGATTCATTAGTTAGCCCTTTCTTGTTAGTCCTGAAGACGTTTTAAGGTTCCATAACGCACTGTATGCCATATATGTTCACCATATACAGAGGGCAGTTCATCATGGATGATAACACGTCTACTCTTTCTTAACACTTATCTTTAACAGCATTTGTTCAATGGGTTAACGAGTCCGTAGATTTTTTTCATATGATTTTTTTGTAACACTCAAAATTATGCTCCACTGGAAGAACGTGGTTTAGATGTTCTCATCTTGAAGCTAATTGGACCTTTATAAAAACATATCTTTATCTCAACAGAGTCTTAAGGTCATAGCATGAGGTAGGGCTACTAATTACCCATGACTGGATGGATCTACATATCGACACAGTAACACAAGTATGACTGGATGGATCTACATATCGACACAGTAACACAAGTATGACTGGATGCTTACATTACTTACTCTGCTGAATGCTGCACTGTAGATACATATCGACACAGTAACACAAGTATGACTGGATGGATCTACATATCGACACAGTAACACAAGTATGACTGGATGGATCTACATATCGACACAGTAACACAAGTATGACTGGATGGATCTACATATCGACACAGTAACACAAGTATGACTGGATGGATCTACATATCGACACAGTAACACAAGTATGACTGGATGGATCTACATATCGACACAGTAACACAAGTATGACTGGATGGATCTACATATCGATACAGTAACACAAGTATGACTGGATGGATCTACATATCGACACAGTAACACAAGTATGACTGGATGGATCTACATATCGACACAGTAACACAAGTATGACTGGATGGATCTACATATCGATACAGTAACACAAGTATGACTGGATGGATCTACATATCGACACAGTAACACAAGTACTGTATAATTATTTTTAAAACACTAGGAAATGGATAATGCATTCATCACGACATTTTAATTTATCGTTAATTATTCATAATTACTTTAAAATTACCTTTGCCTTTTCAAATGTACAGTTAGAACAATTTAAATTATTCTGTAACCACGCATATATTATAGTGTTTAAAATTCAGTGTTAACTAAATAAAAGAAAAGTTGTGTAATAATCTAACAGAATAAAAATTACTTTCACTCGACTACTAGTTATAGTAAGTATTTTAACTCAGTTAAACAGGAAAACCACAGCCTACTTTTTTATATTCTGCCCAATTTATAACCCCGATCTCTCCAAAAAACACAGCATTATCAGTTGTTGATCATACTAATAGATAATTAATGAATATCAGTAGATGTGACTTATAAATATAAGCATTGTTTAACAAAGTGATTATAAACTAGACAGTTCTAATGTGCTTTTTATAAACTGTTTTTATCATTTTCAGGATGTCATATGTTAAGAACAACTCTGTTAATTATACAAAACAATACACATACGCCTATTGTAATATGTTCTAAAAATTAAAACACGCCAAAAATACAAAAATAGAGAAGACTTTTCTGATAGCTGAAAACTTTTTCTTACCATTTATGTACAATTCTAGTGGACCTCCTTGCACACTTCCAACTCTATCACTCACTATGGTCGTCACCTCACCCGTGCAATTTTGTTATTTTTTCAAATTACACGCCTTCGTTGTTAAAAAGTTAGTCTCTTATTTAAATCACAAGGAAAACGGTAAATGAGGCTTTGATTAGCCTTTATTGAAATATTTATCACTTACTTTATTTTAGATCTTTGTGAGGAAATATTAAAAATCGTTTCTTAGTACTCATCTAGAACCAATAACCAATATTTGCCCAATAACCAACAACCATGAGTGGGCGGGTGAGTCAATACCTAACGTGTATGTGTTGGCGGATGATACATAAGTTTACCACCGTACGTGTATGGGTGGGCGGATGGGTCAATACCACTGTACTTGAACGAGTGTATTGAATACACTCGTACTTGAATAACCAATATAGTTCAAAGCCTTGTAAGTTTTTAGAAACTGATATCAGTCAAATAATTGTATTGTTTAATACAGTATTTAAATATTAACTTCAAACCAATAAAAGTTGTATTTATCATATTATCCCAGTTACTTTACTAAATTTACCAATACAAAACTAGACCCTTCAATTATATTTATTCGCCTGTAATAGGCCTACATAGATTTATTAGACGCCAAGTTCCAAAAAAATCAATCTTTGTGGCTGTAAATTCAAATCAGAAAGACATCAACGCGCGGTTAAACAGAAGCCGTGTATTATCCTGCCTCGCCTACCTACTTACACGGTAGACTGCTGGTACGGACGTAAATTACCTACAACAGCGTCTTTATGGATAACTTGATATTTACTGCAGGGAAACAGAATGTTGAATTGGTGACCTTGAACGTGGAATAAAGGTTATACGATTTTATGTCTTTAATAATAGGCCTACACAGCTGAGAAAATAATAGAATGGTAGTCAAAACCTTTCAGATTCAAGTATCATCATTTATTAAATGATGAATGTATTTATTATCTACTGATAGATTTACTCTTGTACACGAATCAACTGTAATGAGATGCATTTCACAAAAAAATAAATTGTTAACTAAGCATTAAACCGTCAGTGACAGATTTATGGTTCTATGATTCTATATTTTTACAAACAGGAGTCACCTTTCTCTTTATAAATAGCCTATTAATTTGTTCAGTTGTTCAGTACAAATAAAACTTGAGTAAACACTATCAACAGCTGTTTTGTATAAACATACGTCTTGATATTGATAGAGCTCAGATCGAATGTGATACGTAATTTAATCAAATTGTATTTATTTTTTATTGAAATATGACTTAAGATGAACATTTTCCTAACTGCCGAGCCACCGCTGGGAAATCAGTACGTACAGTCTTACCTTCAGCGGGGTAAAATATGTTTTAGCTGTACGTCCTTATGTGTCATTATAATGATTATAGGCTCTAGTGAACACTTTACTGTTATTAAAGGCCCTATATCGTGAACTGTAAGATGATTGTATGAGTTTTTTAACTAAAAATGTTCAGAATGACTTTTAAAGGTTTTACATATTTAACTGCAAGAAAAATATATTAATATTTAATCTTTTACAAAAGCATTTTATGGTCCACTATAACAGTCCTTCACATATCAAATGGCACTTCAAGTGTTATGATACGACCTTGTTACGAAGGGAATTCTTGAAGTATGAACCCACGTGTTTAGCGTTATTGAAACGACCCACATAATAACTGTATTTAACTAGCGTACTCAAATGTTGGTCGATAAATTATGCTTATAATCAAATTTTGTCAAGCCTACTATATTTTCATGTTTCAAATGTTATTGTCTGTAATAATTGAAACATTGATAGCGTTTTGCTGATTCAAAACAGAGAGGTATCTAATCGTTTTTATACCATGACATAACATTGCCGCATAAAAAGAGGTTTGTAAGTTTACAATAACAGCTTTTTTCACCAATTAGCTGACGAGCAATAGACAGAAACACACTTATGGTAAACAATTACAACGTCGACCCTGTTCCTGTCAAGTCATGTGACATTACAAAGTACTGCATGTACGTACAAGAGCAAATAAATAGGCATTATTGTTATGATGATAAACTGTTATAAGTTACTAAAAATTAAATGTTCTGTTATTGTTTACATGACTTATTAAAAAAGTGGTGATATGATTGTAACCGGGATCTATTCAGTGGTCAGATTAATTCCAAGTCTTTTTAAGACCCAATATGTTCTTTTTAACAATTTAATCAGTTGTAAATTGTGAACATTCTTAGTTTAACTTATTTTAGTTGTAGGCCGGATGATTAAAATTTAACCTGTAACTTTTATTAAATTTGGAAAATTGAAGTAGATTAAGCAATAACTATTAACAAATAAATTCAACTTATTTTTGTATAGAAAGGTATTGTAGATAATTTATAACTTTTGAATCTTAAGAGCAAGTTTTTACACATTTAATGCATCTTATGTTCTAATATGTACATATAGCTCAGAAAACGACAAATTCACAATACATTACCGAGTGTAATTGAAATTCCCTAACTTGTCCCTGGCAACAGCCACCCTATGTATTATGTTAAAATATAACACTTTTTCACCTTATTTGTATTTATATACACACTTACAATAAACGATACAACCCAATAAATGCCCGTGATAAAATCATATAAACAAAAATAAACAGTATTCCTCCTTTCAACACTAAATTTCCACTGGCAACCAACTTCCGTGCACATTCTGAGGTAGCCTAGCGGTCATCAAATTCCCCTCAGCTACCGAATGCCGAAGCGATGTTCCGTCGTGCATATGATTAGGCAACCAAAGTGTGACTCCTTGCCGCCCACGACAGATTACCCCAGGTAGTGGCGGGGAGGAAAGGGAGAGGAATTTGACTACTCACTCCCAACAAAGGCAGCTACACCACTAATGTCTTTTCCGAAGTAGCGTTGGAAATTCCGTTGAAGCCTCATTTGTGTATTAAAAAGAGTGAAATGCGCGCGAGTAATCTTGAATACATTACCCGCTAATGTGAATTTGGTGAGGGGTTTTGTAATCCTCGAACATGGACAGGTGTTCTAATGCACCTGCGACTACAAACACAACACATTTGGTGACGTAATGATAGGAATTACGAAACATATTAAATATTTTTGGAATATTTAAAATTTTTAAATTTTAACAGAAATAAATAATCGCAATTTTAAAACTACTGATAAAATCATGAAATAAATATTTATCCTAATTTCTAAGTATTTTTTATAAAAGCCTACAAATTTAAATAATAAGAATAGTTTTATTTAACTAAACAATAACAGGTGAAACCGATAACAACCCCCTACGTTTTATTCAGTAACATTTTAAAAATAACATTATTCTGAGTTAACTGTTATGATTATAATAAGATAATACAGCATGCTTCTATGTGATTATAGGATCTCCTTTTGTGATTCTTTGAACTTGGACATGACTTTTTCAACTATTGATATTTTTAGAAAAGTAAGATCCAAATTATTTTAAAAATAAATGTAAGAGTTGAATTTGATGAGTGGAACACCACCAAGCAAACACGGAATGAAAATACTGAATTGAAAGGATGAGCAGGAACTAAAGAAACTAGATTTTGAGAACATATAGTTCAGAATATCATTTGAAAATCGAAAAATAATATAATCGGAAATCAACAATAAAATTAAGTAAATCAATGGATGGTAGAATGAATATGAAATGATGGAAGAAGTTTTGGAGATACTTTTGAATACGAAGAAGGATGAAGTAAAAGAAATAGATGAAAGAAAAATATTAGACGCTCACTAGAAGCAGTACTGGTCCGGCCATGGTATCAATACTATGGTGGACCAGCCGGCGGCTCCTGGCTAATGGTGATGGCCCAAATCCAGAGGGAGCTGAGTCACCTCATTAACTGGCCATTTACATACCCAGGACACGTGGGAATCTCTTCATCCTACCATGGCTGGACGACAGCTCCCTTACTAGAGGCCACGGTATCAATATTATGGTGGACCAGTCGGTGGCTCCTGGCTAATGGTAATGGCCCTAATCCAGAAGGAGCTGAGCTCATTACCTGGCCATTTACATACCCAGGACACGTGGGAATCTCTTCATCCTACCATGGCTGGACGACAGCTCCCTCACTGCAGGCGATGGTATCAATACTGAGGCGGGCAAGCCGGCGGCTCCTGGCTGATGGTGATGGCCCATATCCAGAGGGAGCTTAGTCACCGCATTACCTGGCCATTTACATACCCAGGACACGTGGGAATGTCTTCATCCTACCATGGCTGGACGACAGCTCCCTCACTGCTGGCCATGGTATCAATACTGAGGCGGGCAAGCCGGCGGCTCCTGGCTGATGGTGATGGCCCTAATCCAGAGGGAGCTGAGTCGCCTCATTACCTGGCCATTTACATACCCAGGACACGTGGGAATGTATTCATCCTACCATGGCTGGACGACAGCTCCCTTACTAGAGGCCACGGTATCAATAATGTGGTGGACGAGCCGGCGGCTCCTGGCTGATGGTGATGGCCCTAATCCAGGAGGAGCTGAGTCACTTCATTACCTTGCCATTTACATACCTAGGATACATTGGAATGGCTTCATCCTACTATTGCTGCACAACAGCTCCCTTACTTGAGGTCATGGTATCAATATTGCGGTGGACGATCCGGAGGTTCCTGGCTGATGGCCCTAATCCAGAAGGAGCCGAGTCACCTCATTACCTGGCCATGTACATACCTAGGATCCGTGAGAATGGCTTCATCCTACCACGGATGGACAACTTCTCTCTTTCTGGAACTAATAAGGGGAACCTCAATGTTATTTTTATGTGATAGGGCGTATAGGGCGTAAACATGTCGCAGTAGTTGCAGTTTCTTCATAGTTGATGAAATATATGAAATTACTTTCTTATGGAAAATAACTGCCTTATTGTTTCCCCTTGTTAAATTGTTTTTCATATTTATACATCTTACATTTATAATATTAAAAAATAATATTCAATATGGTTATGTTGCGAGATCCGTCATAAAATGAAAGAGGTTCTAATTTAATAAAGTTAAAACCTAGTTTATGGAAAATTTCATAGTTATCGTGTCAGAACATGAACCTTTTACTCATTTATACATGAATTCACTATATACTGTAAATTCACGTTCAAATATCCAAACCAGATGTATTCCTTGCAGGATTGCAGGAAAGGCACGTGGTCGACCAGAGGCCGGTGGAGGGACGCCACGTGACCACCCTTCCCCACTCAGCCCACGTGCCTACAAGAGGTGCTATTTGGTGACTGGGTACTCTGAGAGTTCCTTTGTTGATCTGATCTGATATAATGTCTAGATAGATATACGTGAATGAAAGTATGTAGGCCTGTGTGCAATGAATGATCTGTGGATTGTAATTCTTGAGTGTATAATACGTAAGTACGTGTCAACAAATGTAAAATATATATATGAAACTCATTATAAAACCAGTGTTTCACTTCGTTAAAAATTGAGACTTCAAAATCCATGATAAGATTTTATGAGTAATAGCAGTCAAAACATCAAGGTTCAAGAACTAGACTTTACGAGGAAGCTTCAATACGAGGAGTTTTAGGATATGCAGTTTTAGTTACCATCAATTAAAGCTATTGAGGTTTCACGAACCAAAATCTTCACTGAGTTTTAGGATATGCAGTTTTAGTTACCATCAATTAAAGCTATTGAGGTTTCACGAACCAAAATCTTCACTGAGTTTTAGGATATGCAGTTTTAGTTACCATCAATTAAAGCTATTGAGGTTTCACGAACCAAAATCTTCACTGAGTTTTAGGATATGCAGTTTTAGTTACCATCAATTAAAGCTATTGAGGTTTCACGAACCAAAATCTTCACTGAGTTTTAGGATATGCAGTTTTAGTTACCATCAATTAAAGCTATTGAGGTTTCACGAACCAAAATCTTCACTGAGTTTTAGGATATGCAGTTTTAGTTACCATCAATTAAAGCTATTGAGGTTTCACGAACCAAAATCTTCACTGAGTTTTAGGATATGCAGTTTTAGTTACCATCAATTAAAGCTATTGAGGTTTCACGAACCAAAATCTTCACTGAGTTTTAGGATATGCAGTTTTAGTTACCATCAATTAAAGCTATTGAGGTTTCACGAACCAAAATCTTCACTGAGTTTTAGGATATGCAGTTTTAGTTACCATCAATTAAAGCTATTGAGGTTTCACGAACCAAAATCTTCACTGAGTTTTAGGATATGCAGTTTTAGTTACCATCAATTAAAGCTATTGAGGTTTCACGAACCAAAATCTTCACTGAGTTTTAGGATATGCAGTTTTAGTTACCATCAATTAAAGCTATTGAGGTTTCACGAACCAAAATCTTCACTGAGTTTTAGGATATGCAGTTTTAGTTACCATCAATTAAAGCTATTGAGGTTTCACGAACCAAAATCTTCACTGAGTTTTAGGATATGCAGTTTTAGTTACCATCAATTAAAGCTCAACACTCGTAAATAACAAGAAAGTCCCAGCTTTTATTCTTCTTATAGATGAAATAAATATTTTTAGATGCGCGTAGCATTTTAACTTTGACCATAGGAGTATAAAAAATAAATCTTTCAAAAAAAAATCGGGTGGAAATTAGGTGGAAAGCCACTTAAGTCTTCAAGAAAGCAGAGCTCCACCGGAGCCCGTTGTAACTACTCAGTGTCCCAAGTAGACGTGAAAAGTCTCGTTGCGCTGTTTTATGCAAAACGTTTTAACAGTGAATTTCGTGATTTCTTACTTCTAGACTTCAGTTTTTACTCTGATTTGGAAGTTGTTACTGGCTAAATAAGTAAGTAAGTATAAAGTAATTCTTAAATCTCACACGCTAGAACTGTTTCATGAAGTATCTACAGACGAGCACGCTTTTGTCCTACTATACTTTTAGGTTATAAAGATCCATGTTTAGTTTAAAGTAACCAGTTGAATAAGTTGTACCTCTCAGAGTACCGTAAGTTGTACCGGTACGAGTTAGGATACTTTGATGGCAAGTTCCATATCAATTAAGTTTTTTTTTTTCAAAAAAGAAAAGGCAACAAAAACTGAGAGAAAAGTTACAAAAAAATCAGTTACAAAGTTACGGGTAAAAAGAAAGTTAGATAAAGATTTAGTAACATCATGTCTACCTACATCTTCAAACCAATGTGGCATTGTGATCGAGGTTAAAGCAGATGAATGGTTTAGCAGTGTTTGTGAAGAAGCTTTAATTGAAGATATGATACAACGTTTGGAGTGTAAAGCTTGGGTACACGAGACCTGTGCTGGTGTCAAATCAGGAATATAAATTTCTATTTGTACAGAATGTAAATATTAATTTAAATGGTTATTTGTTTTATGGCTTTATGCACTTCTTATTTAAACAAATATATTAATAGAATAAAGTGTACTGTTCCTTACGTGATTCTTTCACATTTTTCATGAAAGTCATTTAAACATAGACGGTATGACTTAGGCAACTGGTACTCTAAGTTGTAACACTTGCAAAACTTTCCTAAAACCCACTTTACATCATCTTTTAATAGCCGTCTGTGGCTGAGGGTGCTTTTATGGACAGGTTACCAGGTATACCTTTATAATATATAAGCATAGGTCTTTAGTTCAAGAAATTGTAAATTACAAAAATCAAAAACTGAAAATTGGCACGACTTAGGCAACTTTCCCACAATATTTATGCATTATTTCAAGTACAACGCAAAAAACGGCAATTTTTGGCCTGAATTTGTCAAACTAAGCGCTACAAGGCGACCAGATGCAGCGGATGAATTGACCGTTGTCGTAAGAGCTCCCATAGTTTTTGCAGTTGAAAGGAAATACATTAATCACTACATGTGTTCACAGCATTACCATATATAAGGAAACAAGGGATAGATAGCAGCGGGGCATTCTCACAGACACAGAAGTGCAAGCCGACTTTAATGCAAGAACCATGTAAATAACCCGCGACATTAACAATTCTCCAGTTTCATATTAATGTCTGCGGAAATAAACTGAACATATTCATAATTAAAAAGGCCGTGCAGAAATAAGTAATGAGAGCGAAGAGAGTGACAGGTGCACTTGGATCTGCATAACATGCACCGCCGCCTGCATCGCTGCACTCGCGTTAATTATGAGCAGTTACTCTGGCCGTCCAGCCATCTGGCCATCTCAGCAGAAGTACAATTGAATCTGCCAGAGTTTGGGAAAGTGTCACACCGAGAGCCATTTGCCTGAAAGGTAACAAAGTAAAAAAAGGAAGATTTATATGAATTATTTCCTTCGAATCGTAATTAATTAAACTAATAAAATAACAGCTTTTATACTAAATGTCTTAAACAGGACAGTACAGTTGACAAATATGTCAAAAAAAGGATATGTTGTTTGAAGGAGACCTGCACTAAAATATAACAGATCATAATCAAGTTAAAATTTTTGGTTTAAACTCTGCGATTGTGTCTAAATGAAAAATAAAATAATTGTTAAATATTAAGCAGATAATTCAGAATTAGAATATTGCCTGCTTTTGATTAGGGATATAATATATATATATATATATATATATATATATATATATATATATATATATATATATATATATATATATATATATATATATATATATATATTAAGGATGCAAACCCGTTTACAAGGAATACGATAACAAGTGCTTCTTATAGACACTAATATTCCTCTCCTCTCACAAGATAACGCTTTCATTTTTGTTAATACTTCATGCTACTTCAGTATAACATAAAATACATATATTTTCACTGTATTGATCAGTTAAAGGGTTGTGATTTATAGTTAACGGCAGACTTTTAAAAGTAGGTGGTCGTGGATAAAATTATAGAATACCAATTTTACTATTTATAGAAATCTTTACAATGCCCAGTTATTAGAGCTCTGGTACCTTTTCCATTCAAGCAATAAATAACTAGACGGACGCGAGACTCAACCATCCGAAGTGAAAACAAGTCGAGGAAACTTTGATAAAACTGTTGCACTGTCATTTTGGAATCTATGATCCTACTAATTGACACTGGCTAATACTAAAAAAAGTTGATAAATAAATAAACAGTACAAGTAAACGTCACACAACACAAATATATTACAACACAAGTACAAAATGCACAAATATTATGGTGATCGATTTCGGTGATCCACGCTCACCCTCCTCAGACCAGAGGGATTCACAAAAGAATAATAATAATAAATAAATAAACTATCTACGTGTAACGTGTGTTATTAAAGCTACGTCATCTATAAGAAAATGTATCTGTGTACAACATCATGACGACTAAACCTAAGAAAATGTATCTGTGTACAATAGATGTCGATCAAACGTAATAAAATGTATCTGTGTACAATATAATGACGACCAAACCTAAGAAAATGTATCTGTGTACAATACATGTCGATCAAACGTAATAAAATGTATCTGTGTGCAATATCAAGACGACCAAACCTAAGAAAATGTATCTGTGTACAATACATGTCGATCAAACGTAATAAAATGTATCTGTGTACAATATCATGACGACCAAACCTAAGAAAATGTATCTGTGTACAATACATGTCGATCAAACGTAATAAAATGTATCTGTGTACAATATCAAGACGACCAAACCTAAGAAAATGTATCTGTGTACAATATCATGACGACCAAACCTAAGAAAATGTATCTGTGTACAATACATGTCGATCAAACGTAATAAAATGTATCTGTGTACAATATCAAGACGACCAAACCTAAGAAAATGTATCTGTGAACAGTATCAAGACGACTAAACCTACGAAAATGTATATGTGTACAGTATCAAGACGACCAAACCTAAGAAAATGTATCTGTGTACAGTATCAAGACGACCAAACCTAAGAAAATGTATCTGTGTACAGTATCATGACGACTAAACCTAAGAAAATGTATCTGTGTACAATACATGTCGATCAAACGTAATAAAATGTATCTGTGTGCAATATCATGACGATCAAACCTAAGAAAATGTATCTGTGTACAATACATGTCGATCAAACGTAATAAAATGTATCTGTGTGCAATATCATGACGATCAAACCTAAGAAAATGTATCTGTGTACAGTATCATGACGACTAAACCTAAGAAAATGTATCTGTGTACAATACATGTCGATCAAACGTAATAAAACGTATCTGTGTGCAATATCATGACGATCAAACCTAAGAAAATGTATCTTTGTACAATATCAAGACGACCAAACCTAAGAAAATGTTTGAAAATTGACAAATTAATTTTACGTATTCGTAAAGCAAACCATATAAGATCTTCTATGTATTGACTTGGGGATTTAGAAAAGGGTATATGCAATGACTGCCCGCTCCGTGAATTATCCTTGACCTTATATTTAAAGTATCTTTGATTTGCAATTTATGAACTTAAAGTTGATATAAATTTAATGTACAAAAAACTTGTGAGTGGGGTACTTCCCTTGTTGCACGCATATAGGTTTAATGTAGGTTAGCAACTGTAGTTAATTTTTTTTCAAATAAGATAGGTAAGGTTTGTAAAATACCGCTTTTGTTATGTGGTGTCTATAAGTAAGAAGTCGGATTGCAGAGTGCGTGTCCAAGGTTCGAATCCCAAACTGAGCTAACAGTCAGTACTTCTCACGTGCTTAGTTTCCGCACAAATCGACGGCACGTATAAACTGTGAGTAAAGTAAATAATAAATAAATAATTGAATGTGTGGCATAAAACTATTCTCTACAAAAATTACTTTCATAAACAAAAATAGTTTAGGAACTATTCGCGTCGTTCAGGAAGGAACCTTGTTGTCTCGGAAGAATCACGCGAACGTCGGAAGTACTGCATAAAATATGAAAATAACGTAGCAAAATTACACGTGGACAATTAGAATTTAGGCGTGTAGACATTTCCGCTGTTTACCTCCCGTTATTTATCGCTTAATTGTTGCTAAAAGTCTCAGCTGATTATTACGAACAATAATAATCTTGTAACATTGCTTTCTCTGAATGTTGGAAATGTACTGTTGTCTTCTTTCCAGCTTTGTTTCTGTTATTCTCAATCACACAAACCCCGCATTACGTGGTTATAAATAACTATAAAACATTTGTTTACAATTAGACAAGCTGTAAGAATTAAACTACTGCAATAGCTCTAAACTAATGTAATAGTTAGTTATAACATTCATTAGTACAAACAATTTAAACTATTAAAAACTTTATATTACATAGTAAATCTTATGTTCAAATCAACCAATATTTTAAACAATAATTTAACATTCTTAAGTGTTTTCCTTGCTTATTTACATTAGGAACAAAAACATGGCCGTGTCAATGACTCATGTACTTAAAAAATTCCATTTTTAAGTACTTAAGAAACAAACGTCAAATTTGAACAACCCTAGATGTCTACAATCTTGTATAAAAAATTCCACAGACCTATTTTGGTAGTTACACTTTTGTTTGATTAAAACAATTTCAGATATAGTTTTTCTATGTAAATAACGTAATAATGTAACACACTGCCCATTTAGTATAGTATGAATAACATTAAAATAAATTAAATAGAGTTAAATCTACAATAAAACTATAGTTCAGATGATTATATACAAGATTTTCAGTATTCAACAAGGATTACAGTTACAAAACATTTTTTTTAAATTCTTTAATCCCTCTTAATGTTAATCAAGGAGCCTTTTAGAAACTCTAAAACAAATCGGTGTTCATATAAGTAAAACAACAAATGTAAAATGATTTAAGGTAACTGTTTAGTTGAACTATATAACGGTTACACACAACATGAAAAATTTAAGTAAATGTTGTTACAATGTTCTAGAGTTTAGGTCGGCAACAACAGATGTCGCTGCATGAGCCTCACGCGATCTGTCGCCACCCCCCCCCCCCCCGTCAACTTGTTATATATTGTTAATTGGGTTAGTTCAATTAATAAAGCCTCGTTTATCAAGTCCATAACGCACTACCGCTGATTTAATTGGACTGCGCATGCGAGTCATCAAATATCGCTCTGCGCATTCATACAGCTGGTGGCTCTTACATGTTAGTGCGCAAGACGAATATTTGGTAGTGCGCGAAATGCCAGTTACGAATTTACGTACATTATGACTATATTGTTGTGGGTATCCCAGCTGTAAGTATTATAATAGAGAACTTTGGCTCATCGTTTGTTTGTCTGCTTGTAAAAATGGAGTTAGAAAAAAAGATAAGAGCTAAGTGGAAAATATAGAGTGATGTTTTATGACAGTAGGTGGTTGATTTTGTAATGGATTGATACTTTTATAACTATTACAAATTAATTATATGTTTACTCTACTTAGATAAGGAATGTTTAACTACATGTTCAGACCAACACTTCGTAGTTCGGATTCCACGTAAAGCCGTAGGTCCCTTAGTTGCCCTAACTGTTGGGATATTAATAAATTGCCCTTTCTGAGGAACAATTAAACTCAGTTAGTAACCAGACTACACTCATCCACACTCATCCTACATTTATGTCATCATTCATATTCACCTTAAAATACGCACAACGCTGTGTTGGCGTCTCATAAGTAAGAATATGAACACTATAATAGAACTATGTTCAGTTCGAAGGTGAAATGATGAAACACTATCTCTGCTGCCGATATTTCTTGATCAATCATATGGTTTGCCATAGGGAGATGAATTGAGACTCTCGAGACTTTATATTGTATAGCGCGTTTCTTAGTCATTGATTTTTTCAATATCTAAAAATATATGCTTTTAATTATAAGAGGTCTATAGGTATTTAGAATTGAAATAGTTATAATTTTTCTTCTAAAGTTATTGAAACTCGGTGCAAAACACTCTTACTTTTAAAAATCTACAATCAGTTATCAGATAAAGCTAGTGGCACCCTATCTGTAATTGGCTTGCTATTTGGCAAAACACAATATATATGCAATCACAACTTTATAGTAAATTTTGTAAAGTTATTGAAAGTAATGACACTGGCCTTTTTTATGATTGTACATAATCTATTTCTGTGTACTCTCCATTTAGTGAGAGATAATAAAGTTTCAGTTTGACAATAGCTATTTAATATTAGTTTCGTTATTTTATGTCCTTATAATGGTAAAAAACTCAACAAATGAATAACGCGTGTAGTCCTACTTTTTCTTTTTATTTCTTTTTTTTTCAAGAAGAAACATAGTTTTACGATTAAACAGTTGTTATATTAGTAGCCTACCATACAGTTTTACTTGTGTGTTGAAGGAATAAGGAAAATGAAGAAAGATTAGTGTATTAACATTTATTTTACATGAAACTAAAAAATGAAGTGTCAAAATCTGTCCCTAAGAGATTGTTTTAAAAAGTTAAGCATTTCCTTGTGTACTTTATTCCTGGACATGTTCACAACAGTTGAATAATGCAGCAGAAGCCAAGATTTCATGGTTGAAATAATTTAATATAAAAAAGCGCAATTAATAATTGTAACGCCTGTTGATTAGAATCTGCACCAGAAAAATGGAACAGCTGACGTGAAGGTAAATGACAGCGCGTAGGTTTTACAGAGTTTTATTTTAATTATATTGATAAATATCTGGCAGTTAATGTATTCATATAATTACCGGATAGTTTTGCAATATGTATATTTTAAACAAACATAAAAACTGGCGCGAATGCAACTCAAATTATTAATTGTAGGCTATTTTAATTAATTTAATAGTTAGATATGCAGAAGACGCCATTAGTTTGTATTACAATGACGGTATAATAAATTACACTTAAGATTAAAGTCGATGTGAGAAAACTTGCATAAAGTAGTGCCCGAGAGAATTTTGGAACAGGAAATTTGTTTTAAATTAGCGTTTAAGGACATATTATGAGGTCATTGACCTTCAGGTAGGCAATTAAATTAAATGTCAAATAGTTGAGAATATCTTGAAAGAGCTGTTATATACAAACATTAAAATCTCAGTAAAATGTTTAGTTTTACAACCCTTAATCTAACAAATATATTTTTAATCCAAACAATTTAAGTTATAATTGTGAAATATTTTATATTAAAATGCTTATATTTAAATTAACGATTAGTGCCAGTTAAAATTTTTACTGTAATGAAATTCTCTTCAACGGAGAAATACATTTTTAAACACTTCCGTAAGTTAAAGTGTGGAATTAAAAATATTTTAAATAAAATAACTACATATTTTACAGCTGCGATTGTTTGTCTTATTAGCATGTCACTTAGATCTGGTATTAAGGAAAATACACTCGACTATCTTGTGACATTGACCTGTAAATAAATAAATACATTTTATTGTTGTTAGCATTATTGAATTACTTTATAAAAACATCATTTTATATATGGAGTGTTTTAGTTGTTAGCAACATATAAACTTTGACAGTTAACTGTAATTTACATTTTAGCAGTTATAAAATATCCTTGTTTCTTACAGTGAGAGAGTCCATATCGTGAAAAAGTTTGACAAGAACATTTGAATGAATCCTTGTCGGAAACTACACGGTAACACAGTTAATACAGGTATAACGATGTACCTATGGTATCGAAACTACAGGGTAACAAAGTTCGAACAGGTATAAAGTTATATCCATAGTATCAAAACTACACGGTAACACAGTTCGAACACGTATAACGTTGTACCTCTGGTATCGAAAATACACGGTAACACAGTTAATACAGGTATAACGTTGTACCTATGGTATCGAAACTACACGGTAACACAGTTAATACAGGTATAACGTTGTACCTATGGTATCGAAACTTCACGGTAACACAGTTAATACAGGTATAACGATGTACCTATGGTATCGAAACTACACGGTAACACAGTTAAAACAGATATCACGTTGTACCTATGGTATCGAAACTACCCGGTAGCACAGTTAATACAGGTATAACGATGTACCTATGGTATCGAAACTTTACGTTAACACAGTTAAAACAGATATCACGTTGTACCAATGGTAATGAAACTACCCGGTAGCACAGTTAATACAGGTATAACGATGTACCTATGGTATCGAAACTTTACGGTAACACAGTTAAAACAGATATCACGTTGTACCTATGGTATCGAAACTACCCGGTAGCACAGTAATTTAGGTATAACGATGTACCTATGGTATCGATACTACACGGTAACACAGTTAATACAGGTATAACGTTGTACCTATGGCATCGAAACTACACGGTAACACAGTTAATACAGATATAACGTACCTATGGTATCAAAACTACAGGGTAACACTGTTAATGCAGATATCACGTTGGTCATATGGTATCGAAACTACAGGGTAACAAAGTTCGAACAGGTATAAAGTTATACCCATAGTATCAAAACTACACGGTAACACAGTTCGAACACGTATAACGTTGTACCTCTGGTATCGAAACTAAACGGTAACACAGTTAATACAGATATAACGTTGTACCTATGGTATCGAAACTAAACGGTAACACAGTTAATACAGATATAACGTTGTACCTATGGTATCGAAACTACACGGTAACATAGTTAATACAGATATCACGTTGTACATATGGTATTGAAACACAGCCAGTTAGCTTTAAACCTAAATAGAAATTACGCATTTAAGAAATACCGTGGAGTATTTAAGTGTCCGCGAGGTTTGACTACCTCAAGGGTTGTCCTGGGCCAAATAAGATCCTGTCATTTGTTTTAGCCTTAACTTGAAAGGATTATATTTTAGGTAGAACTGTGCTAAGTACCCTGATTAATTTTGACACATTACTGTCCGTGAATTGTATCGATTTGGTGTTCTTTAACAAAATTCGGACTCATCATGTGAAACAGACGGCTTTTTAAGTGGTTATTTCTGGCTGATAATTTTTATCGAAAAAATATGTTTAAGTAATTATTTTTATTTTGGTTTTATCTATCTTGTATGCTACATTATACATCCAACCCTTAAGACAAAGCTAAACGACATTTCGATTTTAGACGAGACAAATTCCCGCAATATTTAACTTTTATGGAATAACCGATGTATTTTGCTTATATTTTACACATAACTACACTCTCTATTATTTACTCTAACTGAAATTGAGGCTCACATATTATTTGAAGAGGACATCTTTAGAATTAACGTAATTGTGGCCATCAATTTCGTCTAACAAGTGTAGACTTTACACATTTTCTTCGAACAACCAAGATTTTGTTTTACTATAATTCTTAAACCTGTCATATACTATGGACCACTGTTTCCAAGATTTTTTTAAAATTTTAACAGTGATTTTTATTATATTTTTAGGAATCCAGGCATAATATTTAAAGAACCGGAGCTTGAATGGTGTTCAAATCCACTGCCTGGTTGAATTGTTTCCCCCTCCACATATTTCTTCAACTCATCCATAAACTTATAATACCACGTTAATATGAATGTACATAAATTTCTGCTGGATCTTTCCGTTCTTAATAAGCACATAAATTATACGGTCTAGTTAAAACGTTTAAAATATGATCAGTATATATTTAATACGTAAGACATTAAGTGGTTAATATACATAGAAACAGAACAAGTATGTTTAAGAGGTTTTATAATGAGCTCAACTCTTATCATAAGCATTTAAAACGTATTGTTTCGTGAATTGAAAAGTCATTCTATGTAATTCAAACCGACAGCAATTTCACAGCCATTAAGTAATTCATAGTTTCACACCGGCTGGCCAAATCATAATTCTATCGCATTTCAATCTCCTCTGACTCATTAGCATTTAGAAAAAATAACGAAGCTAAGAAACTTAGCTGGGAGACCGCTATGCCAACAAGACCAGCTAATTAATCCAACTGGGATTTATCACTTAATTATGCACACAGGTAGTAATTATGACTGGCTCCATGTGGGTGGGTAGGCCTCTTGTAATTGAAACCTTTCAACCTTATCGGGAATTGAACCTGAGATCGTAAATGAATATTTACTGGTTTTGTGTGGAGTAAGGTGAGAACTGGCCCCCTATACTATTCAGATGCAAACATATTGGATATATTATAGTTTACCTACTAGCCATATCCCCATTTAAAACACCTGCCAGTTTAAGTATTGAGACAAAAGATTCAAAACTTTTAATTTTTATTGTCATTTTTGTTATAATATATTGTACAGTTTAAACTAGTTGAATAATTTGTTTTTTGAAAATAACAATTCATAATTAGTTTGTATTTCATGTGAGAATAAGATGTTTTCAGTCTAGAAAAAAAGATTCAACAAGAAAAAAATTGTCAGTGAAATTGTTCTCAGAAACGCGGGTTTTTACACTGTTTTGAGCTTGTACTTTGAGGGAAGATCACACAATTATGATTATGTTATTATTATTATTATATTTAATTAGACTATTTCTTGATTCTTCCAGATAAAATACTCTATACGCCTACTTTAAAAAAAATATATAAGTTATTGACAAACAGTATAGTAAAAACAAGTTTTATGCTATTTTATTGCACCTCAAGAACTTTCATTGAGAGGCTAATTGGGTACATTAGAATTTTCAATTTCTGTTAAAGTTCTTTACCTTACCGCGGTTGGCATGTGCTGTTAAATTTATCTCAATTGCCTGAATCTAACCCATATTAGGGTCAAGTCCATTTCCTACGTTTGTCGAATCTTATAAACACAATTAAATCCTTATATTTAATATGTGAAGCCGTTTTTTTGTCAACGCAACTCCTCTTGACCAATAATGCTACCGTACGTGTATGGGTGGGCGGGTGGGTTAATGCCACCGTACGTGTATACTTAATCCTACCGTACGTGTATGGGTGGGCGGGTGGGTTAGGTGGGTTAGCTATGTAGCCTATAGGGTGGGAAAAAAATACAATAGTCATCTGACACTATTGTCAAAACATTTGCCTCTGTTCGTCGTTGTGCAATAAGGTCTTAAATCCTCAATGTTTTTAGTCTGAAGGTACATGGAAAACCCTAAGAGTATGTTTTTCGGCCTTAAGAATAACAGGGAGAAGGATTTATGAATGATTCAAAATTAAAAGCTGTTCAAGTGTAAATAATGATATCCAAAGAATTATTTTACAGCGGTTGAAATGCAAACAAAGATGTTTGTAATTGTTGAGATAAGATATTTCTTAATTTCACACCAGGGAAGGTTGTAGTTGTAAGGTTGTATTCACATTCGACTGTAGGACTCCGCTCTTCAGGTCTTGGAGGTTTGAATAAATGATGGTTAAAAGGTAATCTAATGCAGTTATGTTATTTATTTGATTAATCTTCTGCTGTTGAACAAAATAAAAAATTAAATAATGAAATGAACACGTTTGAAATAGGCTAAGTAATATCATTGTGTGTTCATACTAATAAATGATATTACTTCTGTATCAATAAATACAAAATAATGATATCATTGTTTAGCAACGCAATTAGTGTGAATGAGAAACTGTAAGTAAATGTAATATTATGATTTTACGTGCTACAGTGTACATACATTTGTAGTGAAAAGACAAGAGTCGGGGCCGAAGGTGAGGTGTCACGAGCGCAGCGAGTGATGGGTTAGCACGCGAAGCGTGCATGGATGTCCCTTAGTAAGATATATTTCTAAATGATGTTATCCACGGACGTAAAAGTTATATAGGAGGTATTGTACAAAATGTCTCCATTAGCTTTACCTTAGAGAGGGAGATGGTAAACAGTTGAAATGTCAGATAATATAAGCACAAGATGGTACTACAGTATTAATAACGGTCCATTTCGGTAAACCAAGCTGAGAGCAAAATAACTGCCAAAGGAAACCCTCTATGAAAAGAAAATGTCATTTAACATTGAACAAAAATAATCCATAAACAATCAAAGAAACTCTACACGACTTTTCGACTTCGTACAACCCAAGCCTTTTTCAAGAATTCTTGGGTTTTACAAAGTCGTAACGTCCTGTAAAGTTTCTTCACAAAATGATGACCAACGATCCTTGTCTACCGTACCAAATACTCCATAATTATTAAATTTGAAAAATACAGCAGTTACATTGATGATACCCTCATAGAAGGGTCCCTAGTGACAGCCAACACAGATTCAACCCCTGTTTGAATCCTTGAGGATGCTATTTGATACTTCGACCTTCCTTCAGTACCGTATTTTGTTTCTCAATTTCTAATTTCAACCTAGAACGGTGACTTCTAATAAACCGAAAACCATCAATAATTTTTTGATAAAAAAGTTACAAAATGTTTCAACATTTACTTGACTCGTAACATTCCTGACATACATTTATGATCAATCGCCTTTGTCACCAATACAAATTCATCACGAGTTCCATGAAGTGATGGCTGTTATTCTTTCCAGGAATTGGTAATGGAACTCGGCCTACTGGAAACTAGGGTCAACTAACGTAAATATCTACTTACGGCCGTAATTTGCGAAAATAATCAAGGAGTAACTGTTTGTGCACATATTTGTTCGCAGTTAATGGAAGTATTTAGCGGTGCCGTTGGGAAACCGCTGACTCCTAACTTAACAGCTCCCAAGTCACAAGAAACGATTTAATTACAACCAGCTCCATTTAGGTAAAAATCTAAAAATTGTAAAGTCAAAAGGGGTTGATCAAAGTCCTTTAGTACACCAGCATCTTGGGTTTATTATATAACCCACATACACCGTTCTTCTTCCAAAAAAACCCAGGAAAGGTGTTGAAGCTCTGGAACAGTGTCTACAGCAGGCCCAGGATTCCTGAAATTGGATTGGTGAAGTGCTTATTCTGGTTTATAACCAATTTTATCTGCGGTTTATCTGGCATTATAAGTGACGCACATACCAAGAGATTTTTATAGAACTAATGTTACGTACTGTATGATTTTTAAAACAAGAAGTTAGAATCAAAGGTGGACCTGAAGTATATATTATGGTTTTAGTGAATTAAAACTGTCAAGTATGACTTTTAACTGCGTAAAATTATAAAAGTACTCGAGTTTGGCCAAAACAAAACTATGGTTCATTAATTTGTCACGAATCAAATGACACTTAAAGTATTACGATACGATCATATTACGGACTGAATCATTGAAATAAAATGTATTTGGCGTTTTTTCTAAAACGGCCCCCTTAAGTACTCAGCATCTTGGGCACATCACATACCCATCGTAAATCCTATATACTTTGCATATAACTGGAAAGATATTGAAGCTTTGAACCAGTGTCCGCTGACCTTTCCAATTTTATTCCTACTTTAGTCACACAAGACGTTGCTCTCCAAGATGTTGTTGGATCACCAACACACAAGTGGTTTGGCGGCAAATACCTCCGATCCTCAGGGACATGCACTTTGAATGGTCCACGCACTTTTAACACCCCATGGTGTGTTCTTATTTGTGGCAAGCGGATTTTGTCCTGCCATTTGCGGCTCGACTTAAACTGACCGCCTAGGACTACCACTTGCGGCCATAATGTAGTGGCTTTATTTTTAATCCTTCGTAAAAACACATCTATATCATTAAAACAAATTTTCATTGAGCTGTATGTTTTCCTAATAGCCAAAGATTTACTCCGGGTGAAAATAAGATTGCCACAAAGCTCAGAGAAAAACATAGTACTATTATTAAATTAAAGAGTCTGCAGAGGCTGTTGACCATGTTGGTTTTAATCCCAGAAAAACAATTTTATTTGTGAATACACCTTTTTTTGCAAAGTGAAGGTGGTGGTTGAGAGCCTGGCAAATAAAGAGCATGTATTTAGTGTATTCATTGATCTCTCAAATGCATTTGACAGTGTCGACCATAGAACTCTACTTAGCAAACTAGAAGCAATTATATACAAGAAGTGCCGCTCATGTGGTGTCCAAGTGTCTAGTAAAATGTTAAAAACTAGGTATTTGAAATTTGGCGTCTCCCAGGGATCGATACTTAGTCCTTTACTCTTTTTGATTTACGTTAATAATGCAGCGTTATCACTATATCAAGGACGTCTCGCCCAATACGCTGATGCTACAACACCCTGCTTCAGTGGAAAGTCTAAGACAGCTTTGGCAGTCCAGACGCACATGGAACTAAATAGCTGCATCCAACACTTCACAGACATTAATCTAAACAAAATCAAACTTCATCAAGTTTTGCCTGATATTTTCACTTCTTGGCTGCAGTCCTATAATTTATTGGAAATAAACTGAAGTGGAAGAAGGCCAGTCGTCCAAATTTCTTGGAATAATCCTGGACCGGGGGATAGCCAGGAATAATCACATTTAATATGTTTGTTCCAGGGTGTCGTCTGGCATTTATGTCCTGAGAACACTGACCAAACTGTGCCCGACACAAGTAATGTTGCCTGCATATCTACCATCATCTATCCTACGAAGTGGTACTTTGGAGTGGCTGTACAGGTGCCGGTTTCTTAAGGGTCTTTAGGCTGCAGAAAAGGTAATCAAAATCATTTAAAAAAGTTCAAAGCAATGAACTGTTGACCCTGCCTTGTATTTACATTCTGGAAACAGTTCTTTTTTCTAAGACTAGGGCCTTCCAGAATGTTGCGCTCACACGGGCACTGAAGTCCAAAATTACGCAACTAGAGGCAGGTAAAACGGGCGTTCTGCAGTTCCCCCGGCGGTCAGGGTAAGCCCCCGGAGGGTACCTGCAGTTCCCCCGGAGCCCCTTCTAGGGTGTACTGCAATTCCCCCGGCGGTCACTTTCAGCCCTGCCTCCTGTCCTATTGGGGTTTTCCCAAAATCACCGGGGTGAGAGGGCAATGCTCTCTCCACACATGTCCAGGTAGGTATGACTCATCACTGTTGACACCGTTGTAGATCCTCATTGTTGTATCTGCTTTCGAAGTGATCACAGTGTTGAGTGAATATGAATGAAACGGCATCTTGTAGTGTTCGGAACATGTTAAGTGAAAAAGGTCGGGTATTATTTGTGCATGAGGGGTTTAAATTTTATAAGTGACCTAACTAAACAAGGACAGAAGTGGAGGTTAGGTTAGGTTAGGTCATTACAACTTGATAACCGTCGGAAGAAAGGTACCTATATAAAGGTTAAATATGAGTCAGGTGTGATGCGTGTTCAAGCGGAGTGCGCCGGAGTGACCACCGGGGGAACTGCAGACGTTTTTGGGACAGAGGATTATCGACCCTAATTAGTCCCTTCGACCGCCGGGGGAACTGCATGGCAGCCGGTAAAACTACCGAACTGGTCAACACAGAACGGTGGGATTCTCAGGTTGATATTCGTTTTATCAAAAGTTTACCATCCTAGTATAACTAAATGTCTTATGATGCCTAAGGCAGTTTTTGATATCCAAGGCCTTCTAAAGTGTGGGAGTTTCCAACCTGACACCGGAACCGGACAGGCAAGCCACAAGTGGCGCAGGGTGAGAATGAATGATTCATTGTTGGAGTGATTGGGTAGCTTAATGTTTTAGTTAATTAATATAGACCATTTAATATCTAATTTTTAATAACTAATATTCAATTTGTAACTGACGATTGCGATACAATGTCGTGTATTTTCTTAATACAATAAACGATATTCTATTTTATTTTCGTTATTTATTGACCAAAAGTTGTGTATGAGGTGTCATTTTAAACGTTAAATATATTGCGCATTGGATTTCCTATTGATATTTAGAATACATACGCCTAGCTTTGAAAAATAGGTGGAAATAAAAACTTCAAACAACATATTTAATTGGGGACGGGACGATTGGCACACATTTTTGGACCTTCTGCCCATGGCAGTATTGGCACAATCATTAGAGCGGAATAAGTAGGGTCAACTCGCCTGCTTGGAAAAGGCAGGATTGGCACAGTCGCTCGACCAGGTAGACGCCATCGAACGAGGGAAAACGGGAATTTTATTATTCCCGTCAACTCTGCGTGGCAGTCATTTGCCCGTGATATAACAAATTTTTAAATTTAAACCTCACGTTAGGTTAGGTTAGGTTAGGTTAGGTTAGGTTAGTTGCTTACTTCAATAAGCACCACAGCAGGGAATTTGCGGGGGCAAAAAAGTTCCCATTTTCCCGCATTCTGGCCACCTGGCTGCTACTACCTGGCCGGGCGGTGTGTGCCAATCGTGCCTTTCTGAAACTTACAGGTTGACCCTTCTTAATCCCCTCTAATGACTGTGCCAAAAGTGCCATTCCAAATCGGCCAAAAATGTGTGCCAATCGTTCTACGGCCATTTAATTTTGTTTCCTACAAAACTAATTAGGAATTCCCAAAGCAATTTCAACGCACAATTTCATTCTTGATCAAATGAAATTATTTTGGAAAAAATACCTTAACAACCAACTGTTTGGTTTGGATAAGCGTGATTTTATTTCTGGTTCGAAATTAACATTTTTCTTATGGGATTAAAACCAAGAGCCTCAATCTTATCCGACAGCCCCTACAGACTTAATATTTTTAATTATTAACATATTTAATGTGTTTGTTATAAATCAACGTATTTAGGTAAAATAAACTTAAATGGAACACTTATATATTTCACTTTTGACCTTTTTTGTGACTTAATCAACCCAGCCAATTAAAAGAAAATAGATGAAGGGTATGCCTATAACTATAACTGTAACGTTAACTCTAAAAATCTCATAATCTTCCTATAACTACCAGTCTTAGTTATTACAGACGAGGACATTGTCGATGTAACTTAGTTACCGCAAGTAATAAACTTACTAACTGAAGGGCTGCAAACAATTCCTCCATAACTTTACATTTCATTTAGTTACTTTTCATGTATTAGTTATTTTGTTATTCATTGTTTTATCGTAATTTAATTAGTAGTTTACAACTCATGGATCAGTATTGGCATATAGAAAGCGATTTGATATTTCGAATTCGATATTTAGCAGCTATTAGTGATAATGAACACAAAAAGGGTTAATAAACGTTAGTAGTGACCCAGCGGCCTGTAATAAACGGACAGGAGAAATTTACAATCGCAAAGAGCGCAGATAGTTAAAAAATCTCATTAAAAGTGATAAAAATACGTTGAAGACAGTTTAGCTTTAACATTCAAAATATATAATTCTTGGAAGAATCTTTTACGATACAAAAACCGGGAGCCAATCAGAGTTCAGGGTGCAATTATTACCTCGGTTATCACTCATTTTAAACATCGATGTCTCGGTACAACAGTAATTAGTGATTATAAACAGCTGAAGCTTGCTAATTGTTGTCAGAAGCTCTTCGCTAATTACTAATATTAATTTCGGGTCTTATTTAGAGACAGCTATTAGTTTCTGGACTGATGTTAATGATCGAGTATCAGAGTAAAAACTGTTGGTATAGTGTTCATCTAACCACAAGATATAGAGGAACCTAGTCATCTACCTACCCTACGTTCAGACGTCTATAGAACCCCACCCACTATCCCATTAGAGAAGTTTCGGCCTGTCAAGAACTATTGCGTTGTAGTCTCAACATCTAAAATTGATTTTCAAAATTCGTTAATAATCATCAAGCTTTGTATTAGTCAAAAAGTCATCAAATTCAATAAACTATGGGATATAATGTAAGATATTTCATACACTGTAATTTTATTAATTTGTCTTGAACATTTATACTGTTACAGTCACAAAACTATTGTTAATATCTGTTGAATTATTGTGAATCCAATTATTATTGATACAACAGACGAAAAAGATTAATTACCCGTATATGTTAAATGTATACGAAAATCTTCAAAATGACGGAATTTTCTTAAAATATGTTTTCTAACTAAGTAGTAGTGTCAGCATATTTGAGCCTTATATAGTAAAGGTCGACTGTTACTAATGGCAATATTATCCCGTACTTATGATGAAGTAAACATAAATACAGGTAAATTGTACTCTGTCTTGTTAAGTTTGTCTCAGTTAATTTCACTTAATTTATTATCATTTAGTTTTAGTATATTATTCACAGCACACTTTTAGTACGGTACACAATATTGGTTGTAAAAGGGTTATTAATAGTTGAACATTTTAAATGCATTGCGCCATATGCGCAGGCTAACATTTATGTTCGGTAAGCCTCGCTTTCGTATATCTAAGATGCTAACAACTTAATATAGGTGACTTACTCTGTATTTAGCCTAGAGTTTTACAATACAATCAAAACAAGAATAACATTGGTAGAACGCAAAAAAGTAAGAAACTGGAGATATTTAACTGAAAGGAAAATTATCAAATAGCCTATACGGGGGAAGTAAGAGAAGAAGAAAAGTGGAGGGTGAATCAAACTGAATTATTGTTTGAACTATTGGCGAAGAAAGACGTACGATGATACACTTACAGTCTATAAGAAAGACTAAAATTTAAATAAATGAGAACTGTTATAAACAAATTGAATTTGCATACAATTAAATTTAATATTTTCGCCTCTACCAAAACCCCATTGAGTAAATAAATGAATCGCTAAATTATTACAATTTACTTTCTAAATACAGCGCTCTAAAATTGTGTATCTTGTGATACGGTATACGACAACCTATAAAATTATGTATCTTGTGATACGGTATACGACATCCTATAAAATCGCATGTTTTTATAAGAATGAAACATCTGAATATATTTACAACTATTGGTGAAGGTAAAAGAAAATGAAACAATACATTTGTCATTTAAAAACACAATTAATTGTTACTTTTCTTACATTCACAATGATCAACTGTATACGTTCCTCTACATCCAAGCAGCAGATAACCGATGATCAGTTTGACAGTTCACAGGCAACAACATTAATGTAATTTACAACGTAGTATCCAGAAGATGAGGTACTTCCTTTAAGTAGTTTAAAAAAATATTGACTACCCTCATTGCCTTAAAGTAAAAACAAGGAAACAGATGTTAAGTGTGTACGGTTAGCTGTAGACTTGTGGTTTCAAGAAAAGCACACCTGATTAGAGCATGAAAGCACAGTGATGCCTGGTAGATCATCACTTTATACCATCTTGTTCATGTTGACTCAAAGACCTGTATCAGCACAAAGTAATATATCTCAGTTGGAAATTTCCCTTCCCATTCAGTCCTTCATCCATAAACATTTCATAATCATTTACATTGTTTTGTGTGTGTGTGTACAAATAAAAATAAAATTAGTAGAAAGCAAACAAGTAAGAAACTGGAGATATTAAACTGAAATGAAAATAATTATCAAATAGCCTATAAGTCCTATGTCATCTAATAGTCTATAAGTCCTAAGTTATCAAAAAAGCCTATAAGTCCTAAGTTATCAAATAGCCTATAAGTCCTAAGCTATCAAATAGCCTATAAGTCCTACGTTGTAAACTTATGTACAGTAAAGCCATTATTATTATTAACTGGCAAATAACTCGAGACTTAAGGTCGACACACTCCATAATAGACGAGGGTTTTAAATATAAAATTGCTAGAATACAGATTTATCGACAAAACACTATAATTTAAATTACATTTGAAATTAACGCAGTGATTTTTTATCTTTATAATCAATACAATTTTCATTTGCAAAAATAATGAACCCATTCCTTGAAAATTGAAGATAATATTGTTCCTTGATTGAAATAAATAGTGTTTACAAAATATATTTAATATTAGTCTATTAATAGGATCTATGATTACTAAACTGTATAAGATTTAATTTAAGCATTTTTAAAGAAATTCATGACTTTGTTTTAAATTAGATTACATTAGTAATTATGGTTCAAGTATAATTATTGTTTTGATACCTAACCCTGTTAACCTAAAATTCGTTATAATGCATTCCTCAATAGTGTGAGAGACAAATCATACAAAAGTAGTATAAATAAAATTACTTTTATTTATTTTTTAGTTAGCAGCTTAAGCTGATGAAAGACGGTCGGTACAGCCTTACGTCGCTGTGTGTCGTTTCGGCGAACCTCGGAGAAACCACTGGAGGCCCCACTGGAAGATGAACTTTAGATCCAGATCGTTGAAAGGTAGATATACAATGATGACAACAATGTACAGATACTAAACCAAACATCAAAATCTGGTTGTAAAATGGTCCAACTAATAAATATAACATTTGTAATAATAATATTATACAATTTAAACGTATGGATCGATTCACGTCAAGTTCATACAAGGAATGTACTGTTAAACATAATAATTGTAATACTCGTATATTATGTGAATATAATTTATATTACATTTATAATATAATGATTAACATTGATTTCTTAATAAATTTCCGTATTATAAAAATAATATAATTTTATTGCTCACTCTAAAAAACAAATTGTAATTTCTAAAAGGTAAAATGGCATAGATCCAACGAAAATAGTTCTACCATTCCCTTCCCACCTTCTTACAGTTGTTTTAATCACGATAAGTAACATTTCTTCAGTCAGTCAGTTAGTGGTCCTTCAGTAAACACCATAACCATGCTTAGGGTCTATCTCTAAACCGTAGAGACAAACAGAACTCTTGAACAGCGTGATTCTTAATCAATTGGTGAGTTAAACAGTTTAGCTCGTGTCGTATACAAGCAGAGCAGGCATCGGCAAGTCGTACATCAAAAGAGTTGAAACAAGTCCTCCATCTTGGTGGTGACCAATTCCCCCGAATGTCTCGCCTTGTTAGGCACTCTAATACTGTGTTGCTTGCTCTGTGGTCGAATGGCATCCACTGATTTTTTGCAAACATTTCTCGTGTAATTTCAGAGCCAGATATTGAAGGGATGAAACAATCTATATAAATGAAACAATAGTTTTGTTCGTACATTACCTGGAATAAAGTAAATTTGGCACACAATATCTACCTGTCGGCACTCTTGCATTATTACAAAAAAAGTTTTTTAAATATAACCTGGGGATGAGAGACAGGGGCTATTTATGAAATTAAATCCAGGCCTCCACAATCTCCAAACTTTACATCTTATTCTTATTTTGATGTTATCATTTTTACGTATAATTGTTGCTTATTCAATATTGCTATGATCTTCTCGAATATTTTCTATGTTATATTTATAGCAAATCTTTTTAAAATTAACAAACTCCAGAGAGAGACCTATTAATGTGATATAATTTTTATATTTAATATCCACTATCAAGGAAATTTTGCAACTGATCATTTTCAACCATACTTAAAACCTTTCTTTCTCTAGTAAAGTACGAGTATTCGGCCTCTACAGGGCCTCATAAATTTTACATTGCAATCATTTTAATGTTTTTATCTACAGCGTTTAACAACAAATTGTATTCCTTTCAGGTGCAATGTCATTACCCTGTTTGTTTAAAATATTAAGTGACGTTTTAATAAAGTTATACCCTAATTCCACTTAACTTTAGTTTAAACTTAGTCCACGTGCAGTATTGCAGTTTGCAATTAATGCAAAATTATGTTAAACCAAATAAAAATATTCACAAATATTGAGTAAAGTGAGTTCAATCTTAAAATATACGCAGGGGTATATTTTTGTCACCCAGTCATTAATTAAGTTGAATTTGAAAATATGTAATGCCAAGTCCTAACTACAACTAGCACTTTAATTACAGTTAAACAATTGTTTGAAATCAAAAAGCAGAACCTTATCACGGTTTAGTAGCAACACATAGAGCCCACAAATAAATTATATTTACGCCCAACATAATCGTAATGTAATCAGATAAAAAAAACATCGATTCTAAAAACAAATTCCCGTGAAATTCGAACAAGGCAATTGGATTAATTACCCGAAATTTACATACTGAGAGCGTTAATGACGTAATTGGAAAGTCGGTCTTGCTCCTGTGGCCACGGGATGGCCCATTTGCGTATTCATGAACCGCGGCGTTCCCAAAACACGGGTTTACACGCGGCCAATTGAGCGGCATTGTATCAACACTGCGGAAGCGTGCGAACAATTACACGCAAAAACAGCAAAACGAGATCAATGAACATAATTGACGACCCCCCACCCACTCAATATTTTACTCATTTAAGTTGGCGCGAAGAATTATTTTTTCTTTACTATCAAGCTAATTAAGAGTGTAGATGTAGATTATTCTACATCTACGTCTAAGTATTCTATACTTCGTTCAAACCCAGTTCACTGCCAAGTTTGACTACAGTATCATACCCTTATTATATCATACCCTTGTATCATTATAATGATTTAAAAGATACTCCAGAATTAATTTATGATTACTTGATATTTTAAACATTTTATAAGGAGATATAAATAGTATTAAATATTGCAGTAAAAATAATGAACATATTCCCCACAAAGACGACACGCTTGTGTGTAAGTAATACCAATTTATCAGCCGTAAAATAGAGAACAAAAACATACATTACAGAATATGAATAGGCTGTTACTTATGTTACAGAATTTAATTACAGAATATAAAACGGTGTTACTATAAAACAACATAACTTACCAACCAGTTAAGACAAGATAGTGTTATGTCTGAGGAGATACTTATCTTATATATCTACTTAGCAATGGTTGGTACATGGTAAAGCGTAACTACATAGCTGAAGGTTCTCAGTTTGAAAGGGATCAGCTGATAGCCACCTGCTGTTCATTTGCCATTGTGCTAATAATTAATGACACTTTCTAGAGAGAAATTAATTGGTCTTAATTTTGTATTGAAGACTATTCACTCATACGACTAATCACAATACAGTAATACCAAATCAACAATCGTCCATATATTGACGAACATCGTCTTAAACAACGTCGTAAAAGTAGTATCTTTAATTTCAAAACCATCGTGGATCTGAACCATATGTTTGATTTTAAAGTGCGTACAACATAATATCATTATTTCCGTGTTCATGTCAACATCCGATTATTTTAAAGTGCGTACAACATAATATCATTATTTCCGTGTTCATGTCAACATCCGATTATTTTAAAGTGCGTACAACATAATATCATTCATTATTTCCGTGTTCATGTCAACATCCGATTATTTTAAAGTGCGTACAACATAATATCATTATTTCCGTGTTCATGTCAACATCCGATTATTTTAAAGTGCGTACAACATAATATCATTATTTCCGTGTTCATGTCAACATCCGATTATTTTACTGCTAACTTTTGTGACTCATTTTGGACCCTCCAGTAGTGTATTCTTATGAATCTGCCTATCCCAGCTACCGCAATAACAATGATACATTTTGGAATATGGCACTCTAAAAAATACTCCAAGTAAACCTAATTATCTCTCAGTGGTCACTAAATAAATAAACCATCACTAAATAAATAAATAACCAGTCGTTTATGGAAAATTGAATCTTACCAGAATATTCTAAACAGGATTTGGATTGTGAACATATTTTTAATGTACTCACTTTGATTGTAAGTAAGCACTTGCAGACATGTAGGCCTACTGGGGCAAGTTAGTTTCTGCTCGAAATTAATCATTTTTCTGGAACCTCTTGAAAAGGGGGTTCAGGGAAATCAATAATGTTACCGACTGAGTCTGCTGTAGCTGTCGGCCATGATTTTTTTTATTCTTAAGACGCCGATCGTCAAGATATGGGCGAATGTGGATTTCGAATGAGTGTGATGAGTGTAAATGAGCGAAGTAGTCATTGTTACAAACTAAGACCGAATGTTCCTAAGAAAGTGTCTTTAATTAATAGCCCAATGACAAATGAACTGCCGGTTTTAATGTTGGTTTTAATCCCTTAAGAACAATGTTATTTTCGAACCGGACATACGATCACGCGTATCCAAATTAAACAGTTATTTTTAAAAGAATTTTCCAAACAAATTGCATTTGTTCAAGAATTTCACTTGCATTACGCTTTGGAATTGCTTTGCGAAGTCCTAATTAATATTATAGAAAAACGTATACAATAATTATTTTAGTTTTCATTTTTTTCCTATTTTTCAAAGCTAGGCAAACCTTTCAATATATCAAAAGCAAACCCAATGCAGAATATGACGGCGTTTAAAATGACACCTCTTACATAACTTTGGGTCAATAAATAACGAAAAAATATGAACTCGCAAACAACATTGGTCTTATGGGATTAAACCAACATGGCCGGTAGCCTCTGCAGACATGTCAGTAGGATTACAACACGACCAAGCAATTAATTTTATGACATCTTCTAGAAGCCAAGGAAAAAAGTTTTCAGGGAATTGATATGAACTTTTATTCTCGAAAAGTTAAAACTCTATAATTGATAAAACTTATAGAAAAAATTCCTATATACTAGGTAGGCCTATTAAAATATAAATGCGATTGTTATTTTAAATTAATATTGTTTTTCAAGTACCATATATTTATTTTATTTATGATTAGTTAATGTAATCTTATTTCAGTCTGATTTGAATATTAATTTAATTGTGTTTTACCATTTTGTTCGTTCATATCGTGACATTGGCAGCGCCTAATTGGTCATATTAATTTAACCCTGTTAACATTTTTATATTTAGTAGAATTTCATTTTGTTGTACCCCATTCTATGATCTAGGTTAAAATGTAGATTATATGGAACCTAGATTAGTTTTAGAACGTAGTTTTATAACATGTTTGTGTAGATGTAATTTAGTTTTTAGCACTTGAAAAAGGTTTGGGTTTTACTAAATCGAAATTGGTAATTTTCACGTAATGATGGCAAATGTCCAACTACCTTAGTCTCCCTTATATTGACGGTATGTTATTTTTTAGTAATAACGTTGTACATTTTATGTGCAGTTAAAACTAGTTAAAAATTCTTGTACCTTTTTTGTTCCAACTAAGATAGCAATTATTAAAACTTGTAATACAATTTAAAAACGCATATGTCATAACATAAGTTCTACAGTTAAACGAGGAAAACAATGGTCTGATTAGATTTTTCGTAGTCCTTTTAGTTCTTCAGAAAACAATCTTCAAACTCGGGTGCACATAGTTTCTGATCCTAAAGTAATTAATGACATTCAATCCCATCGAATTATACATATTTTCAGTATTATATAAATGATCAATAGGTAAAATAAAATATAGTAATGTACCTTTTTTATTGCAAACATTTAATTAGACCATACTTTTAAAATGTGACTATTAATTTTACTATAGTTTTATAATTTTTAATAATGGATTTATATTCCACTATCCTACTATTATTTTTGTAAAATTATTCTCACGAAGTATACATATATAGGCCTACAGGTCTTATATTCCTACAATATGAATACAAATTTTCAAAAAATTATTCAGTTAAAATAATGAAACTAAAAACTAAAATAAGATGGTCTTTTTGTAAATGAACGTGTTCACTTAATTACAACGCCCGACATATTACCTATTAACGAACTTTATTGCGTTTCACTTATTACAACGCCCAACATATTACCTATTAACGAATATTACGTTTCACTTAATTACAACGCCCAACATATTACCTATTAACGAACTTTATTGCGTTTCACTTATTACAACGCCCAACATATTACCTATTAACGAACTTTATTGCGTTTCACTTATTACAACGCCCAACATATTACCTATTAACTAACTTTATTACGTTTCACTTATTACAACGCCCAACATATTACCTATTAACGAACTTTATTGCGTTTCACTTATTACAACGCCCAACATATTACCTATTAACTAAATTTATTACGTTTCACTTATTACAACGCCCAACATATTTCCTATTAACGAAATTTATTACGTTTCACTTATTACAACACCCAACATATTAGCCTACCTATTAACGAACTTTATTACGTTTCACTTATTACAACGCCCAACATTTTACCTATTAACGAACTTTATTACGTTTCACTTATTACAACGCCCAATATATTACCTATTAACGAACTTTATTACGTTTCACTTATTACAACGCCCAACATATTACCTATTAACGAAATTTATTACGTTTCACTTATTACAACGCCCAACATATTACCTATTAACGAAATTTATTACGTTTCACTTATTACAACGCCCAACATATTAACTAAAAACGAACTTTATTACGTTTAACTTATTTCAACGCGCATGATATTATATATAAATTAACCTACAGTTAATTTAAAATTGTGAAATATTTTCATTATAGTAGACTATTACTAATTTGATTTTCTTATCAATCAAACTAAGGAAAGAAATTTCGGACTTTCTATTTTGTATTAAACTAAAAATGTATACAATAAATTATAAGGAACAAGAGTTATTACAAAAAAACTCATATTCCTTTTAATTTATTTTAGTGATACGTTTGTTGGTGTTTTTAGAATGAGGATATGCATTTTAGAAGGTGTCCCAAGCATGTATGAATATGAATTGGCATTATGTCAATATTTTTATTTACATATTCTTAATTAGTAAAAAATCTAGAACATTACGTTATATTGTTTATTTAATACAAATCTTTATTTATATAGGCATATTGCTGACGAAGGTGAATGAGTTGTGATACAATAATTAATTTGTGTTCAAGATTCAATGCAAAGGATAAGATTAAATAAACAAACCTAATTCAGAAAAAAAATATGTTCAAAGAAATATTTATTATTGGTCAAATAAAAAATTCATAAAATAATGTCGGATGGCGTATCACAAGCGCTTTGGCGTTAGTTCGCGCGTTTTTAAATATATGACACAAACCTTTACTAATATATTCAAGCAGCTACATTTGTAGTCTACGATTTAATAATTGTAATATATTTAAAACCAAGCATTTTTCATTAAATATTGTACAACAATACAATGTCGCTTCCCTGGTTTATCGAATACCTGGTTGATTCGATAAACTTGAAAATAAAACCACACGTTTAAATAGCTGGCTGTAATAGTCTACATAATATAAACAATGGATTGTAAGAAAACGAAGCATTTCGCAATTCCACTCTAACAAATTAGTTCATTGTTGTCATTAATTTCCTAAACAATGAACAAGAAATGTTTAATGGCCAGAAAAATACCAATGATAAATAAAAATGTACTCCTTAATTTAAGCACTGAATGTAAATAATTACAGAATACGTGTTCAGCCGATCCGAAGTACAGTAATTAGATCGTCGAGTGAACAGCGCCATTGTGGCAAGGGAAGTAGTTAGGTGACGTAACTGGACATGCAGATGAGATTTTTTCAGCCAAATACGTAAATGGAAGAATGTAATAACAACAATATCTCATTCACATCCTATTATGACTAGTACTGCTTTGTTTGTAAGAAGGACAAAAAAGGAATTAATTATATTCTCATGAAATAATATATGTCGAGTAAAATTACGTAGTTTTTAGCATATTTTTTGATTGCATATTAATTGTTTAGATCAATATCCAAGGATACTATTTGTGGAACAGCTAATACAATTTTCATTCGAATGTTATTGTATCAATGAACTATAGTGTATATCGAAGAATTGATCATAAACAAACATTGTGTGACATGTTTTTAGATTTTATTTAATCTTGTATTTGTTTGTACAGTTTTATAGAGCTCATACCTGAATAACATGTATCTTTAACAGGAATAATATTTATGAGGCGTCTTTCATATTTCACTGTGAGCTAGAAAGTTGTAAAGTTGTATAAATATATAAAGTTTACTAAAATAATACATGTAGACTATCATTATTTTGTTTCATTAATTATAATTTATTATATTTGTGCTACATATTAGGCCAATTCCGTGAAACAATTACTGTAAACAATAATTGAAGAATATTAATTTGATCAAAAAGGAAAGGTCAAGTAACCTACTTGGTTTTTTTTTCATTTTGTACATATTTTTTCGTAAGCATATAATAGCAATAAACTTAACATAAAATTATTACTATAGTTATTTCAGTGAAATGTTGATAATTAAGAAAATAATAGTGATTCGATTATGTTCTGAACCACAATATAAGTAGACTGATAGATTTGATCACATTAAATAATCTTATTTATATATTAAAAGTAGCCTTATTATACTATGAAATGTTTTGAGCCAAGAATTGGTTAGAGCGACATTTGTTAGGCCTAGGCCTACTAGCTAGTGCAAATACTCAGTTATTTCTTGAAAGAGTCTTTGATTTATTGCTATTAATATAAGTAATTAACATATTTATTTGTATTAATTAAAATAATAAAATTATATACCATCTAAAATATTTATAAAGATATTGGCTTTGGATTGTTGACCTTTGATGGTTATTATCCTATTACACACACTTTGTAGCAATTTTCCGTAGGTGTCTGTATTTTGTAGGATATTATCTTAGCATGTTAGCATAAACTGAAATATTTAGGTGAGTGTTCTATTCATTGGCCACATCATTTTATTGTTTACACTGCAACTATATTAATTACTGGTAATTGACGTACTTTTATAATAACTACGATTAAAAATTATGGTTGAGAGCAGTTCAATGAGTGAAGTCTACTTGTTTGCAACTTCTTAATAATAAAATGAAACAATAATAGGCTAATCGTCAACACATTCAACTCACATTATAACATGGTCATACACATATCAAAACACCAATAACACTTTGTTATCCACAGCTGTTATCACTGGCTTATCAGTACTAGACTCACCTGTGGTGTCGCCACGGAGCGGGCTGTCGGGTGGTGGACCGCCCTCGTCTTCCGAAGTCTCGCTGTTGCTGGAGTGCAGAAAGAGGTTGTGCCTGCGCGGATGGATGCTGTACTGTTTCACGGAGAAGTCCAGGGGCTGCGGGTCCTCCAGAGACCGTAGAGGCTGGGGCGGCGGTGGAGGATGTTGAAGGAGCATGGGCATCTTGTCCGGCGGAGAGTCGTTGTTGTTATTGTTTACCTTGTTGTTGTGGTGCTGCTGTTGCTGATGGAGCCAGCGGCGGATGGCTGCTGACCGTTTGAGGTCGGCCAGGGCAGGCCCGAGCCAGACCTCGTCACGAGCTCCGCTCTCTTCCACAATGGTGCCGGCTGATGGACGGACGCTACGATCACTCACACGTCTACACGTCACGGGCCGCGCGACACGTCTGCTCGCAGGCAGGCCGATGAATGACTCCCGGCCGCCGGCCTGCGCGCCGCCTGGTGGGGGGAGGGAGGAGCCGACCAATCAGAACGCTGGCCCGATAAATATGCGCACCTAATAAAACGCGATTGAATAAATGCAATTTATTTTCCTTTTCTTGTTTTCCTCCTCTTTCCCTCCACCGACGCCGCCGCAACGAGACCGGTGAGGATAAATTTATAATTTCGACCCTCACCGATTATATGTGAAATATGGAAGCCCCAGTGCGCTACCTTGCGGAATGCCCTTATCAACAGAGCTCGGCTGCCCACTCAATCTTAGGCTAGACTCACAACTCGATATGCACACACTCATCACATCTCTTGATGCGAATTCACATTCCTCTATAAACCCTAGTTTACCAGTCCATTGTTTCTCCACTATTATTACTAGATAAATTTTAATAGCTCGTATCAAATTTATTGACAAAAAAACTATCAAAAGTAGTTTGAGCAAAAGGTACATTTGAAACTTTTTAATTGAAACTAGAACATATTGAAATACTGAACAACAAACATACCGAGCAGATTAGTAAATTAAAATAGATGAATTTTATGAAAATTGCAGTAGGAGTAGGACTACGCCCAAAATAGAAACTCTTAATTGGAAAATCAACAATGGTTTGATGCAATAAAAGATGACCTAAAACAATAATTATAACAAACCACATTTCAAATAGAAACACCTCTAGACCAATGATTATTTTATTAGAAATTCGGTCTAAAGATGACAAGAAAAAGAACCGGAATATTTAACGAAAGAGATCTCATTCCGAAAATAGTACCTATACAATGTGAACACAAAGAAAGGCAAACTCATAAAATCAACATTAAGTTAACTGTATTTTGCGTGGTCAAATTTGGCACATGTTTCAATAAATTATTAAGAACTATAGATATATGCCTAAGGATTCTGTAGTATATTTTTGACAATTTATTTATAACCTTGTGACATTTTATTGTTTCTGACAACAGCAAATCAGTAGTATAAGAAAAATAAGTAAGAACACACATTTGAAGTTACGTGATTTCAGGACAGCTTTCGATATGATTGATTTTGATATTCTTTAAGAAATGCTAGAAACTATAGGTATAAGAGGTACTGCACTGAGTTGGTTAGGTCTTTTCTTGTGGGGGGAGGAGTTAGCAAGTAAAAATTGGAAACACCTACAGTTCTACAGTTTTAGTACAGGGAGGCTTTCCTCAGGGATCGGTTTCATCTGCAATAGTATTTTTAATTTTTATAAATGATTTAATGAATTTAAATTTTAATGGCACAATTGTTGATTTTGCCGATGATATTTCAACGCTTTACATTAATAAAGATCCCGGTATTATTGGTCAACTAATTAGTAGTGACCTGCTTATCCTTAGAGAATGGCGCCTTAATAATAAAATGCAAATTAATGTCAACAAAACAAAATATAGCCTATAAATTCGATTTCTTAGGATTTGACATAGTACCATTTCCCATTAAATACCACTCTAGAACATATATTCTGCATTAATGTGACTGTCAGATCATAGAAAAAAAACAATAATAAAAAGTATTTAAGGAAATTTGACTTTTTAAGATACTTCTGCAGTACATCGTTATTGAGATCTTTATATTTTGCACTCATTAACTTTAGATTACAGTAGGCCTATGGTATAACTTGTTGGGGAGGAACTTATACATTTTATAGAAAAACTCAGAATTACACAGAATTATTTTTTACGTATAATACTAAAGAAAAGTAAGCGAGATAGTTCTTTTCCTCTACTTAAATAAAATTGTATCAATTCAACATCTTTTTATTTGTTAAGGTCCTTAGATAATTTTTAATCAGGAGTGGAAATATGTCAACTGATCTATACTATCATACTCGCTTTAATACCAACCAGCAATTTCGCCTACCTAAGTCAATAAATAGATCAATTTCCCGCCATTCCTTTTCCTACTTAGGACCAAAGTACTTCAAAAAATTTCCTGCAGATATAAAACAATTCCAATAACTTAAAACAATTTTGTAAAACACTACTGCTTGTCTTTTATCTTTACATAAAAGCCTGATTTTTTAAATAACATCTTACAATAGAAATTAAGTCATAGTAAAATTATTCAATAACTTATAATCTGTCATGTAGTTACATCAATAATACAATTAATCCTTTGCATTATTAAAGTCATTATTCATATTATATCAAGTAATTAAAGCTTCTTATCAATATGGGATTGTATAATTATTGTATTTTTAGTTATAAATGAATATTCCCTTTTCGTTTTAAAAGTAAATTGAACTCTTAGTCACATACCACAATGGGCTATTTTTTCTTTCTATTTAATAGTCTAGTGGTAGACTCTAATATATTATAAGTTTATAATATGTTATGTCCATTATACAAAAATATATATTGAAAAATTGGCCATTCATTTTCCTAACCAACCAAATGTTGGTCTTTTGGACTTTATGTTATAGTCATTATTGATTGGAAAAATAAATCATTTATTCAGTTCATAAAAAGGGCTAAAAGCCGAAACTCACTTTTTCTGGAGAGATCTCGAGAAAAATTTCAAGCCTTGCTGATGAGTGCTATATCAGCCAAATGTACTACAAGAGGTCTCTTCACATCATTACACCAGTCAAATTAAATTAAACTTTTACGGAGGCAAAATCTACCTTAGTTTGTCACGAGACTAAATAAACTATTTTGTAATTCAAAGTTGACTTTTATTTTCAGTAATCCCAAACTTATGTTTTCATCTTTTCTATAACAGATATTTAACAAAAGTACCACAATTTCTAAATTATTTCATTTATTATGGTGTTCGTTAAAATGCCACGTTCAGTTAATCCATAGCTGAACTGACAGTTCGTCACGATTTCATTCGATGCTACATGTTTGCGTACACTTGTATTTTAAATGTAGCGTTATTATAAAAATACACTCGTATTTAAGGTGAAATGTATTCGGGAATATTATCCCCAGCAGGTTATTACATTTTTATATCCGTGGAGTATGACAAGGAAGTGTTTTGGGCCAATAATATTTTATTTCACCAACACAGTGAATCATAAGGCTAGACCGGCTGGTGCAATAATGTCACAATCACTTCTTAGTAACGCCAGTAATTAGCGACATTATCACCATACTAGCTTACATTGAGGACACACACACACACACACACAAACGCGCGTACACAAACATACATAAGTCAGCTGTGTTGCACCGATTCTCACGGATAACCTCGTCGACGCATTCTGTGTTGCAACCTCGACTTGATCCATCAATTCTGACTTACTGTTTCAACTGACGTGATTTCCAGGTACATTACAAACCACATAAACATTGATTTTTATGTTAGCAGATCCTGCAACTAGTTCTTTTAACCGTGAACTATTTAACCAGGAAATGCCTGCGGCTTTCACGATCGTTTTTTACACATCCAGAAAATATGTTCATAATAAAAACCCAAGAAAAGTTTACTATCTGGTAAATGGTTACAGATATTGAGTACTAACTATAAAATGACACAAATGTGTGCGTCTATTGGTAAATAAATCATTCAAAGTTTATATTATATTTTTATTTTCCTTTTTATAGTAGACTACCAAGATGTTTAAATCCTGGCTCGTCCATAAAAGAACCATTTACTTTAAACCTTTATGTTAAAGCTTAAAATAGACACAAACATGATTGGTTAAAGTGAACATTTGTAGGCCTATAATGTAACACACAACACTATTTTGTCCTTCCACTATCGTTCCTGAGATGCGTCATGCTCTGAGATGAATCATTGCCTTCACGATTAACGCCAGCCTCCCTCTTCTTGTTTCGATTACTTCCATATTGAACACTTTAAAGAGTTAATAATAAACACTGTCTCTTTGACATGACTAAGAAATTTCAGGTGTCTTCATTGTTAATACCCTCAACCCCTTCTGCCCCTTCCCGTGTCGTGTTACCGCTTGATCGTGGCCTTACTCGGAGTTATAAGCTTAGTGACAAAGAGTCTATTGCATGTCCACTACAGTAGTTTATTTAAGTTTGTTCAGTTTTACACACATTCGGAAGCTATACAATTCAATTCAAATGTCTTTAGTTGAATATATTATGAATATTATATTATGAATGAATATAGTTGAATATATATGTGCAGTAAATAACGTTATGGTTAATAAACTGTAGCATTAGATTAGTGGCGTGAGTTTACAGTCTTTTACGGCTTTTATTAGATTAAGAGTCACCCTATCATATCAACAAGTACTGTATATTTGTTTTTTAATGAGTCATTTATGGTTAGGATGAAATATTGTACAGCAAAAGTTTTTAATATTCTTTAATAATGAATCCGGATTAATTTCAGCTAAAATGATTTCTATTGGCGGCACTTTAGATCTTGAATATTTAATGGACATTTTTAGGTTAGAGGTATATAACATGGGTTTGTGCTGTATTCTATAAGCTATCTTGGTGATATTGTGAGTAGGCTTTCTAACAATTTAGGTATATTTGCGTTTTATTAATCCCCGTTCTCAAAAACAGTTTAAGGTACAACGTATTGACAAATGACTTGTAAAATAAAAACTTATTTAAACAAATATATGTGTTATATATGACTATAATTTTTTTTTTAAGCTTTAAACAACTTTAAAAGTTATGATTTTCAATAAAAAAAAAACAGCTTAGATTTTCATTAATTGTTCTGTACAGGTAAATTAATATTATTATGTATTTTCAACCCGAGTAAACATTGGTTGGTTTGATCTTGTGTTTCATATTTTGTTGTTGTTTTACTCTTTACGATGAAGCTTGTTGGAGATGCTTCTTCTGACAAAGTAGGCCTTATAAACCTAAAAGACGTTCGTCACTAAAATAAAACCATGTTGATAAATCAACTGATTACTGTCGCGAAAGATGTATTTATGTGTGAAATTATATTTGTAAGTTAATTTACAATACGTAATAACTAACATACAATTCTTATGCTCCTTATGAGCATATATGAACTTATTTATTAGTATTGTGTTATCTAGTTTTCATATATTTACTAGAACGGCATTGGACGCCGACAGATGTCAATAAAAATAAATGTTTTATAATTTAGGTTAGTTTAGTTGGTCGTATTACAATTCAAAATGATTTCAAACCAGAGTTTCGAAGTTAATACTTCATCTTCAGATCTTATTATTCATGTAAAACTACATCATGTGTTATTACATTGCTATTAATTGTTCCATTGTTAACTTAAATATCTAATTTAGAAACATAAATAAGATGACAAGGTAAACTAAACTATTTTAAATTTCAAAAAACTAGGCCCTGTGGGGGCATTACTAATTAGTCTATGTTTAAATAATAGACGATTTGTTTATTATGTTCTTTGTAAAACTGAAAACGTTCTGTTTTACGTCATAGATCCTTATCTGACTGGAGCATTCCAAAAACCTCTACAAGTAAACTCGTCATGAAAACGTTCTGTCAAGTATGGGTTGGAATTTACCAAAACTGAGTGTTTCGTGCGCTTTGTCCTTTCATAATGGTTTGTCCGAAGGTTTGAAGGGGTGGGAGCTATTTTGGCACCGCTAATGACGTGTCATGTCCAGCCCAGGATGGCATTGAGGGAGAGATTCCAGGGTGGCCCAAGGAAGTGACAGGATCGACGACTGTCTGAAGGAGTCAAAACTAGGCTTTAGACATAATGAAGGCCTAAAATGTTTGCTGTCGAGTTTGTGCTGTGTATTTTAACATAAATTATTACTCACGCATGATTCCAATTGGACTACAGGAAGTAGGACTATAATCAATGCTCTGTTCATGGGTAGGCCTTTCTTTAGTAATGAGTATCCTTTTTTCAATTGTCTGGTTCTTTTTCCATTTCCCATGTTTACAAATTTCCATTCAAAAATATTTTGATAGACATACAATATTATTGAGTCTTTGATTCTATAAAATTGCACAATTTTTATATTCTTATAGAATTCAAATTCTTATGAATTTAAGGAATTGATTTGAGAGAAGACATTTCGTCAGTTTTTCAAATGAAAAATCTATCAGGATTTGATATTTTTGAGTAGTTGAAATACCTCAAGTTAAAATTGTGAAATTGCCGACAAATACTGGATAATCTACTTAATATTGGTTTTACCTTGTTTTATGGGTTGGCTCTTATTGACTTCAATTTATGTTTTTAGAAGTATGTTTTCCAAAAATACAGCTAAATAATTTAATTTTGATACACTGAGTAAATGTCTTTTCTCAAATCATTTCCTTGTCTAAAACGATTTTTTTATTTTAAATCGTTCAGATGTTTCCCCCATACATTTTGTTTTAGTGCCAGTTAGTATTTATTTTATAATACTTAAGTTGTGAGGTCCCTGGCCTATTCTTTTAAAATTCGTAAAAGAGCTTCGGGGTAAGTAAATTCTGTTAAATTAGTAAAAAATGATTTAAGTTAATTTTCTCTAGTCAAAAATACAATTTTGGAAAATTACTAATAAGAATAATAAAACTATAATACGATTATAGATGACGTAATTGATTTTTATAGTATAATATAATGAAGCTTCGCTATGTAACGAATCCCTTAATGAAACGAAGATACTTGCCTTAACGAGAGCATTTACAAAATATGATTCCCCGCTTGACACGTAGCTTTGTAAATCAAATAACGTTTTATAATAAAAAAAGTTGGAACGCTGGTGGGACCCATTGCGAATGGCAAGTGGCGGAAATAATACAGGAGAAGAAATAACGCTTAGGGTGTGGAATAATTGAAGACAGGGGCGGAAAAGGGTTGCCCCACCCCTACATTTGCCTACATTACCATAGGCGGTGTCAACACGAGTCTGCGCGCCGGAAAGTGAAACTTTAAAAAATATTCTTATTGGTCGTACAAGTTATTTTCCACCAATAAAAAATAGGGTTGTGAGTGTGAGGGGAGGGATATGACGGGAGGGCAATGTGTATTGATTTTAATGACGGGAGTCGGTGGTGGCGTCGGCGCGAAGATCCGGCAACCTCGCACTGACTGCCTACGACATTCAGTATTCATACAGGCAATGGGTGAAGAATATACCCATAAAATACGATTGTTGCTTGTTTCGTTTCAAATATGCGGCAAAAAGCCGTTTTACCCAAAAATTATAATGAATTGGTAGTAAACAGTACTGAGAAAGCAGGAAGAGAGAGCAAAACAACAACTATCACCAAATTACTCAATAAACTATTTAAAAATGTAGTAAAACTACATGACCATGGATGTAGTGAGGAATATAAACAAGAGAGAACCGATTAACACGAAAAAAAGTAGCATGAACATGCTACATGGCACACATTATGAATGAACAAACCTAGAACAGCAAAGAGTGAGTTTACTGTGAAAACCCCAGCATTTTCCACTAAAGATTAACTAACATTTGACTGGCTATTACCACCCACTGTTCTATCCTACTGGACACATTTCTCCATCTTGTGTGGGAAACTTCCACATCCATTCCCCATAAAGTTTGATCTGTGTGGGGAACCTATTCAGACAGTTTAAGAGGGTACAGTACAAGGTGAATATTACTAATAAATTGTTACAGTCTAGACCGGGTTCGAGCCGGCGTTGTAGCTCAGGTTCAAGACACCGGTAGGTTCTACAACGATATAACTATGATTTAAACATCGAGAACAATAATGTAAAATGAATGTTTGCATGTACCGTTATCAATGACTTCTACTGCTCATAAACCATCGCTTAAACAAAAAACGAAAAAATATTTAAAAAAGTAAAAATTATCTATTTTTATTAATTTACTTTTTTAACATTTTAAGAATTATTGAATGGTTATTTCGACATAGGCCTACTGAATATTTGATGTTCATTGGAATACTTATTGCAGAGTACGTGTGCCCGTAAAAGGCATTATTAATACTTATATCTACCAGTAAAAAATGCGACCAATGATAATTAAAGAAAAAACTTATACAAGGTGATAAATAACTGATATGTTTTAATGACTGTAACTACCACATTCATTTACTTTACAATACGAAACAATAAAATAAATATAACTAAACAATTATTAAAGACTGCATAAAGTAAAAACAAAGAATATATTCTGTGACTACTATTATTTACAAATAATTAATCAGTAAAAATTCATAATTTTAAATTATACTTAATATAATAGAATAAAAAATCATGCTAATCAACTTTAATGAGCTATATTATGAAAGTAAATAAGTCCAGTATAATTAAAGAGGAAATTAAATATAGGAAAGTATGCATAACAATGTAATGAGATATTTCTAAATAAATTGTACATTTAAAACACAGATTAGTAGAAATATAATTAGCTGATGTAATATGTTCTTAACTATTAACTTATTACATTTATTTATTGTTTAAAACATTTATATTAAAATATTTTCCTGAGCATGTTAATTGAAAATATTAAACGTTACGCTTTTAAAAGTGTTATGTTAAATATAAATTTTGCATATACAGGGTGATTTAAAATTGTGTAGCCAACTTTGGGATCAGTCCTAGACTTGAAAACAAACAAAAAATGTCCTATAACAGTATTGTCTATCTCGCCTCGTTATCCGCCTGTCTGTCTGTTTGTGTGTTTTATTTTAAAAATGATATCTCTGGAACCGTAAATGGTAGAGATTTCAAATTTTGATAACTTACTAAGGTTGATAGAAATTCATTTTACACGGGTTTTTAATGGTTTTTGTTGAACCGTTTTAAAATGGCCTACATTTTAAAAATTAAAAATTCAGAAACAAAAACCAACAAAAATTAAAATTTGTTAGGTACAACTTTTATTAGCTTATTTAAATAATTGATACTTCATTTGATAAATACGTTTGGCTTATAACACAGATATGATCGAAAAGCCTGTGACGTAAAATGTAATGAAGAACAAATCCAAACAATACTCAAACATACATTTTGCAGATAATGTGAAAAGGAGGTAAAGTTGCAATGTGTAACATTCATCAAATATTTAATCCGATAAAAACTCACCGTATTTGATTATAAATTTATACTAGACTATCATTAGATTCAGCGAGTTTACTAGATTGGTCGCGGGGGGAGGGTTACTTTTCCAGTCGCGGACACCAGTTTCGTCAGCTGTCCAAGTAACGTTTTGTGCAAATAACGTTTTGTGACGTCAAAGTGACGTAGGCAATTGCTGGAGGGGAGGTACTTTTCTAGGGGCTACTTTTCCACTACCCCTCATGAATGACTCCCTTGAACTTTCCAATATTATATCTCTTTCCTGAATGTTAGCTGCGGGTGCAACAATCCTTGCCGTTAATTCCATGACATTTTCCACAAGTGTAGAATAAAGTAGGTCTGACATGTAGCCCCATAAGAATAAATCTATGGGTGTAATGTCAGGAGACCTTGGAGGCCAAGGCACATGTTCAATACGTGCAATTGTATTTTCTCCAAACAATGCCCTCAACTGATCTTGCGTCTCATGTGAAAAATGTGCTAGCACGCCATCACTTTGATACCACAGCCTCTTCCTTATTTGTAATGGGACGTCATTCAACAACTCAGGCAAAAAATCTCTCAAAAATACTGCAGAGACGTGACCATTAAGATTTTGAAGAAAAATATACGGCCCAACTATTTTGTCACCGACAATTCTAGCCCAAGTAGTAATATTGAAGCAATGCTGCTTATTTCGAGGGTGAATTCCATGCAGATTTCCTGGGCTTATACACAACTGTTCTTTGAACTAAACATCCCGTCTTGAGTAAAGGTGGCCTCGAATGTAAACAGAACTGTATCTATAAAATGACGCTTATGGTTAACTTGTCCAGAAACCAATGTCCAAAATGGATACGTCGTGGGTAGTCATTAGGAAGTTCTTGGACCTTTTTAAGTCGAAACGGCTAAAGTTGATTTTCATGAACCGCATCCACACAGCTGTCTGACTAGTACCCATCTCACTTGCAACAGCACGTCTGCTTGTAGAAGGGTTATATCCAAAACTTTTCAGCACTTCTTCCTCAACATTAGGAGTACGAACAGTTCTTTGTCGCCTTGCATGATTCATATTAATACTAAGCTTACCAGTTTCTCTTAATCGACGATGTACAGCTTTAAATGTGTGTCGATTTGGGCATTGTCCATAAAGATACACTGCCTGATAAATCCTTACGCTTTCCTACCATTACCTCTGGTGGCTCCATATGTAAAGTGAAAATCTGTTAATTCCTTCAACGTGTACATCTCCTTGATTAAAACTAAATCATCGATAAATGGTCACAAAATAATTACGGTTACTGATCATGTAAGTTGCTGATTTTTTAATTGACAGGATACTTCGGAAAATGCTTATCAGTAGTTGTTGGAATTCCCGTTGACCTTGAGTACACTAACCAGGTTTTTGGACCATATTTGGGTTATAAGCCAACCGATGTTATCAAATGAGGTATCAATGTTTTTAGCATTAAATAGGCCTGAGCTAAAAAAGTTGTTCTTTACAATTTTTACTGTAACTTTTTTTATTTTGTTTCTGAATTTTTAATATTTAAAATGTAAGCCATTTTCAAAAGATTTAACAAAAATCATGTACAATGAGGTTCTATAGGCCTTAGTAACCAAGCAACATTTGAAACCTGTATCGTTTACTGTTCCTGAGATGTAATGTTTTAAATAAAACACACAAACATACAGACAGACAGATGGATAACGAAGCGAGATAGACCATACTGTTACAGGATATGTTTTCTTTGTTTTCATGTCTAGAACATGATCCCAAAGTTTGGCTACACAATTTTAAATCACCCTGTATACTATTTTTCTCCATATATTATTATTTTTACTTATTTTGACCTCATTATAATTAGTTAGACTACTTTTTTTAAGCATTCATATTACTTTTTATCTATTTTTACGATGGCCGTGCAAGTCGGAAAACCGGAATTTTGTAAAATAAATGTTTTAATTACCGTACATTCATTACAATTAATTAATTTGTATTCGTCAATTTTAATGTTAAGTAGTGTTGTCACTTGATCCAGACTCTACAGTGCTCAGGCACTACTTGTAAGTCAAGTTTTACATTAATCAAGTTATCAACGCCAACAAAAGTCAACTTAGACTACAGGAGTGAAAGTCAGTGACCGGCTTCGCTATTGATTCGAGGTGGCAACAGCCTTTTTACAGCCACATTTACTATTTCACCCCATTGTTGATAGGTTCTTGGAGGGGGAAATCGATGCGGAGATGACCATGACCTAGAACATCTCCCCTTTGGTTTCAGGTGTTTCCTGAGTCCTGTAAAAAGTTGGCCGCCGAACCCGACCCGACGAGATTCAATAGCGGCAGGGATTTCGCCCCAATTTCTTGATAAATCCGTTTTATTGAGACGCAGTCCACCTCCCTCATTTCGTTGGTGCAAAAAAACATGGGAATACTCGAGAAACCTTCACATACGAAAAGGCTTCCTGTCAAAAATGCGCATAAATAGGTTTTTTCCTTTAGAAAATAAACTCTTTTAGGGAATTTGGGATCCACCCTAGTTTTTACTCACCCTTTCTTACGCACAGCTGGGTAAGTGTAGGCTTCAAGGGTGGAATATGGAAGTGTAAAGAATTTCATATTTGAGAAAATAATAATCATCAGAATAGAGAAAACGGAAGAGGGGAGGAAGGGGGGTTGTGTGAACGAGGTGTTGAATGTCTTTGGACAAAGCTTTTGGAAATATAGGTCACTAAATTATAGTGCTGCTGACTTGCTTTACTAGTTCGAAATATAAAAAAAGTATTTTGGTCACTATAAAAATGTTCATTCAAATGTTCATATAATTTTTTTTTTAAGACTTATATTTGTACATTCAAAAGAGTTCAAATTAATGATATACATTAAATAAAACTGTTATAGATTTGTATTTTTTAACAATTTACTTTTGAGTTGATATTGAATGAATATAAAATCTTAGTTTACTTAATCCTAGTTGACTGAATCCTAACAAATTTACTGGACCGTAAGGATTTTTACTTCAGGAAGTTCGTAAAACCATAAGTTATGACAGGTTTTCTATCCGTACATTACTGAAACTTCTAGTATCTTCATAAGTGTAACAACATGTAAGCAACACACAAGTGAGTCAAAGCCATTATTGGAAATTATGATTTAAAAATCACAACACTATCAAATCACAACACTATCAAATCCTTATGTTTATATCAAGTGACTACTAGATGGTATACTCATTTATTAGAAAGGAATTTAAAACGGTTGACTTTTTATTTGACAAATTTGTTTCGTAAACCTAAGTACAAATGATCTACAATACAACGCGTGATCAAGTGACAATGTTTTCACTTCGAAGGTGTCTCACATATATATCGCGTCAAGTATTCTTTATGTAACGCTCTTAACATTTAGACAGTGTCGTTACCTTGGAGGAAGGAATAAAAGCGTTTCTAATGCAAGTAAGTAACTACAATGTTGCAGATAATGTAACTCTCTCTACATTTAGGCAGTGTCGTTTCCTTGGAGGAAAGAATAAAAGCGTTTCTAATGCAAATAAGTAACTACAGTGTTGCAGATAATGTAACTCTCTCTACATTTAGGGAGTGTCGTCTCCTTGGCGGAGGGAATAAAAGTGTTTCTAATGCAAGTAAGTAACTACAATGTTGCAGATAATGTAACTCTGTCTACATTTAGGCAGTGTCGTTTCCTTGGAGGAAGGAGTAAAACCGGAGAAAAATAAGAGCAAAGAAAGTTCTTACTGACCATGCCACGTAATAAACATTGCTCATTCGGGAGTGCATAGTTTAATTTCCATATTCAATTTACCCACAATCATAATTGAGGAATTTTATTTATTATAAAAAAAGCTTTGTGTAGGCCTATATGCCTACAGCTTTACACTGTTCCCGCAACATGACTATAAGTAGAATATTGGAGGATTTGTGCAATATAAAATTTTTAAGATTCAAGAATTTGTTTTTTGTGCTCATTAAACAGATTTGTGCTCCATTAACACATTTATTTATACATTAATATTTATACATTAATGGCAACGATGATCTGAATCATAGGACAGCTATACTCATAGAAACATGCATAGTTGAAACGATGCTTTTTTCGAAGTACTGTATGGATTCAAAAATACAGATTATTCATTCTTAATAATATTACATTCAAAAGTATAGGGTTTCTATTTAAAAGACATTTGTAACAATCCATATTAAGTATTATGTAGATAACGATGATCTCTATGGACCCATTCATAACTATTTTGCATAATGTTATCTCACTGTCAGGTGGTCGGAATATAGACCAGACCAATTACCTAACCTATTGGTAGACAGGATATGAATCATCCCCATTATCTCTCTACCAGGTACTGGGAGTTTGGACCAGACCAATTATATAACCTCTTGATAGACAGGATATAAATCATCCCCACTATCACTCGATCAGGTACTCGGAATAAGGACCGGACCAATTATATAACCTATTGGTAGACAGGATATAAATCATCCCCACTATCACTCGATCAGGTACTCGGTACCAGGTACCAGACCAATTATCTAACCTACTGGTAGACAGGATATAAATCATCCCCACTATCACTCGATCAGGTACTCGGAATATGGACCAGACCAATTATATAACCTATTGGTAGACAGGATATAAATCATCCCCACTATCACTCGATCAGGTACTCGGAATATGGACCGGACCAATTATATAACCTATTGGTAGACAGGATATAAATCATCCCCACTATCACTCGATCACGTACTCGGTACCAGGTACCAGACCAATTATCTAACCTACTGGTAGACAGGATATAAATCATCCCCACTATCACTCGATCAGGTACTCGGTACCAGGTACCAGACCAATTATCTAACCTACTGGTAGACAGGATATAAATCATCCCCACTATCACTCGATCAGGTACTCGGAATATGGACCGGACCAATTATATAACCTATTGGTAGACAGGATATAAACCATCCCCACTACCACTCGATCAGGTACTCGGTACCAGGTACCAGACCAATTATCTAACCTACTGGTAGACAGGATATAAATCATCCCCACTATCACTCGATCAGGTACTCGGAATATGGACCGGACTAATTATATAACCTATTGGTAGACAGGATATAAATCAACCCCACTATCACTCGATCAGGTACTCGGTACCAGGTACCAGACCAATTATCTAACCTCTTGATAGACAGGATATAAATCATCCCCACTATCACTCGATCAGGTACTCGGAATATGGACCAGACCAATTATATAACCTATTGGTAGACAGGATATAAATCATCCCCACTATCACTCGATCAGGTACTCGGAATATAGAGCAGACCAATTATCTAACCTCTTGATTGACAGGATATAAATCATCCCCACTATCACTCGATCAGGTACTCAGAGTATAGAGCAGACCAATTATCTAACCTATTGGTAGACAGGATATAAAGCGTCTCCATTTTCTCTAGATCAGGTACTCGGAATATGGACCAGACCAATTATCTAACCTCTTGATAGACAAGATATAAATCATCCCCACTATATCTTGACCAGGTGTTCGGGGTATAAATTAGATCAATTATCTGGTTGGCCAGGATATAAAGCGTGACAATTACCTCTAGTGCAGAAAGTCGGAGTATAGAGCAGGCCAATTATCTAACCTCTTGATAGACAGGATATAAAGTGTTTCCATTATCTCTCGATTAGGTACTAGGAGTATAGAGCATAATAATTATCTAAGCTCCAGATAGACAGTATACCAAGCATCCCCATTATCTTACTGTCAGTTGCACGAAGTACAAGAGCATGCTCGATTCTAACCTCCTAGTAGATAGGATACAAAGCATACCCCCTATCTCACCGCCTAATGGTCAGAGTATATAGAACATCCCAACTACCTTACCTTAGTAGCTAGTTGGAGTATAGAGCATCTCAATTAAAGATAGTCAAATATAAATACCTAATTATACTCTAACAAGGTTAAGTTTAAACTGAAATTGGATTACGTTAAAAATAATTAGATGAAATAGTCTGCTATCCTGTAAAAATTAATGAAGTAAGAAAGGAAACTACATTATTTAAATACTCAATTGTAGTATCGTATCTAGGAAATTTTATTTTCAAGAGTTACTGTCAACTTTAAGTTAAATTAGTCTACAAACTGGCATAATATGGCTTATTATAATAATAAATAATAAACACTGGGAGCTTTGCTTACAACCTCACTAGAGGACTCTGCCTGTAGTCTTGTCTTTGGATCTGGCTCTCAACAACAAGAGAACTCGAGTTATGGCCTCATTAATGGACACTGCGCACTTGTTGACCTCGGCCTTCGGCATTGTGAGGGAACTCATCTTTCACCCTTCGAGGAACTCTGTTTGTAGTTTTGTCTTTGGATCTGGGCTCTCAACAACAGGAGAGCTTGGATTATTGGCTCATTAATGGACACTGCGCACTTGTTGACCTCGGCCTTCAGCCTTTTGAGGGAGATCATCCTCCGGCTTTCGAGTGGACTCTGCCTATAGTCTCACCTATCGATCAATCGTGAGATCAACCTATGATCTCAACTGTAGCCCTCAATAACTGGAGACCTCGAGTTATAGCCTCATTAATGGACTGACCTCGGCCATCGGCTTTATGAGGGAGCTCATTTTCCGGCCTTCAAGGGGACTCTGCCTGTAATCTTGTCTTTGGATCTGGGCTCTTTACAATAGGAGAGTTCGGGTTAAAGTCTCATGAGTGGATACTGGACGCTTGTTGACCTCGGCCTTCGGCCTTGTGAGGGAATTCACCTTTTGGCCTTCGATGGGACTCCGCTTGAAGTCTTGTCTTTGAATGTGGGCTCTCAACAACAGGAGAGCTCGGGTTATGGGCTCATTAATGGACACTGCGCACTTGTTGACCTCGGCCTTCGGCCTTTTGAGGGAGATCATCCTCTGATCTTCGAGAGGACAGTGTCTATAACCGTATCGAAGATCTCGACATCAGCTTCTTGGTCTGCGGCTCTGTCTTGGAACTCTGCCTCTATCATCACTTGACGATCTCGACTTTCAGACTTAATAGAGCTTGGTCTGCGGCTTTGTCATGGAACATGAGGATCTCGGCCTCCAGGCTCATGGTGGAACTTGGCCTGCGGTTGTCAGGGAACTATGTCTGTATCATCACTTGAGTATTTGGACCTTCAGACTCGTGGGAGAACTCGTCCTATGACCTCATTGTAAAAAGCCCACTTTGTAAATCTCGGTCTTAGGCCTCGAAGGGTAGCTCGAGAGTTTTTCAGCCTCTGGGAATTCTGCTTGTAGCACCGCTTAAAAATGTTCTGATGAGTATATGCTTGTGTCGTGTCGTGGATGCACAATGAGACAAGCAACCACAGCGTAAAACTTCTTCAGATAGCCTACGAAAGTAAAAAATGGCCATATTTTTACTCTCGCCATTTCGAGCAGAGTTAATGAAGCTTTTCAATACCACGGCTTTTACTTACTCACGGCTAAACAAAAACGTCAGATCAGTCGTATGTGGTACTCGGCTGATCCTGGAGACTCTAAACTATAAATATATTAGGTTTGTTTGTATTATAAGTTTATATTCAGTACAATGTTTAAGATCTCACAGCCGTCTAGAACCACAGTGCAAATAAAACGAATTACTTGTTATGTGTTTGGAAATATTTAACTGAAATATTAAAATAGCACTTTCCTTTTAATCAAAATGAAAGCATGACAAATACACAACGATTCGATAACATTCGGAACAATCAGACTAAGTGCATGTTTGAGTAGTTGCTCGAAATGTTGTATAATAGACCCTGTGAACAGACATTAAGTGGTAGAAAACCACACTGTGTTGAAGCACAGAAGTTATATGATGAAATGGATAAAATTGTGATACTAGATTCTTAGTGTTTTGTATCAATACAGAGAGAGAAGTGCTGTCCAAGCGGAACACGTGATCAGAAACTAGGCAAGAGAGATGGTTCCATCCAGAACAGTATAATAGCTGTAACCCAGCTACTTGGGGACAAAGTGTTTGGGAGATTGTTGGCGATAGGTTGGATGCTCGGTCATCTTAATACCGACTTAGCATCCGCTCAATGGTTGCTATCTGCGTGGACGCTACTAGAGAAGTCTGGACTGTCCATGTTGGGTAATAATCAGTACGGATGTTGTGTAGGGGAGATAACTGAGTATCAGGCTTGTCAATTAGCTGAAAATCAGACCAGCACTACGTGGTTCGGATTCCACGTAAATCAATAGGTCCCTTAGTTGCACTGGCTGTTGGGCTATTAATAAATTGCCCTTTCTGAGGAACAGTTGAACTTAGTAACCAGACTACACTCATCCTACACTCATATCATCATTCATATTCGCCTTAAAATACACACAACGTGTGTCGGCGTCTCATATATAATAATGTAAGCTTAACAATAAACCTGATAAAGGCTGACGGTATTTTCTATACATTATAATAAAATAAAATACTATACAAATATTTCATATTTTGGATAATTTTAATTATATTAAAATGTTCGAACATTACAAGTACAGACTTCCTTCAAGTATGTTCTTACTTCATTTACCATATAAATTTACTATTGTAATGATAACCTTACCTTTAATTTAAAATAGAACATTCAGAAAATAACTGAAAATATATAATCAATTAATTTTAATATCCAGATGTATTTCTTTTACAAGAATTTTTGTTTAATCGTTATTTAGGAATCTGCCTTGAAAAAGAACAGAAAAAGTAGATCTCATTAAATATTCTTCTATATCCAACTGTGCGTGTTTTTTATTTATTTTTTTTTATTTTAGGGAAAGCTTATAGATACTATCAGTTGATAAAAGGTAAATATTCCCCGTTAAATTCCCACTGAAAGGAATACCTCCTGGGTTGGCAAATGTGTAGTTTTAGTCAGGCCGTCCATGTGTTGGGGGCTGGGTTGTTTTTTGTGGACACGAGGCCTGCCCTACAGGTGACGCACCCCTCCCCCACAGCACACAAATGGGTCCACTAACAATGCACGAAATGCAAATCCTTCGACCCCTGAGCCTCTTCCCACATGTTATTTTTCAGGGAGCCGAAACAACTTGCAGATTTCACTGGCGCATTCCATTTACGGCTTTCCAGAGGCCCCACAAACAAATCATTTGTTGGTAAATTTGTTGGGCATGTATCACACGAATTTTCTCACTTAATCGTAATTTTATAAAGTAAATATTTGTTTATAATAAAGAATGTGAAATATATTTATACACCCTATCTTTAAAAAAATACATATACCTATAAATATTATAAGCGTTGACTGCCATATATGAACAGTTAGGCTGGATACCACTGTACATCCACGAATTGTATTTATAGAGGTTAACTAACTGGGTATGGAGGTTACCAACTGGGTTTATAGGTTAACTAAATGGGTATAGAAGTTAAATAATTGTGTATATAGATTAAATGAAATCAAAACATCTTTATTTAGATAAACAGTTAAACAACTGCATAATAGCATCACAAAAATTTGTTTTCTTTATTACACAAAATAGAATTTAAAAGTACGCGAATGATTCATTAATTTAATACAACATTAAGTAGTAAGTAAAAAGTAAAAAACAACAATAAACAGGTACTTAACAACAAAAATACTAACAATAAACAAAAATAACAGTAAAAAAAAAAAAAAATAAATAATAACAATTAATACGCTATCACGTTCAACTGCAGTTTTCCATACTCTATTCTAAATGGTAGGTGGGATCAATCAACTATAGATCTGTTGTAAATATTACCTTAAATGTAAATACAACCTATGAACTATATGAGGAAAAAACAATATATATATATATATATATATATATGTGTGTGTGTGTGTGTGTGTGTGTGTGTGTGTGTGTGTGTGTGTGTGTGTGTGTGTGTGTGTGTGTGAGGATATATATATATATATATATATATATATATATACAGTATATATGATTAATTAAGTTAAACATACCATTTTTAAAGGTAATTTTACTTAAATAAGTAATTCGAAATTAAATAGAAGTAAGATGACGACTTCTGTCTGCAGAACATAACTATTATTGAATAGAGGTTAACTAACTGGGTATAGAGGTTAAAGTCAATGTCAAACCCAATATCTGTTTATAAACACGACATTATAGAGTGTGTTAAAGAGTAATAATTATATTTTATTCTTACACTTAAAGATGAATATAAATTACATTAGTAAATAGAGCATTAATATCCTTAATAGCGTAAGGTATGACTATTTAGGTAGACAGTCATAGTAGGTGTGTAATATTCCAGAGTTAAATACAGTTACTTTAATATCAGTTACATACAGTCAATTCATGTGACTCTTGTGGGTGGTCCTATGTATCCATGGGAAGGGTAGACTAAGGCGTTTTGTATTGTTGCACATCTTAAACTCACTTGCTTTTACTTAAATTAATGTCTCAATACACGTTAGACCACTAGTTTATCTTTATTGTTTATTGTAAGTTTATTTTTAGACTCTTCATTTATTTAATTTTCATTTACATTTTTATGAGTTTTCTATTCATTTTATGATGTTATTAATTTAGTATAAGAATTTAGACTAGTTTTTATATTTAGTTACATAAGGCTTACTGAATGTCTCTCCACACACAGATATACAGTCTACGAGGGGAGTGAATCCCATATGTCTTTTGGACAAAATCCCAGCTTTCTTGTAAGCTTTTGAACAAAATCTTGTTTTTTTTGAGAATAAATTTGATTTTGACTAGTATGACGTTGAAAGCCTAACATTCCTCTGTCTTGGTAATACCATTGATTATACAAGCACACGGACAGATTTATTATCCAATATTAAATTTTATATCTCAAATTATCAGCTGTTTTGTGGTCCATTGTGGAGAGCTAGTGTAGTCCCGTGTAGATGTAATGCAGTTTAAACCAGCTGTAGTTGCGAGCCTCACTAACTAACAAAATTACTGGCACAAATATTCTTATTCCATCAGATTTCTATTTGTAAGTAATAATACAATCAGGGTAATACCATTGATTATATACACGTACAATAGATATTCCATCTAATAGGAATATTTGTGCCAGTAATTTTGTTAGTTAGTGAAGCCCACAACCACAGCTGGTTTAAACTGCATTACATTTACATGGGACTACACTAGCTCTCCACAATGGACCACAATAACAGCTGATTTTTTGAGACTCAAAATTTAACATTGGAAGGGAACTCTATTTGTGTATAAAATCAATGGTAACATTCAGTAGAATAGACAGTTTACTATAAACTCAGTTTGTCAAAAATGCCAATCAATAGAAGTTGTTCCATGGTTAGAAGCTACAGTATTGTGCTATACAAGACACAACTAACTTGTCTTATTGACAACAAGGCGTTCGCCTCATCAAACTATTGGTAAAGCTAATTTTCTAAGCAATAAATACTTAATAGGATTTATACAAAAAAACAACACATGCTGCATCTTTTTCATGATCTAATTGTCCTGTCATTAGCATTGATTGTATGATTGTTTCAACATTTTAACTCAATAAAATTACTAAAAAATAAATCGAGATATTTATCAAGGAAAAGTACTTCAACAATGTTAATTAATTGAATTACTATATTATGAGAGAAAGGGCATCAGCAAGCTTACCCAAGAAGTCAAATCCACGTACGCAGTAGTAAACAAATAAAACAACATAACAAAATAAAAATGTTAAGTGCCACTGGCACCTTTTTGACATGAGTAGACCGTCCACTAAAAATGTTAAGTGCCACTGGCACCTTTTTGACATGAGTAGACCGTCCACTAAAAATGTTAAGTGCCACTGGCACCTTTTTGACATGAGTAGACCGTCCACTAAAAATGTTAAGTGCCACTGGCACCTTTTTGACATGAGTAGACCGTCCACTAAAAATGTTAAGTGCCACTGGCACCTTCTTGACGTGAGTAGACCGTATACTAAAAATGTGGGACTTTTAATGTTGCTTTATTTGTTTACTACTATGTTCGTGGATTTGACTTTTTAGGTAATCTTGCTGATGCTCTATCTCTCATATTATCCAAATTTCAAACCTAGTGCCTTTAACCTAACAAATAAATAAAAAAATTTCCAAGATTTTTAACTGTGGAATGGAAGAATTTGTGGGAGAAAACGTTGTTGTAATGGTTGTCTTTAAGACCACACTTTATATTGGCTTATTAATTAAAATATGCTTCCATACTCTATTTAAAGGAATTTAGAGGAAAACTTTCAAAATGTATACCTTATATTACAAAATGTAAATTAAAGTTAGTTCAGAATAGTAAATCCAATGGATTCTACTTTTTTATAACAATCAAGAACAAGTAAGTAAGTTATACAGTTAGTTTGAACTTATCTTATTATCTAAAGCAAGCTCACGTTCGGACAAAATATTTGTTGGGTCCAAGGATTTTTAATCTGGAGGGGGAAGGGTTTTTTGGCCACAAGAAATCGATTGGCACAGGTATCAACCCAGGGAAAATTCTGATTTCTGCCCCAGAGGCTTCTATAAGTCCCGTGTTATCGACTTCTAGCAGAAAAACAATGTGGAACCATTATCGACTTCTAGCAGAAAGTGGAGTATCAAACTATAGGCATCCCGTATCCGAGCGCCTAAGGCGGGGCGTGGACAAAGTGTCCCAACGACAAACTGGATCATTTTTTAAAATCCAGGGAGGACAAAATGAGCCAACAACAAAGTGACCCACAAACAAATTAAACCCCTCAGGAATGTGGTCCGGTTTGTCCGTTCATGAAAGGACATCCTAGACCATCTTGGAATTGTGCACGCTGCGGACAAAGTGTCCCAACGACAATCTGAACCACTCCAGAATGTGGTTCATATTGTCTCTGTCAGGAAAAGAGAAACTGAACCATTTTAGGTTTTGAATGTGATTGTACAAGCAACGTAATACACGAGGTATTTAAATAATTTAATATAATAAATTAATTCTTTATAAATCTCAATTGAACATTTAACTGACTAAAAGAACATGTATATGTAAGAAACGAAACTGCAGGCTAATACCACATCCATGACATCATACAATTATTTTCGGACGCAGTATAGGCTCTTATTTTTATTGTACATGATCTGCTATGTATAGTCAGGCATATTATTCAAACGAGCGTTGACTTCTCTCTAACTCGGAATGTCATGATTAAAGATAGTAAACATAATTAATTTATCTTAAACTACGTGTTCATCATTTTTTATAAATTTTCATCTAGCATTATGCTACAGGAAAATATAATTCTACTGGTTTTCGTCTTCTCTACTGTTTTGAAGCTCTTTAGCAGTTATCGAGTCAAGTTTCCAACTATAGCTCATTAAGCCTAGTCGGAGTGTAAAATATTGTCATGCCTCATTTTTAGCTTTTATCGTGGTTGGAGTTTTTTGTTTCTTGCTCAAACGTACTATCATCATTCAATTCACAGTGAAAGTCGGTATTGGCCACATAATACACATGCATGGGTTGGTTGATACACTTGACCACATAATACACATCCATGTATTGGTTGATACACTTGACCACATAGTACATATCCATGGGTTGGTTGAAACACTTGACCACATAATACACATGCATGGGTTGGTTGATACACTTGACCACATAATACACATCCATGTATTGGTTGATACACTTGACCACATAATACACATCCATGGGTTGGTTGATACACTTGACCATATAATACACATCCATGTGTTGGTTGATACACTTGACCACATAATACACATCCATGTATTGGTTGATACACTTGGCCACATAATACAAATCCATGGGTTGGTTGATACACTTCGCCACATAATACACATCCATGGGTTGGTTGATACACTTGGCCACATAATACAAATCCATGGGTTGGTTGATACACTTGACCAATCATATCTATCTACAGATGTGTTGATCGATAGAAATAAATTTAGCAGGGTTAAATATAAAGTTTAAACGCTTTTAACAATTTATTTTTATTGCTTTAGTTAGTTATAAAGGCTGTAAAATTCAGATTTTTATTAAGAAGTATATAATATTTATTTGTTAATTTATTTCCAATTTTAGCTGTAAAACAATAAAAAGTTAATGTTTTAAGAAAAAATAGTTTTATTCAAAATAGGATAAAATATGCTTTACAATAATTAAACTTATATTAATTTTTTAAATATAAAATAAAATGTAATTATTATTTATTTCAAAAATATTTAATCATTTCTTTTCAACCATATCTTGACAATCGATGTTTTAAGAATAAATAAACGAATTGAATAAAAAATAAAACATATTTTGCCACTTTGTAAACAAGTGACAACACGTTTTTTGTTTATCTTAAATGAAATATAAATTGTATTAATATATTCAATTTGTGACTTGGATTGCTATTTGTAGGAACCTGGTCACTAGTAGTCAGTCATGAACCAGCTGAATGTAAATAAAACAACTAATTAATACCAATAACATTAATATTAGTATGTCATTAATATTATGAATACAACTAAAGAAAAAATGTATTACTATACGAGATGTTACCAAAATACACATACAAATATACGAGTGTATCATGTACCATAAGCAAACATTTGCTGCTTTAGTTTAAAAAAACTATTAATAGGTAGATTTGATTTACGTAATTGTGTACTAAAAACATTACAGGGTAAACTGTATGAATGGCATTAAATTGATTACAACATTTTCAGTTTCAAAAACCAACCCCAGATTTAGTGTTATTACAGTACAATCATAGGCAAAAACTGAGGACCTTTAGGAGTGGCTCAGTTTTTATGATTTTAGCACATGTAGGACAAAGTGAACCACTGACAACGTGTACCACTCCGAAATGTGGTCCAGTTTGTCTGTTCACGAAAGGACAATCTGGGCCACCTTGGAATGTTGCACCCTGCGGACAAAGTGTCCCAACGATAATCTGTCCCACCTAAACTGACTCAGTTTGCCTTTGAGACACTTCGTCACGTCCCCCCTTAGGCCGAGCTCTCCCACGAGGCCGCAGGCCGAGTCTACAAAGGGGCTAAAGTGTAAACGCGAAAGACCTGCGAAAAGAAAATTATTAATAATCTTCAAGGTAGAGCAACAACAAACGATCCTGAGGATCCTTTGTGAGATGTGGAAGCTACCTCTTCAGTTTGCAAAATTAAACTGAACGGCTCGGTCTTCCGGTACTTAACTTAAAATTAAAATATAACAAATTTTTAAAATGAGTTTTAACTACATACTGGAAAAGGTATTCTAGTAGGCATAGTCTAAAAATTATAATTTCGTAATGTATTTTATCAAATAGGTGCTCTCATTTTTGGTAAACTAGAAACGTAGGACTCAGGAGCCGCCATCGAGCCGGAGGCCGGTGCACACGCGAGTAGGAGCAACCCTTTAGCGCGTGCCCCCCGACCCCTCCCGTGACAAAATGTTGTCAACGGGCTGCCGCCGCGCCGGGCAGCTGTGCGAGTTCACTTCGCCAACCAGCGTATGTTTTTTGTGAAGAGCCAGGTTTTTTAGATGGGGCGGTCCTGAGAGGGGGGAGGGGGCTGCCAACCCTCTCAAGTATCTATCCACCCAAGGTCAGCCGGTAGACCCTCGAGCTGATTGTTTCAATGCGCGATTTTAGAGACCTCTGCCCTATTTTTATTGAGCCTTCAACGATTTGTTGGGGAATTTTTTGTGAAAACAAAATATTTCACAGCATTGATTTTGTTTTTAATATACTTTTATCAGATTTTATCTGTATTATCAAGAACATATTACACTTTAAATAGATTGTCAAGCGCTAAAATAGTTATTAGCTTTGAAAAGGCGATTAGGGTTTCAATGTAACTCACTGCACTTCTGTTTTTTTCCTGAGCTTCCTATGTCACTTTAAGTCGTTCATAAAACGACAGATAAATCCATACATAGATTGATCATGTCATAGGGAAAACCTTACGCGTTGAGACCGTTAAACCTGGAACAGTCACTAAAAAACAACAGGCCCATGCATCGGCTGTACTTGTAATGAACAAGGAGTGACATCAAAGACAGCATGATTCACAAATCAGTTTTGGTCCTCTGTAAACTGGCAAGGTCTGACAACCACGCTCAGTCCACAAACGCCACGCTGAAACACGGCTTGACACTGTTGAACACGTATTCAAGCAATCTCTATGTACAGTAATAACCATAACGTCTCGAAGGTCAATGACGGAGACCCTTCTAAACAAATCGAGTTTATCATCTGAAAGTGAAGAAGTGGAGGTCAGTAATTTGGAAAACCTCGTTTATAAATTTTAGTATTATTTGAAACACATAGTGAAACAACGAATTATGAAAATATTATAAGGTTGATTCGTTAATTAATTATTGAAACCTCTTAATACTTCTATATTAGTTAAAAAAAAAAATAAATAAAATAGTTAATATTTTAATTAATTTTCTGATTAGAGCCTAGAAAATTACACACTAATAGTCATCCTAATCACAAATTTACCGACTCATATATACATAACAAACTATAGCATTACAACTTAAATAACCTAATTTGTTAACAAATAAAAAATATTTAGGTTTCTGTTATGTTCAAATTGGATTCTACATTAGCCTCAATGTGAGAATCTAATTTAAAAATACATTGTTAAAAATAAATTACTGTTAATTTTTTCAGGTATAAAGGAAAGAATAAATTATACTTACTATACTAATTGAAAACTTTCTAAACATTGCTTAAAAATAAAAACTAGTGCTCCGAAACCATTGTGGATTTATGGTTCTCACATGTGGTAGGCAAACTGGAAGTTGACTAGCGTTTTGAAGGGAGGACTATGTAAAAACACTAATGCGCTGTACATCCAGCCACCCCAGCCTAGAGATTTACATAATAAACATGCCCCGTTGGGGCGGGTGGCTTTAATATGCGAGGCATGATTGGACCGCTTTCAGCATGGGGGCGACATTGAAAAACTGATTTATTTGAAAATCAATTCACGTCCTGATACAGAGACTATTTTTTGCACAAAAAACTGACGCATTTCGGTTTTATTGTGTAGCGTTTTTCAGCGACCACAAAAAAGAATTGTTTTGGCTCAGTCATTCAATGATTGGCAAGATTTCAACATGCTGTCTTCCGACATGATTCCTATGTAGACAATACGTTTAGAGCTTAGGAAAATGGACTATGTGACTATAGTTTTTTAACAAATGTTCTCAATAATGTTTCCTAAATAAGATTTTATTTAATTTAAGTTACTGTTACCGGCAAACTATTTTGTTGGGAGAATTTCTGCGGTCGTGTTAAGTTCGAAATTAACAATCACACAAAAGTTCTGTAATACATAAGTAAAATTAAGAATACTTATTATTGAGGTATGCATTGTAGCTCAAATAGTGAAATCATGTTCTAAGAGAAAAAAAGTAATTTAATTGTATTTTGTATTGTGTTTTCATTTTGTTATAATTGTGTTGTGTATGAACATTTTTAAGATCACGTAACTTTCTTAACAGTCAACCGTAGTCTATAACCATGTTGTTTTAAACATTTTAAAATTATTAAAGTAAAACTGTAGACTAAGGTAGTAAGTAACACCTGAAGACGCCGAGACTATATCTGTCGAAACGTGTGTTTGTACACTTGAAGCATTGAACATTTCCGATCATTTTCTACCATCACGAACAATCCAATGCCAACGAATAACTTTCTTACACCAAGTAATTTAAGACCAGAGCTTTTTGCTTTCGTGAAGACCTTATTATAAACATATGTAAAGGAACGATAAGAAAACAGCAATACTGTATAAAAATTACCATTAATCATTGTGATATATTTCACCAGTACTAAAAACAATATCTTACATTTCAGGCCTTGATAATACCTGCTACCAAGGGCAAACTAGACATGATTTACGAATTTAGGGAGCATTTTTTTTTCTATTTCATAAAAGGAGAATGACATGGGAATAAGGATAAAAGTAAAACTTACAATACGCAGTTAATACAAACTTGTGACATCATTGTGCATCTGATTGATAAAAGTGATAAAGTAAATTAGTAAAAGAGTTAAAAAGTTTCAATAATAATTATTGTAAAAGTCGGTTACTGCAATGTCGTTCAATCTTAGAGGGCAGTCAGGCAGTCAGGCAGTCTGAGATTGTGTCTAGCTAGGCTCATCACTGCTTTGTTATTAGGTGCTTTACGCTCTAGGTTGCAACCCCAGAGGCTAGAGGAAGATTCTGTGGAGGCATACAACAACCTGCCTCTCCAATGGGAAAAGTCCATAAGGGTACTAAGCCTCGAGGTTTGTTATGTGCGTGGAACAATACATATAATACATATAATATATTTTATTCGCATAAAATGTTTTTCATAATTAATCTCAACTACCGGAAGATGGTAGGACATAATTAAAAAAGATGACATGTTTTTTAAATAAATTTTTTACTACGCTAATGACACACCTTGAGTTAAATAATCAAAATATTTGCTATACTGTGAAAAAAAATGTGTTACAAAGTAAATGACCGTTTTACTTTGTAACACATTTAATACAATCTATCTCCGTATCGTAGAGATTGTTGTTGGATTTTCTTTGTTCAGCATTCTTTCACTATCATTTTTATTCCATTCGAACTGTCCATTGTTAGTGCAGGAATTCCTTCTAATTTTACGTATTCCCACAAACTACAATCTACTGAGATTTGGGTTTCAGCAGGATATCGAACCCAATATATGTCGGTCCCGACCATCGGGTCGGGACCGACATTGTGAAGTAAGGAACACCGAATGCAATCAGATAAATAAAAAGATAATTTATTGTAAGTAAGAAATAATTTCCTTTATTACTTTGGAACACTATACGATTCTTCAGTATACAATTATTGTTAGGCCAGACCCTTGATGGATTTATTGTCCCAAAATATTTCAATATGTTAAAAGTACGGTGAATATTTTTAGTGGAAGGGACATTTTGCACATATATGTTTGCAATACCGATCTATAAAGATTTAAGTGTTACAATATTTTTTTTAAATTTTAAATAATATTTTGTGGCTTCAAGAGATAAATGATTAAACCACATTTATTTGGAATTTCCTTCATGTGGATTTTAAAAAGGAATAGAATTCTACTTAGTATACAACAAACCAAGGGAGTTGTGAAATCAGTCGAGAGCGGACGTATGTTAGAGAATCCCACTAACAACCATTAGTAAATTGCATCAATACATGTATTTCTGCCAAATTTTGAGAATTCTATTTACGTTGCTTTGAAGTATTGTTGGGCCAAATTGAGAACCCCAGATAAAACAAAGGCATGACCGCCCCTAACAACCCTTAGCCATTGTAGCTAAGCAAATATAGCCCTCTGTCAGTCGGAGGCAAATGAGGCAAACGTTGGCCATAATGAGGAACTCAGATTGTCTATTGTCTTGTGTTCCAAGAACTCCGACCGAGCTGGGCAAGTGGCCCGGCTAGTGCAGAATTCTCCCCAACTATTAAACACACCCTCACGGCCAGGCCTGGGGGAGGATTCTTGCAGTTTTCTCTTGTAACAAAAAAGGTCGACCGGAGTTTTTTAGGGGTAGTTTTATTCGACTACCTGCCCTGGCGGGTGCGCCATTCATGGTCATCTGGGTACAGTCGGCGCCAAAAATTCACCTTCCTTCCTTTCCTGCGAGGCTGGTCTCTAGAAGCCTGTTTTATTGGTTGAAAAAACTCATCGTTTGTGGTTGTACGTAGGAGAAAGAAATTTAATTTGGTATTTTCAACGTTGAACTAATATTTCTAAAGTTTCTTTGGCTATCTTGTTTATAGTTAGACTATCTAGGATTCCATTAAATATTTGTATTATTAACGAAGTACAGTAGTTAGGTATCAGAAAATGTTACGTATTTGTTAGATTACACTTAATGACAGATTGTAAGTTGATAGGGCTGATTTTTGATTAACTAGCGATACTGAGAAGTCTTTAACTATCAAGTGCATTAAACAAGTTACTATTTACCGGAGTTACTTTAAGATAAAAGGACTGTAATTGTACATAAAATAGTCACTTTCAATACTACCACTTCAATATTCTAAGATTTGTATTATGACAACGACCTTTTGAAAGTAAGTCTTCATTGAATATTATTTTTTAAGGATTGCCAAAAATATGTTTAATTGACATTACAGTAAAAATCTGTGACATTGATTATACCAGTTATGTTCAATACCAATCCTTCAATCTTCTGCAATATTTATTAAACCACCGAACTTTTGAAATCAAGGACGAAAACTCATTGAAAATTGTTTAATGATGCTTGCCAATAAATATTTATAATTGACACCACAGTAAATATTCATGCCATTCATTATTTGCAAAGAGACTGGAAACCTCTGTAATTATTTACTGTTTACTTAAATGCACTTAATTGTTTTCTATTACATAATTTGGCAAAATGTTGCGTACGTAAAAATACAAACCAATTTCACAACTTCTTTACTTTTCTATAAATGTATTACATTAAATTAGTATATGAATCTATTACTATCTGCAATGCCTTGCATGTATACATCTAGTTACTACTGACGCGAACCATGTTATTGTAATACATAAAATAGTATTCTTGTGTCTGAGATGCAGGTTCTGTTGTGTGCTACAGCACAAGGCATATCTTCTGCTCATAGGTTTTCTATCATTTTAAACATTTATTTAATTGTATCTGTTTTGACCTTACATCAATTCTTACGAACTTTTCAATTTGCTTTGTTAACCCTTCAGATTCGGTCTCTTGATAAAATATTACTTTTATATGTTCATTTCAATGATTTTTGTTTTATCCCCATCAAGTCTGCAAGTTTGAAAGTAAATATTTTTCTGAAAATTTCTTTCTATTTTTAAACATTTGTTTGATATTAACATGTTTTAAAAACTAAAGTCTCTTATCTTTGTAGGGGTTCTGGTATTTTTAACTATGTTTATTTATGGTTTTCTATGTTTATTTATATTACTTTATAATAATAACACCTCAATGCTATTCCATGATGTTTAAAATATGACACGTATTGTATGTGGTGCTATATGACAACGTATGAAGAGCTGGGTTCTTGTTATAGGTTTCTCTTTCATCAGTAAACATTTTAAATTATTATTCCCACGATTTTATTGTTATTTTCTACATAAAAAGTTTAGATGGAAATATGGTTATTATGAAAATATATTTACCTAACTTATATTGTTGGTGTTGTATGATTACCCATTACTACATTTTTAGAAGTAATCTTGACTTTTTGAATTAGAAATTCATAATTATAAAATGATATAAAGGGTAGCAAAAATATGGAAATAGTTCCACAACAACGTGTTGTTTTCCATAGATAATTTAATTTTTAAAATAGTTGTGTTAAATAAAGTATAATTTTTGATCAGAATAATTTACTTAAAACCGTTAAATAGCGGAGAAATAATATTGTTAAAATTAGTTACTTTGAAATTTAAATTACCGCTACTCTGGAAAGGATAAACCTTTCGAAGTCCAATTTGCGGCAATCAATTTATCTTGAATAGACCTTCCATTTGATACCAAACTCGACTTAGGCTTACGTTGAAGATTTTCGTTCAACTCCTCGAGGGCCGTCCTTCTTAAATGTCGCTAATGTCGTCAAAAGGTATGTTCTTTGTAACCATGACCATGTACAAGATTTCGCTTTTACAAGTGAAGTCATACAACAGTTGTGAAAGCGTTTTTATATTTTTTTCCATGCTGTTTAAAATATATAAATTTGGTATTGGGTTTACAGTATAGCTCATTTTAATTATAAACATCATGTTAACTAGTATGTGTAGGTATTTATTGTTTAACTGAACTTTTATCAAGCGCAGACAACTTCATTGGACAGTATTATAATAACGACAGGCCATTACATACATTAATTGTGGTGGTTGGGTGGAAGGATGGGCCACTCAAAACGTTAGCAGTAATCATGTGAGTGATTACTGATTAACCTTTTTGAAATAACGAACACTGACAACAACCCATTCTCCAGACACACTGATCATCACCTACGTTCGATGGGTTAATTATCATGAAAATAATATTATTATCACTGATTGTATTTGATTGTCAAATCAATCGGCCTTCTCTGCCAAAACTATATAAGTGAATTAATATTGAAAGACCAAAAATGTTTACATATTATACCTTGAACATTCATAACATTCTTGATTACTTAGTAAAATTGTGCTTTTTAAAGTACTGTACACTTATTATAACGTTTCATAGATTACATTAATTCCTTATCAATGACAAAAGGAAACCAACAATGAATAAACTTCTGCTTTCTTAAGTACAATTTTCTTCTTTTCTGCTGAATTCTATAGGCATCCAATAATTATGAGTGATTGTTTAAAAAACCTCTAAGGCACTTCCGCAAATCAAATTCATTCCCTAGCAATGACAAAAATATAATCGACGCCGTATAATTGCAACTTTCAAAATTGCGATTTTCCTCTCCTTATTTTGTACTGTATTCCTTAGACATCCAACAATCATGAGTTAATTGTTTCAAAACCTCTACGGCACTTCCGCAAATCTCTAAGGTAAGCAGCTTAGAGGGGGCAAAGTGCAGGTGCCATCATGCAGCTGCACATGTGCCGAGCCAGTACGTCCAAGTAGCACATCATCCAGGCCTTCCTCTTCTCAATCTGGAGCTTTCGTGCGCGTGCCCCTGGACACTCCCTGACCAAACTCTTCTCTTCTTTCAATCAATTCATCCGGTCAGGCTAAGCAGAACTGGCAGGCTTCTTTTTCTCTCTCTAGAAAGAATTTCATTTCATTTCCTCTACTCTCTTCCTATCGAGACAACTGTTCTCAGAGCCCTATTCACTGAACTTTTCTATTCTTTGTTTCACTTTCACTTCAGGCTAACCCTAAAGTGTCAAGCGACCCGTGCTGATGGGGTGAATGGTACCGGCCTAATGGTACATCAAACGGAGCCCTGGGATACTGGGCGACCTCCCAGAGTATATAGCCTTACCCGCTATGAGGCTCTGGCGGGCTCGACTGTTTAGTTCCTCTATACTCGTGGGAATTCCATGAGTAAGCATTCAAACTTTCGTTTCAGGCGGGAAAACACCGCAACTGAGATGGCTGAACGTGCGGAGCAACACCTCCTAGACGATCAACCATACAACAGGAGGTCGCAGGTCGGGAGAATTTCGACAGCGAGAAGGAGAGAGAAACCGAGGTCGAGGTAGGGGGAGCAGAGCGGAGCAACCCTCCGTCACTCACCCTCCTCGAAGAGAGGATCCACCCAAAGGGGTGGAGAAGGCCGACAGAAAGGCCAGAAAGAGAGTAAGGAAGCAGATCACACTTCCACCAAATGGGCAGCCAGGCGGATGGGATGACCCACTGAGAAGAGGCCTCAGTGGGGCTGGTGTGCGCTGGTACTTGCGATATCTGGAAGAGGGAATTCCCCCAGAAGAGGCAAAGAAAAGAGCAGTGGAGCGGAAGATCCCCCAGGAGAACACTCCTCGGGACAGTGCTACGAAGAAGAGAGGGGCAAATCAGCTCACTCCTCAGAAAGGACCTGAGCTGAAGAAGAGGAAAGTTCCTCAAGCAGCCACTAGCACAGCGGGTACTAGGACAAGCACTAGTTACGCTGAAGCAACATCCTTGATCAGGGTGGCAATTCTGCCAAGAGCACCGGGGGCCAGTTTGAGTGCAGATGACCTCACAACCCTGGAGGAAGCAATCGTGGAAGAGATGTTGCTGGGCGCTAATTGCTCCCTGCAGTTTTCCGGCATACATTTCAGACCAGGTATGCTGATTGTTGACTGCGTTGACAAGGAGTCAGCAGAATGGTTAGTTGGAAAGGGGCCACAGCTAACCAAGTGGAATGGGATAGAGCTGAAAGCGTGCATGGGAGATGATATCCCTAAGTCACACGTTGTCACCATCTTCTTTCCCAGAAGCAACAACTTGACCGAAGAGCAGCTGTTGAACTTGGTCAAAACACAGAATAAGGGGCTGGATACCCAACTGTGGAAAGTTCTTAACAGCAAGGATGAAGCCACAGGGAAGCTGGCGACTATCTCGATAGACGAGGCGTCGCGTGAAAAGATCCTGGAAGCAGGAAGTCTGATTTTCTTCCGATTCGGGAAACTCCCGGTACATGGATTGAAGAGAAAGACAGAAGGGGGCAATGATGGAGAGGAGGCTTTGACTCCTGCCAGTCTAACAGCTCCAGAGGAGGCTTCGACTCCTGCCAGTCAAACAGCTCCAGCTCCAGCGCCAGTTGAGATGGAGCAGGATACTCCCTCAGAAATTGGTGAGACGGATGCGCCGGACATTTCCAGCCTCAGCCTTCACCAGGAAATAAGGGAAGAAGAAGAGGAGAAGTTGTTGGAAGGTGCGGGGGAGATTGTCCTGCCCCAAACCCAACAGCAATAATGACATCCTCCAACAGGGGAGAAGCGCGGGTCAGGTTCGCCCAGGTGAATGCGCATCACGCTCGAGGAGCTTCGGCTGCTTTGACCGGGGTGTTTGCCAGGGCGAATCTGGGGATTGCGCTTGTCCAGGAACCCTGGGTCTACAGGGGACAAGTCATGGGCCTATCCAGCAAGAGCAACAAGGTAATATATGACACCAGGGGGGGAACTCCCAGGGCCTGTATTGTTATCAGAAATGACATTCGTTTTGTGTGCATTTCAGAATTTTTGTCACGGGATCTGGTCCCCATCAGGACATATCTTAACACTGGTGGGGCAGACCGAGAAGTGGTGGTAGCATCGGGCTACTTTCCCGGTGAGGGAGAAATTCCTCCTTCCGAGGTGAGACGGCTGGTGGAGTACTGCAGGAGGCGTGGTACTCCCTTACTCCTGGGATGCGACGCCAACGCCCACAACGTCGTCTGGGGAAGCACTGGAGACAATGTGAGAGGTGAGCAACTGCTAGAATTTATTTTAGAATCTAACCTGAGTATTTTTAACCTGGGGAATGTACCCACGTTTGTTACAAGGGTTAGGCAAGAGGTTTTGGATCTCACGATTGGGAGCCAAAGTATGGCTGATAGGATAGTTAATTGGAGAGTATCCAACGAACCTTCCCTGTCAGATCACCAGATCATTACCTTTGAAGTGAAAGGGGTTAACATTACACCCTCCTTCAGGAGGAATCCTAGAGACACAGATTGGGAGATTTATGAGACCAATCTGGAAAGTAACCTTGCCAGAATGACTAGGGGTCTCTCAAGTCATTATGGGTTAGAAAACAAAGTTGAAGATTTGACGGAGGCAATTATGGAGGCTTATGAATCCAGCTGCCCTGTCAAAGAGCAAAGAAGCAACAGGGAGGTTGTGTGGTGGAGTTCTCATCTGTCAGGTTTGCGGGCATTGGTGCGTAGGCTTTACAGCAAGGCCAAGCACAGCCAGGCGGACTGGCAGAGATACTCCGATGCACGAAGTACCTACAGTCAAGAGATCAGGAGAGCAAAAAGACGGAGCTTCAGGGAATTCTGTGAAAACATAGAGACGATCCCTGCTGCGTCACGGCTCCATAAAGCTATGGCTAGAAGTAAATTCCAGGGGCCTATGGCTCTTAGGAAGCAAGATGGAAGTTACACAGAAGGTGAGGAGCAGAGGGCTCTTCTACTTCTGGAAACACACTTCCCAGGGTGCAGGCAAGTTGAATTGGAGGATTGTACTCCGATCTGCGCAAGTGCTAATAGGGAAGATTGGGAGGAGGCAAGGGAGATAGTTACTCCTCAACGGCTGAGCTGGGCAATTGACTCGTTCCAACCGTATAGGGCCCCGGGAGTTGACGGGGTTTTCCCAGCTTTGCTCCAGAAAGGCAAGGAGAGATTGATGCCTCACCTGTTAGAGATTGCTAGATGCAGCATTGCCTTGGGCTGGATACCAAGAACATGGCAGAGAGCAAGAGTCTCATTCATCCCAAAAAGTGGGAGAAGGGATGCGACTTTGCCTAAATCTTTTAGGCCGATTAGTCTCCTCTCGTTTACTTTGAAAACGGTGGAGAAGATGGTGGACAATCACTTAAGGATGAAGGTTCTGGAGAGGGTGCCTTTGCATCCCCGTCAGCATGCGTACAGAGCGGGCAGGTCCACGGAGACCGCTCTGGTTGAGCTGACAGATCTAATTCAGAAATCTTTAGGAGAGAGAGAAATTGCAGCATGTGCCTTCATAGATATTGAAGGGGCTTTTGATAACACCTCACATGAAGCAATAAGGAGAGCCCTGGAGCATAGGGGAGTTGGAAGGGCAACTTCTAGATGGTTGATGAACCTCCTGGCCTCAAGAAGGGCTGAGACTGTGGTCGGGAAGAGCATAATTCAGGTGAATACAACAAGAGGATGTCCACAGGGCGGAGTCCTGTCTCCCTGGTTGTGGAGCCTGGTCATAGACGAGCTTCTCAGGATAATCACTGGGAATGGTCTCATATGCTTCGGCTATGCAGACGACATCGTCATAATGGCCCGAGGAAAATTTGAAGAAATTCTCTGTGATTTGATCCAGAGAGGTCTAGAGGCTGTGCAGAGATGGTGCCAGGGAGTAGGGCTTAGGGTTAATCCTGCCAAGACTAATCTGGTACCATTCACCAGGAAAAGGAATCTACCACGTCTGAGAGCGATCAGATTTGATGGAGTAGAGATTGAGTGGAAGGCAGAAGTGAAATATTTAGGAATCACACTAGATAAAAAACTTCTGTGGAGGAGACATATAGAGGAGACCATGAGTAAAGCAAAGCAAGCACTGATGGTGTGCAGAAGGATTGCGGGAAATTCTTGGGGCTGTCAACCAAGGATACTGCACTGGATGTACACGATGATAGTGAGACCCTCCATCACTTATGGTGCTATTGTATGGTCGGGGAGAACGGGTTTGGACACCGTTAAAAAAGCACTTGGCAGTGTACAGAGGCTCGCATGCATTTGCATTACGGGAGGGATGAGGTCTTGTCCCACAGCAGCTATGGAAATGATTCTCCACCTCGCGCCCTTGCATCTTCACGTTGAGGAGGTGGCGAGGGTGTCTGAGGTGAGAATAAACAGGATCATTACCAGGCAAAATATGAACTTCGGAACTCCTCGGGATTTCTGGGATTTTCCGAGGGACTCTATAGTCAGGAAGTTTGATTTTGAACGATCGTTTCAAAGGGAACTGAGCACAAAAAGGGACTGGAGTGGAGAAAGCATCCGCACAATGTCCAGCAGCCACATTATGTGGTTTACAGATGGTTCTAAGACTGAGGAGGGGACCGGTTCCGGTGTGTTTGGGCCAGGTACCAAACTCTCGGAGGCGATGGGGGAGTTCCCTAGTGTATTTCAGGCGGAAATTCACGCCATTGATACATGCATTAGAATCAATCTGGAAAGGGAATATAGGGGCAAGATGATTGCTATAATGTCGGACAGTCAGGCAGCCATCCAAGCACTGAGTTCTCCTATTATCAGGTCGGGGATGGTTTGGGAGTGCCGGCAGAGACTTAACTTGCTAGGGAGAAGCAACAAGGTGACACTTCAATGGGTGCCGGGACACATTGGTGTTGAAGGGAATGAGAAGGCAGATGAGCTTGCAAGGAAGGGGGCATCGACCCCGCTTGTGGGACCAGAGCCTTTTTGTGGCCTTGGAGATGCCTTCTTCAAGGAAGAAATTAAAAGGACAATGGTGGCCAAAAGAGACAGACTCTGGAGGGCCACAGCAGGGCTGAGACAAGCTAAGAAGCTGTTGGGAGGCAGGAACTTCAACAGATTCAAAGTATGCATAGGCCTAAGCAAAACCAGACTGAAGAGGGTAACAGGCTTCCTTACTGGGCATTGCCTACTGAGGAGGCATGCTAGGAATCTGGGTCTGGTAGAAGATGCATCATGTAGATTCTGTGGAATGGGAGAGGAAGACCCTCTTCATTTACTGGAAGAGTGTGATGCTATAGCGACAAAGAGAGCCAGGCATCTGGGTCGGTACCAGATTAGACTGGAAGAAATACCACATCTAGAGATCATCCAGATCCTCCGATTCCTAGAGGATCTGGGAATTGATGAATTGTGACCGAGCAGTCTCGGGCAGAGCATGGGGGGCAAAATAGATCTTGATAGGTCCAGTTGCTTAAATTTCACCCCAAATCACAATACAATACAATACAATACAAGGTAAGCAGCTCTGATTATCATAATCCCGAAGCACCCACCTGCCCTCAGGACTCTATCAGCCCAGCCATCCCCCAATATAGTTGTTACAGTTCATATACTCACATCCCAAATATGAGTTTCAGTCATCAATGTTACCTAGAAGAGTACTTACCATGTGACACCTAACATGCTGACCAATAACCTATCAGTGTTAACATGAATGCAAGCCTTTCTACATTGGAAACACCTTGCACGCATTACAGGAACAACTCTCTAGAAATCGATGCACTTCCTGATATGGAGCTCTTGTTTAAAAATAGAATTAATAATTTTCCGTTTCAAGTAACTCCCTTTCTTGAGTCACCTGTTGTAGTTTGAACTGCGGTTTAAACTGTCCGTAAATTAATAGCACCAAAACAAGAAACATTATCTAGCGAACCAGTCGAGGTTATGCTCAGGTAAACATATGTTGATGATTATAGACATTATCATACCTCCCTTTTACCAAATTCAAACAAAGTAACAGAACTACCTAGTGTCTAAGGAACAATCTTACCCATTAAGGGTATTTCAGGTGGATTTACACTTCTACCAGACTTAATCTTAAAACAGGTGGAAGACAAAACACTAGAATATATACTAACTAGGTCCATCATTTTGAGTTATAGCTTCAGACGGCTCTTGAGGGAATTATATTCTTGTAATGCTTCCTGTTATGATTGAGAAGTCTGCCATTTCTCACAGTATAAGATCTAAGGCTGTCATGTCTTCCGAAAACCACGGAAGGTTTCCTCTGTTGATATTTTTTAAGCCAAATATTTTCTACAGATTATTCCCTCTTTGTTTGTTTCTTCGTTGATCTACCACGATTCGTCTGTAATATGAAAGTTGTTTCAACAACTGCTCTCACAAGCAGGAAGTTTCGTCTTACATCTCCTGGCCATTAATATCTGAACTGGTGAAAGGCTAACGTTTTCAATAGCTGCATTTCTCAACTCCATTAAGATGACAAATACACCTCCTCCTTGGAATACACCTCCTTTCGAAGCATAATTTTAACCCTGGAAATGTTTTTTTCTACAGACCCATTGGATTATGAATAATCTTTGCTGACGTTTATCAAGTCAAACCATCTAATCTTTGGCAAATTGTATAAACTGGAAAGTTCAAAATCGAAAATGATGAAAAACAAATTTTTAGAAAATTCTATATTTAAAAGAAATTCTTTATCATTTTAATACATGTTTTAAATGATTGAGATTTTCGAGTAATAGTTCATTAGTACAACTCTTTTTTAACATATACAATACAGGATTTGCCAAAAGTTTGGAATATATTTATTAATTTTAAAACTATTGAAAGAAATGTAATGAAACGTTGTAGTTATGTATGTTTGGTATGTATAAAAATATGTCTATACCAAACATTTAGACATATTTTTCTCATTTTTTACATACTCAGTGGATGGCCCATTGTCGAAGTTATAAATATTTTAAACGTAAGTCTACCTCGAGTTATGCTTCATTTTAAAGATCTTTGTTTGTACATACAACAGTGCAAACTTGAGATCAAAAGGGCAATCCAGTCAGAAAATATAGCCACTAAAAGAAAGCTATGTCATATAACCATACGTTATGTCTTCTTAGTTATACGGATATTTATTTATCCCTATTTGAGGTCCCTATGTTTGAGTATATTGTTGATATTTACAATCGTAATGAAAGATTGCCTTATAAAAATAACTCTGCTATTTAACAAAAAGAAAATTACTAAAACCATTTTGACCGCAGATATACCCTAAAAATAGTTTAAGAAAATTATTATAATCATTTGCTACATATTTTTCGTGAAAATGAATTAATTTCCCATATTCTGTCAATTACATTATAGCTATCAGCAATAGTTAATAACTATCTTATCCTTATTCCTAAGAAGTATTAGTCACTTGACATTAAGTCTTTTGCGAGGCTGTATTTTTTGACTGGATAATTATTTTGACTTCAGGTTTGCATTTTTGTACTGTACAAACAAATACCTTTAAAATGAGGTACAGCTCGAGGGAGACTTACATTTAACATTTTTTAAACTGCCTTAATGGGCCATCCACTTGCTATGCGAAAAACGAGAAAAATACGTCTAAATGTTTGTTATAGGGACATGTACATAACTACAAAGTTTCATTACTTTTTTCAATAGTTTTAAAATTAATAAGTATATTCCAGACCTTTGCCCAACCAAGTTTATAATTCTCCGGAGATAAAATTCGTGACTGCGTAATGTTGTGATCTTGTCTGGCGCTTGTGCGTTACACCTCGCTGGACGCCTAGGGCGTGTACATTAGCATGCTGGGGACAAGTTGTATCTGCTGTGACAGGGCAAGAATGCCCGGGGACGTGTCCAGGGCTTGCGCCAAGTGGACCGATCGCCCCTTGGGTACCAACACGCTACATAAGAACATTCTAATTTACTGGGTAGGGCAGTACAATGAACCGGCGATATGATCGGTTGCCAGGTGTCACATCCTTCATAAATTCTGCGGTAAGTAGAACAGGGAAGATGTGCTAATAGTTGGATGTTTATCAAGAACTTGTTTTAAGGATAAAGTGGTATGAGGAAACTGTTTGGGTTACTATAGGATACAATTCATGAGTTCATGAGTGTTTTTACTCTCACGCCTTCTAGTAAGGAGAGTCACATGGCCAATACAAAAAACATCCTAAGGAGAAGAAAATATTACTACCCACCGAGATATTGACCCACCCACCCATACATATACAGTGATGTTGTCCCATCCACTCACCTTTACCCTTCAGTGGGCGGGTGGGTAATTGCCACTGAACGTGTATGGGTGGGTGGGCCAATACTACTGTACATGGATAAGTGCGTGGGTGGGTCAATACCAACGTTAGTGTATGGGTGGCGGGTGGATCATTACTATCGTATACCATATTACAATCATATTATGGGACACCCCAGCACGCTTCGCGTGCCAATCCCGTCACTCGCTGCGTTCGTTACACCTCGGCCTGTGTTTTTGACTACAAATAATTATAGGTTAACTGTATAACGCAAAATCACAATATTACCACAAGTATGTCACTTGCGTTGCCGTATTTATTAGTATAAACACCCACTGTTAGTATTTAGCCTATTTTAAACGTGTTCATTTCATTTCTATTTGTTTAACAGCTGAATATTAATCAAATAAATAAAATAACTGCATTAGATTTACCAATGAAGCCTTCAAGTTCAGTAGAGCGGAACCTTACAATCGAATGTGAATAAAACCATGCTTAAAATAGTCCCTATTTTAATATTTTGAAATATTTAATCAATTTAAAAAAAACACCATTGTTTTGGAAATCCTTATTTACATCTGATCAGCTGTTACTTTTAAACTCATTTAAATCTCTCCCCACGCTATTTGTATGGACGAAAAACGTACTTTTAGGGCTTACCACACCTTCTGGGTGAAAATATTGAATATTTAAGACCTTATTGCACAACTACGAACAAAGGAAAATGTTTTGACACCCCAGCCGTTTAAATCGGTTAAGAAATAAGGCAGTACATGCGTTGACAAAAAACGGGATCTCGTATTATACAGGGTGATCCATGAAGTTTTTACCCCCACTTCAACAGTACATTCTACTACCAAAAATAAAGAAAAAATGTTATGTAAACATACTAGGTCTGGAAACTCTTCGTTAGCGAATTCAGTCAGTCAAACATTTCGACAAGAATCATGGATAAAGAGTGGAATAATAGTGTTCACAACTTATGGAAAGATAATTTCGGACGGATATATCATGATTTTTAATGTAATTTGACATGAGAAAACTAAAAAAATATAGATTTCAGAAATGTATCTTTAGTAGTTTTTTGGGGCAATAAACTCCGTTTTTTACGTTTAGTGTACAATAACTTTGTTTAAAGGGTAATAAAGTCATAAAAATGCCGTACATAATTTGTAGAGAATTTGATTTGAGGAGATTGATGTAAGGTAACTAAAAAAACAATACATAAAAAAGTACAAAAGTTCAACTTTATTTAGTATAATACCTAAGTAATTGCAAAGAAAGAATTAGATGAAGATAATAAAATTTTAATGTTAGTGTCCAATAAATAAATGTATTTTTTATTATTAAAGTATAAAATAGCATAAGTAAATAAATAACATTTTAACAAATAAATATTAATTTTCCTTTACTGTCTACTGTACAACATAATGTATCATAATATTATTTTTACTTCTTACGTTGGTAACACTTAAACAGCAGCTGATCAACAATGATTTTATAATTGTCATGTCTGACTTGTGTTTTGGTAGTAACGGCAGGCTACAAAATACTAGTATAAATACACGACGTCTTAAGAGACGAATAAGAGTTTCGCAACCATTAGTGTGGGGGTAACTTAAAAATTGAAATAAATTGTACCCATTCATCCAACATCTAGAACCAGGGGATGTTCCACTTCGTTTGGAGTTTGGTAATTTTTTAAATACTAATCAACAACTCTACAAGCATATTTTATTTACGGATGAGGCCAGTTCACTGGAGATGGTGTCAACAACTTGCTTAATTAAGCATTTATGGGCAGAAGAAAATCCTCATGAGGTCGTGGAACAGAAATTTCAACACCAATTTAGTGCCAATGTTTGATGTGGTGTTTTACACAATCAGCTAATTGATCCGTTAATATTACCTGGCCTCCTAAATGCTGAATTTTATTTGACCTTCCTCCAAGAAGGGTTGCCACAGCTGTTCGAGGATGTTCCTTTGCATATCAGACGAAACTTGTACTTTCAGCGCGATGGGGCACCACACCACTTTTCTCAAGCCCTTAACCACTAACTTACATTATAAATTCACTCGAATATTAGTTTGTCAAGGAGGGCTGTAGTCTTGACCACCAATATCGCCAGGACTATTGTGTCTGGGGGCGGATGAAAGACAAGTGTTAACTTCCTTACTATGGATTCCCTTACACAGATAAAGGAATGTGATACAAGCAATGTAGTGATTAGAAATGCATTAATAATGATGGCCTCATTTTTTTAAAATTCTTATAAAAAGGTGTGTAAAGTTAGACCAAACCAATTATTTTTCCTTTCAATTACTTACGTATTGTATTAAATAAAGTTAAACGGTTGTACTTATTTATGTGTTGTTTTTTACTTAGCTTTCATAAATATTTTCATAATCAAATTCTCTACATATTATGTATACAATTTATATGACTTTAATACTCTTTAAACAAAGTTATTGTACAGTAAACGTAAAAAAACGGGGTTTCTTGTCCCAATTTCTTGCATTTAAGCCCAAATTATTTGGAAACTACTAAAGATACAGTTTTTAAACCTATTTATTTATCTTTTTTACATAAACTTACATTATAAATCATGATATATCCGTCCGAATTTATCTTTCTATAAGGTGTGTACACTGTTATTTCACTCTTTGGCCATGATTCTTGCCGATATGTTTGACAGACTGTAATTCACTAACGAAGCGTTTCCAGAACTATATTTATATAACTTTTTTTAAATTTTTGGTAGTAGAATGTACTGTTGAAGTGGGGGGAGAACGTCATGAATCACCCTGTATATAATTATTATATTTTACAGCTAGTTATAGTGTTAGTTTATTCCTTTTTAAGTTCACAAACTGATTTGGGACTATTTAAGGATATACTTAGAGAAAATTTAAAAATATAAATTTGAGCTTCACGAAAGCTAAGGAATTGAACAATCAAACAAATGTGTGTTTTATTCAAAATAAATATATATTTGTTACCATCTTTCCCAAGAAATGTTGTTCCTATATTTTAAGGCAAGGTACATATTTACAGAGCCTCAGTCAAGTATAAGTATTCAGAATCAGCTGATAATGTTTAACGTTACGCATTGTTAGCTTCAGGTATTCACTAATATTGTTTATCTAAAACCTGCAGTCAATAATTAGTACTCGTAGTTATCTTAAACGACAAAACATAAAAACATTAACACTTCACGCACAGCTGTCAATACAACTAACTCTTATTTACATTTTTTTTTAAACACTAATATTATAAAATGAATATTAAATGCAATAAATATGAAATCAAGTTTAATAAATGTAGTTTTTAACTCAATATCAGTCTTCATTTACTATACCTATCATAAGAACTCATATGTGAACGTTACTCCATAATATTCACTGAAAAGATAATACAAACCAGTTGGTTGTTTAAACTTTGTCAGCCATTTTCTTCCAAACTATTGGGTTTATGAAAAAAGCACTAGAATAAAAAAAGTCTTAAAATTTCATTTACAACATAAAAATTAAATAAAAAAATGTGAGTTTTCATCACAAAATCTGAAATTGGCTGCCACATTAAAAAACGGTGGTTTGATTTTCAAAATTTTACTTTTAAATTTTTAACCAAAATTAAGGAAAGGTTCCCCATTTAGACTTTGTTATAATTTATGTGGTTTCCAATATCTCAAGGGTGGCCAAGTTAAATTGAACGCCCTGAGGCGTTCGCTACGGCCATAAGAAAGCGACCGCTGTTTCTTTTTTCTCTGTAAAAAGATCATTATTAAAAAATAAATGTCTATAATCTATAAAAATAAATATTAAATATATTATAAACCCAATTATAAGACAATCATGCAATTGTTAGTTAGCTTACCGTAACAGGTTTTTATATATGAACGACTTACGGTTATATAGTTTTATTATCATAATTAATTGTTGTTAAGATATATTATCAGTATGAATATTACTGGCTCGTCTCTGGTTTTTATATATGAACGACTTACGGTCATATAGTTTTATTATCATAATTAATTGTCGTTAAGATATATTATCAGTATCAATATTATTGGCTCGTCTCTGGTTTTTGCAGATAGTCGTCTGTGGTGACCTTTTACTTCCCAGCTGTAGACTATACGAGCTGGCTGACATTTCTTCGGAATGTTAAGAATGTGTTTCTCTACAGTTGCGGTTTTAATTATGAGAGTTATTCATTGTCAACCAGTAAGTTCTGAAAATTGTGATTTTTCCACTTATCCCTGTAATAGAGTTCAGAGAATAATAGTTTGTTTGTCGTGTCTTATGTGAAATGTTTGCAAAAAGTCATATGTTATATTAATAGTCTATAGGATTATGAACTAATGAAATGATAATTGTCATTTTAAGGGTGGATTTGGAACTATAAAATACTCTCTTCCACTTATCCCTACGAAATGCAAACAAGGGTTAGCTGTAAGAGAGGAGGTTTCAGTCTTGAGTTCGCTTTTTGTATGTAAGAGTGTTTTCAGTACAACAAAGTCGTACTAAACTTGAGGGTCATTCCACATTCACTGCTATATGTACAGGAGAGATAACTAGACAGTCTCTTTTTGTATGTAAGAGTGTTTTCAGTACAACAAAGTCGTACTAAACTTGAGGGTCGTTACACATTCACTGCTATATGTACAGGAGAGATAACTCGACAGTCTCTTTTTGTATGTAAGAGTGTTTTCAGTACAACAAAGTCGTACTAAACTTGAGGGTCGTTACACATTCACTGCTATATGTACAGGAGAGATAACTAGACAGTCTCTTTTTGTATGTAAGAGTGTTTTCAGTACAACAAAGTCGTACTAAACTTGAGGGTCGTTACACATTAACTGCTATATGTACAGGAGAGATAACTCGACAGTCTCTTTTTGTATGTAAGAGTGTTTTCAGTACAACAAAGTCGTACTAAACTTGAGGGTCGTTACACATTCACTGCTATATGTACAGGAGAGATAACTCGACAGTCTCTTTTTGTATGTAAGAGTGTTTTCAGTACAACAAAGTCGTACTAAACTTGAGGGTCGTTACACATTCACTGCTATATGTACAGGAGAGATAACTCGACAGTCTCTTTTTGTATGTAAGAGTGTTTTCAGTACAACAAAGTCGTACTAAACTTGAGGGTCGTTACACATTCACTGCTATATGTACAGGAGAGATAACTCGACAGTCTCTTTTTGTATGTAAGAGTGTTTTCAGTACAACAAAGTCGTACTAAACTTGAGGGTCGTTACACATTCACTGCTATATGTACAGGAGAGATAACTCGACAGTCTCTTTTTGTATGTAAGAGTGTTTTCAGTACAACAAAGTCGTACTAAACTTGAGGGTCGTTACACATTCACTGCTATATGTACAGGAGAGATAACTCGACAGTCTCTTTTTGTATGTAAGAGTGTTTTCAGTACAACAAAGTCGTACTAAACTTGAGGGTCGTTACACATTCACTGCTATATGTACAGGAGAGATAACTCGACAGTCTCTTTTTGTATGTAAGAGTGTTTTCAGTACAACAAAGTCGTACTAAACTTGAGGGTCGTTACACATTCACTGCTATATGTACAGGAGAGATAACTCGACAGTCTCTTTTTGTATGTAAGAGTGTTTTCAGTACAACAAAGTCGTACTAAACTTGAGGGTCGTTACACATTCACTGCTATATGTACAGGAGAGATAACTCGACAGTCTCTTTTTGTATGTAAGAGTGTTTTCAGTACAACAAAGTCGTACTAAACTTGAGGGTCGTTACACATTCACTGCTATATGTACAGGAGAGATAACTCGACAGTCTCTTTTTGTATGTAAGAGTGTTTTCAGTACAACAAAGTCGTACTAAACTTGAGGGTCGTTACACATTCACTGCTATATGTACAGGAGAGATAACTCGACAGTCTCTTTTTGTATGTAAGAGTGTTTTCAGTACAACAAAGTCGTACTAAACTTGAGGGTCGTTACACATTCACTGCTATATGTACAGGAGAGATAACTCGACAGTCTCTTTTTGTATGTAAGAGTGTTTTCAGTACAACAAAGTCGTACTAAACTTGAGGGTCGTTACACATTCACTGCTATATGTACAGGAGAGATAACTCGACAGTCTCTTTTTGTATGTAAGAGTGTTTTCAGTACAACAAAGTCGTACTAAACTTGAGGGTCGTTACACATTCACTGCTATATGTACAGGAGAGATAACTCGACAGTCTCTTTTTGTATGTAAGAGTGTTTTCAGTACAACAAAGTCGTACTAAACTTGAGGGTCGTTACACATTCACTGCTATATGTACAGGAGAGATAACTCGACAGTCTCTTTTTGTATGTAAGAGTGTTTCAGTACAACAAAGTCGTACTAAACTTGAGGGTCGTTACACATTCACTGCTATATGTACAGGAGAGATAACTCGACAGTCTCTTTTTGTATGTAAGAGTGTTTTCAGTACAACAAAGTCGTACTAAACTTGAGGGTCGTTACACATTCACTGCTATATGTACAGGAGAGATAACTCGACAGTCTCTTTTTGTATGTAAGAGTGTTTTCAGTACAACAAAGTCGTACTAAACTTGAGGGTCGTTACACATTCACTGCTATATGTACAGGAGAGATAACTCGACAGTCTCTTTTTGTATGTAAGAGTGTTTTCAGTACAACAAAGTCGTACTAAACTTGAGGGTCGTTACACATTCACTGCTATATGTACAGGAGAGATAACTCGACAGTCTCTTTTTGTATGTAAGAGTGTTTTCAGTACAACAAAGTCGTACTAAACTTGAGGGTCGTTACACATTCACTGCTATATGTACAGGAGAGATAACTCGACAGTCTCTTTTTGTATGTAAGAGTGTTTTCAGTACAACAAAGTCGTACTAAACTTGAGGGTCGTTACACATTCACTGCTATATGTACAGGAGAGATAACTCGACAGTCTCTTTTTGTATGTAAGAGTGTTTCAGTACAACAAAGTCGTACTAAACTTGAGGGTCGTTACACATTCACTGCTATATGTACAGGAGAGATAACTCGACAGTCTCTTTTTGTATGTAAGAGTGTTTCAGTACAACAAAGTCGTACTAAACTTGAGGGTCGTTACACATTCACTGCTATATGTACAGGAGAGATAACTTGATAGTCTCTTTTTGTATGTAAGAGTGTTTCGTACAACAAAGTCGTACTAAACTTGAGGATCGTTATACATTCACTGCTATATGTACAGGAGAGATAACTTGATAGTCTCTTTTTGTATGTAAGAGTGTTTCGTACAACAAAGTCGTACTAAACTTGAGGGTCGTTACACATTCACTGCTATATGTACAGGAGAGATAACTCGACAGTCTCTTTTTGTATGTAAGAGTGTTTTCAGTACAACAAAGTCGTACTAAACTTGAGGGTCGTTACACATTCACTGCTATATGTACAGGAGAGATAACTCGACAGTCTCTTCTTTCTTATTAACCACTTGCTTCTTGTAATTTATCACGCCATTTTATTTATGGTAGACAACTAACTAACATTGTGGGAGACAACCTACTAAACGACTAAATAAATACGTAATGGAGTTTTGTGTACCCTCACACCATAGTATTTCCCGACTTGTCTGGCCCAACCACCCTACACATGTACAGCGACATCAATGTGTTAAATATTGACCTATGTATCAAACTGTATGGTTACATCGGTATTACTCACTATAAGGAATAAACATGCATTTACATTAATTATTGCACCAGATAACGACAGTACATTTGCACAATGGTAAGTGCTGTGAGTTAGTTTGACACAAGTACTTAATAAACCACAAATAGACAACATTAAAATAATGTTTCAATTGAACTACAGTTATGAAAACTAAACAAGTATTTATTTATTTGTTAAATAGCAGAGTATTTGACGAAAAGTCATTGACTCATTGACTGCTTTCCAATATCTGTATTTTTTCAACTTAAAACCTTTTACCCTTAAAGGCAGACTTTTTGGAAGTAATTGAAGTGTTAATTTTGATTCTTTAATAAAAATTACATCTTTATCTTACTCATTTATAATATTTTTATATTAATTTATTTTCCTTCGTGGGTCAGGCCACCATCATTCTAATTTAGTATCTATCATGAGATTTTGTTTATCATTTGTATAAAGTCTTTATTATTGCTCATGATAATGATATACGATTTTTTAAATTTATAAATTTAAAAGTAGTTTCAGGGAAATTGAAATTGAACGTGTATACTGTTTAGCCGTCAGAAAAGACGACCCTCGTGCACTACTGTTGGATTAAAAAAGCAATGTACTCGAGTTTGAACCTCTGCTACAAAATAAATATTCTACATAAGTGTGATAATAAATAAAAGTGAGACGTAAACCTACGTTGCACTTGATAGTATATTGTACTATGGTATAAAGTTATTGTTTGTTTAAATTCATATTTTCCCAGTTTGAATTTAAAGTTAGGTAGTTTCATATTACATATTATTAGTTAAATATTTAAAAACCTTTTACATAACATCTAGTACGCATATTATAAATATGTTTAAAAATTGTTCATTTAATATTTATTGAACATTTAAATTATAAATAGAATAGTTTTAAAATCATTTTAATGTTCATTTTTGTATTTTGAATAACTATAACAAAATATATAATAATTAAAAATGTAATCATAGTTATATTTTTTACTACAACAAAGTAAGATCATAACTGTAAACTTAAGTTATTCCTTTGGAGTGGTATAACTCGATATGTGCGGGAGAAAAATGGTACGGCTGCAAAACGTTACAGGTACAAAAGATATGATAATTGTATAGGTAATGTATCGGCAGGGAGAGTAAGATAACGAAGACAATAGTTAAGTGAGCAGGGAGTGTCATGTAGATAGAGTGTGAGGGAGGGTGGGTGTGAGGTACTCCAACGACGGCCCAACAAACCCATCGTTAACTAACTAGCTGCCATTTTGTATTCCTCATTAAAAACATTGTATCTAAGTGATATTCTAACTATAAAACTTAGTAAATAAGAAAACAATCAATTTGATACAATTATCATCTTGATAACTCTACTTTTAAATAGTCTATTAATGATTACTCCAAAATCGGCAGTAAAAAAATATTTACATAAGTAAAGTTTTATGTAAAATTCTATTAAAAATCTAACGAAATCTTGTTTTTAAAAATCAAATGAAAGATAAGGGATGTGTCATTTTGTAAGAGTAGCTAGTTATCGCAAGCAGCTGACTCTTTGATCGAGATTAGTCCAACAACGGTCGGAATACGGAATCCGTAGAGTGCACAATGCCATTTGCTAATGGTGAATAGCCACACTTAAAAAAATATATTTCACTTATCTTTTATCTGATTTAAAAAAAAAGATATTTTGTGATTTTTAATAAACATTTTAATAAAACGTAGGCACTAACAAGATTAAATATTTTAAAATATACCTCTTTTGGAATCATCGTTTATCAAATATTTAAAATGGCCACCACTTCGTAGATATAACTTTATATAATTATTATTATTGTTTTGTATTTTACCAAAATTAAATAATAAAGGATTTGTGGCCAGGCCTTATTATAATGGAACTATTTAAATGACAAATACAAAATTACGGTCAAATTGTTAACCAAGGGGTTCTAGACCCCTATTAGTTGGTAAATTTGACCCCAAAAACAGCCTTCTGATGTGTGTTGGTGTGTTACAGAAACACCCTGCACAGAAAGTAGACAAACGTGTGAATAATTCATTGTCCCATTAAATATCATGTAACGAGTAATAGGTTATAGTAAGCAATATTAAAAAAAGAAAAAACGTTATCCATACAGTTTGTAAACGCCTCAACAATGTTAGCTTTTTTTATCACCAGTGGGTAGAATCAGGTCACTATTTTCTGGTAAATCAGATTTTAATCTTTGAAAATAAAGTTTTAAAAAACAAATAAAAATTGTATTTGTCTATATATACCTCCGTACTTTTTCGTAATTTAAAAACAAATTTATGTAGTTTTTTATGCTAAATACGAATTTGACAACTATTTTGGTCTACGACTATTATTTCTCCAGACATTACTGAAAAACTAGTTTTGTGGCAAATCAACCTGGTGGCCAAAAGCACAACGATAATAGGAGCTATGACCACAAACAATAAATTTGCATACATTCCCACCAGCCAGGCACCTGATTTTAATGCACATTACGAATGTAGGTGGGTAAATAGACGGTTTGGATAAGTTAGTTTATGTTTGGATAGGTAAGTAAAGGTCTATTTTTCGGGGGGAAACATTAATTTTATTGGAAACCCAACTGACTATTCGTGTTCAGCATAAAAACGGGTAAAATGAAAAGAAAATGTTGGAAATATCAATTTTTAAAAATGTGAGGTTTTTACTATCCTAACTAGTTTTCGTTTTTCGGTAAAAAACAGTTTCCGTGGTTCAAATCAACCTCATACAGATATGTAAACGTATATTTCAACACTTTTAAAACAAGAAATCGATCGTATTTTTAGAAGCGTCTAGAAAGTTACCGAAAATAACCCAGAAGACACAAGTCGCCGACTAGCACGTCCTGTAGAGAGCAATTCGTCACGGCGGTTAGGAAACGGCAAGACGGCAGTTATTGGTGCAAATGTCACAGGGTCAGCAGAGTCAATTATATTCTAGTTTAAAAGCAGTTAACAGTTGATGGAGCCAAACCTGTCATTACCGTTCTTATCTGCGCCATCAGCCCACTATCACCGCTACATTATAACACTTCTACCTGTATCTCTACTGTCACTCTTGCTTAGCCCACCATGACGTCATAATGTGTTTGACTCAACCGGGCTGTCTCCTTTGTCTCCACCTCAATGTGTGAAAGTAAACATTATTCAATTTTCAAATAAGTTACAATCAAAAAAGACTAAAGATTTTTGTTTATGGTATTTTGCCCTAAGGGAGAATTACTGAGAAAGACCACATGATATGATCAATGTTGGTCAAACGAATTAATAAGTAAACATTTGGATGTACACGTAGAAATCCACGGGCAATAAATAGAAGGATATAATACGAGTAACTATAAATAGAAAAAACTTCTCTAACTATAGATCCCACTATTAAAAATGAAAAAAAAAAACTTTATATCAGGCTGAACTAGGCACTAATGAAGAAAAACATAGGAAGATTGTATTCCTTACTTGATCGAAAAAAAATATGACAGTAAAATGGAAAGTACTTGCTTGGGTTCTTATTTGGTAATAACATTAATTTACTTCATTATTTTTTTCTAAAACTTTAATAAACCTAATATTGGTACATAAAAAATATTATTTAACATTACAAAACACTCTTTTTATGTTTCGAACTATCACTTATTATATAAAACCAATTAGTTATTATTTCTTGTTCTGGATATTTTTATGGTCATCTCAAACATGAGGCAGTTGTAAATTTGTTATTTTTAATAAATAAATATTTTCTCTATTTAGTTTTTATTTATTTCATTCTTTAGATCCACTCTGGTGAGTCATGTCAGATAGATATCTAGCAGTAAATTGTTCGTTTGAATACTCAAATGTTGATGAAGATGAAAGGCTTCCTGAAATCACTCTGTGTGGTAGTTTCATGCCAATAAGGCTTCTTGGATTCACTCTGTGTGGTAGTATCATGCCAATAAGGCTTCCTGGAATCACTCTGTGTGGTAGTATCATGCCAATAAAGCTTCCTGGATTCACTCTGTGTGGTAGTATCATGCCACTAAGGCTTCCTGAAATCACTCTGTGTGGTAGTATCATGCCAATAAGGCTTCCTGAAATCACTCTGTGTGGTAGTATCATGCCAGTAAGGCTTCCTGGATTCACTCTGTGTGGTAGTATCATGCCAATAATGCTTCCTGGATTCATTCTGTGTGGTAGTATCATGCCAATAAGGCTTCCTGGATTCACTCTGTGTGGTAGCATCATGCCAATAAGGCTTCCTGGATTCACTCTGTGTGGTAGTATCATGCCAATAAGGCTTCCTGGATTCATTCTGTGTGGTAGTATCATGCCAATAAGGCTTCCTGGATTCACTCTGTGTGGTAGCATCATGCCAATAACATATATTCATCTAATTACAAACAAAATTACGTAATAATCCATTCAATTACAATTTAACCTAACAAAAACTGCGATAGAGCTGAAAATTGGCAGAGATCATAAACTCAGCATGGCAAATAATATGTCTAAAGTTCTAATCGCTAAAGCATGTGCTAAAATTTTAACTCATAGTCATAGGCCATTAAAACAGTTTTTTGCAAATTCTTCGTAAAAGGTAAGTTTGATGAAAAAGTAGTTCATACAAAAGTTGTAGATCGTATAATTGTCTACATAATATGTTTTGACAATTTTTCCCTACGAGTCACCAATTTTGAGATATAGTGATTCAAAACCTTGGAAAATCATTTTAGTTCGAGCGCTGGATACTCATTATCAATGCAAAAATAGGCCTAAAAGTCATGTTTTATTTCGCATTTTTGTTTGCTGAATCCGAATATGATTGTTAAACAAAACATCACAAAAAGTAGTACATTTTGTTTCAAATGCAGTTGTTGATACAAATTATCAAAATATTCTTTTCCCTCTCCGGAATATTTTTTACATAATATGGTGTATTTTAAGACGAAAGTGACCATGAATCGTTCACTAAAAATGCGTATTTCTATAGTTATGAATTTTTTAAAGTTGTCAAAAAATCATCATTTCACAATTTAAAACCAGCATAACAAAAAAACTGTTGGGTATAGGTAAAATTACCAAAAGAACTTTTCATTTCAAAATAGTTTATTTTATAGGAAAAATTAGTTTTTACAATAAAAAAATAAACATCAATAAAATTTGCTTAATTTTTATGCGTATGGCGGAAATAAACTACAATATTTCTTGAATTTGAATTTCTACTTGTGAAATAAAAATGTTTTCACTAAAAACTCTTATTTTGAGGTGAACAGTTCTTTTGGTACTTTTGCATAAACCCAATAGTTTATTAGTTTTGCTGGTTTGAAATGAAATAATGACTTTTTGACAACTTTAACACACTTATTAACTCTAAAAATTGTTCGAATATTTTGCGAACAATTCAGGATCGCTTTCATCTTAAAATACACCATATTATGTAAAAAAAATATTCCGGGGTAAGAAAACAATATTTTGATAATTTTTATTAACAACTACATTTGAAACAAATTGTAGTATTCTTTCACCAAACAAAAATACGTAATAAAACATGGCTTTTAGGCCAATCTTTGCATTGGTCAGTCGATTGTCTCAAATAAATATATTGTCATTCCAATCATAAACAAAGAGAGATAAGGCAGTGGATTTTTGGACTTGAGAAACACAAAACTATAGATTGTCTCAAATCAATATATTCTTATCTCTTATCATACAAAAAATAGATGAATTAGGATTTTGTGAATTTTGGAACTAAAAAATATCGATCATCTGAAATAATTTTCATCCCAATGAACATAAACGTGTACCACAGCAATCACCTTTTTTTGAGTTTTTTTCCATTCAACAATAGATTTATAATATCAACACACTAATAAGGTTCCATTACTTGAATTATTTCAAATATTATCATTGAAATAATATTTTTCTCGAAATTTTTAGGTAGACTTCCACCAGTAAGTAACACCAATAAAGAAAAGTGAGGTTATGTGTTTTGTGTTTTTTTTTGTATGTGCTAAGCATCGTGATCTTTCATTTTTTGTGAAATATAAGTTAGCTGTTATCAAACTAATTTAGCCCTGAACCCCCGATAATTCAATCCAGGGCTATGGAATGGCCAGCACCTTGTCAGTCCCTTTCTTATTCCCCCCAAATACTCGAGGATAAGTGCACTAAATATTATTTCACATTTATAAAGATGTACATGAGTTGTAATTTGTTTATAACTGCCTCTGATGCGTTAGCTGCTGCTATGGAGAGCGACTTCTGATTATTTCTCTCTTTGATATAGTTTACATCAGGACTAGTTGTTTCTATGATATAACGTACCATATTTTAATCGTTATAACTTATTACCGAACATTATCAACGAGTATTCACAATACTGAAAATAATCACAAATATAAAGAAGAGTACAAACAGCCAGTCCTTCCGAAAGATCTGACAGACGGTTCAAACGACAAACATGATTACGGCATTGTGTGGCCAACATTTTACATATTCCTGACCCAGCCGTCAGTTTATAGCGTTCCACTTCCTGTGCGTGCGTGTGTGGTTCGTGCAAGAATCCCCCGCGGTCGCCGCCCAATGCAAATCAGCCCCGATGCTGACAATTAGACACAAAGGTGCGAAGAATAATTGGCATCGGTAGCTCTCCAGGACTGGGGAATCCTTCGGGAACCACCGCAAAAACTGGTCTGCAGATCCAATGAAACTTAGTTCTCAGGTTCTACATGGGAAGACCTCAGTTCAAACATGTTTATAAATATCGTGGAATACAACGTTCTGGTAAAATCACGGGTCATTACAAAACTAGTGATTCGGCATTTTGTCCAACATTTGATGTTTGTTTATATCATGATTGATTATAGCAAAATGCGTTGGCTCATAATAAGGCAGGTTCACCTGTATAACATTTATAATTGAATTTTTTTTAGAAAACTGAACTTTTTGCTCTGACATATATTTGCAGCACAGTCATAATATGGTATTACACCTATGTGGGTTTATGCACACCAATGAAAATAGAAATGGTTCTTTTATCAATTGTCTTTGCGCAATTGTCTGAAACAGTCTGCAGTTCACTTTACTACTTGCTTGGCATAAAAGCAATTTCTATGCAAAAATATTCTGCTAGTAGATATACCATATTAATTTGTTGTATACTTTATATTTTGTAGGCTTATTTGTATACGCCTCTTTGTTGAAAACTGGTATATTACCTTAATATAGTTGTTAATGTGATGTTATTTGAATGAATGTGTAAATGGAATATAAGAACCGGTACAGAGAAAAAGGTACATAGGTCGCTTTCTTACGGCCGCAAAGAACTTCTTGGTGGCAGTCATTACTAGGTTACATCTGATGTACATCTTTACTAATAATTACTACGTTAATTCTTGATGGCTAGGGGTAGTAAAGGGGACTCTGACAAGATAGCCCTGTCATCGCATGGCAAAGTGGAGAAATAATTACTCGACACACATTTAGCGCACTGTTAGATGCGACCTCTGTTTCCTTCTTCTTTGTTGAACCTAATAACAATTAGACTGCAGAGAATTAATTAAAAAGTAAATATAACGACATTTATTTATTTTTGTAACATCGAAGTTATAATAGACTAGATTGGTGACTTGGGACTAGGCAAAGATGAGGATAAGATCACTTTTCCCACCTGAAAGGGGTGGCTATATTTACCCACTAAATTGAATAGCTAATACTTTGGAAGGCTCTTATCACTATTTTATCTAAAGCTTTCATTATTCGGAAATACAGGCCAGTGCCCCTTATTGTTGGCTTCTCCAAAATATTCCAGTGTGACCCGCTTCTCTAACGATCAGAGCACAAATAGATAATATGAAACTGTTTTCTTGTTTCTTCCATCTCATTACATTTCCGATATAATACCTCTTAGATCTTCAACTCTAAATTACGTAGGTGGTCATAGAAAAACAGAACAAAGAGTATCACCTCTAACAGTTTTTCCAACTTGTTCTGAAGGATAGGAAATACTAAGAGGTGAACTTCGCTCTTATCATAACGAAGGAATCTATGTTCCATTGATGATGACGATGATGACTGATAATAACGAAAGTTTTTCCCAACTTTTAAGGATCTTTGCTCGATATTTTGGGACCAATTATAGTTAGTGATGGCTCTTTCTTTGGCACACCTGTTGGTTTCTTTGTTTGCGACGAATCTTCATAGACTGGAATTTATTATAGAATTACTTCCTCCTCTGTGTTCGGCCCAGTTTTATTACAGCATTCGATTTTAAAGCATGGCTGGATACTGCCATATACGTTCTTTTAATTTATCATATCACACAGATTGTTTATCTGTTTTATATCGCATTTATGTTCATTGATCTAGATAGTCAATTGACATAAACTTTTACCCACAAAAAATTATCCTCCTCAGCTCCAAAATCTTTTTCATACATCGACTAACACAAAAAAATAAGATTTTTTCTCCATATCTGTACTAAATAATTGTTTTCAATCATCATCTTGATTCCAGTTTCCCCTGACGCCTAATTGACGTGGTTTGGAGTTTTATACCTGCTAATTTATATTTAACAAGATTTGTGGTGTCCGTCACAGCTACTTACTTATCGATATGATGGTTTATAAAAACTTCACGCTCAAGAATCCTGTTCAAATGTAGCCTATCTAAAAATCCAAATAACGTAAATTTGGTGACAGAGGAGGCTGAAATTAATATTAAGATTGGAAGAATTTATTTAATACAAAGATGGATTAAAAATCTTGACAGAATCCATATAATATAGAATGTGCAACCATAGCTATAACCGTATTTATGGGCATTATGGTGTTTACTAACTGTACTCTACCCTGTTTCAAAAATTCACAGCATTGTCTACAAAAATCATAGATACCTTGAGGATTGATACAAAATACCACAATGACTGCTGTCAAAGTACGTCTCCAGGTATTCGATATTCTCAGGCATGCCTTTCATAGCGTAAGCCCTTTGAACTTCAAGCCATCTTAAGTTTAACCCGTAATAAAGTTGTAACCAGTATGTCGTCGTAGGATGAAGTTTTGTATTGCAGCTAAGTCTGGTGAAGGCTCATAGTGTCTTTCAGGCGTTCCATATAAGGTTTTTAGCCAAGTCTATGCGTAGGAATTTGACTTATTCATTAATTTTATCTGTAAAATTAATACACTTGATATTCTTGGAATATTCACCACTTAGCCTTGTGAATGATACAGTATAAGTATTCAGAATTTCAACGATAACTCCACTACTTTTTAACACAGGGTCTTTTTATGATTTATTTTGTATTAATGACAATTTGAGGACAAGCAAATGTCCAAATAGTTTTTATTCCTAAGATAGATCACATCAACTTGAAACTAATATAAACATTTATACTTTTTGCTATTAAATAAAATATTTTACTCTATTGAGTTTACGCATTATATTCACAGAACTTTCCGCCACAATTAACACGTGGGCAGAGGCATCTTAAAAAACAGCAATAACATTGTCGAATTCAGTAAAAGTCTAATTTTTACAGAATGTTGGTGAAAGCCAAATGTGTTCCGACAGTCGATAAATCGTATCTGAGCCAGCCACGTGTGAATGAATATGCCAGTCACCCCTGGACATTCAACAGGCCACCCCATTCTCCCTTATCTCGGTGCAGCAGGTGCCCGGGGGTCAACCCATCACTCCAGTGCATATTACTACAAAATATCGGCCCACTCGCACCCTTTATTCCACTGGGATGAACACGGCCATGTCACACGGTTCATTGCCTCATACGCCTTTCAGGTCCTACCTCCATCGTGCTCGTCTTAATACTTTAAATATGAATGCTGTTTGGAATATAATTGCAATATCCTTCCTCATACATTACCTTTTTTTGTGGTTAAGTGGTAGAGAGGACTAAATAGTCCTAACTTCGCCACATAAATAAAGGCATTTTTCATTTCATTTCATTTCATTACTTTTTTATGCGCAAAGGACCGTCGCTCATCTTGGGTTAAGAATTATCCTGGGCGACCTACTTAGACTCTTTGGAACCTTTGCCAAAGGGGTTTAATTCCTTGTCCCTTAAAATTTAAATAACGTAAAAATTGGAAAAATAAAGGAAATGTGTACAGGGAAATATGTAATTTCTATAAAATATAAAACATTGGCAAATTTTCACTTGAATATCAAATTTATAATAAAAAACGACAACATTTGTGACAGGATTACAAAATCAAATTTTACAAAATTAAAACAGCAATTGCAGTTAACTGAAAATTGTATGTTAGAACAAATGTTTAAAACGTATTTTTGTTCCAGCCAATAATAAAATAAAAGAATAAAAATATTTTTGGAATATATTTAAATAAAATAGGATAAGACATTATTGCGCTACTGGCTTCTGAAGTACGATCTTCTTGATGATTATTAGCACTAACATCCAAGGTAAAACATATAACATACTTAAGTTATCAAAATAAATAATAATAATACAATAATGAAAAATATAATATATTCCTTTTTCCAAGCGTTCATGAATTAATTTACGCCTGGTTTTCGTTTGTTGTCCGTTACAAAGCAAGGAAATCCTCCCCGCGTGACATCTGTTAGTAATCATAACCAATGAACGACCGGGCTGTGAAAGGAACAATAGTTCTCTGCACAAGAAATTCACATCTAATCCTTTGCAAGGCGAGACGAAGGAGGATTACGTGCAGCTGTCGAGCTGACGATTGGTAAAAAAGTTGTCGAACGCACCAATCAACCCTTGGGGCAAAAGTTTGATTGACAACTCCCCTAGACTAGTTTCCGTGTTTCTGTATTTCTACTGTGTCTGCAAATGTATGCGCGTCGGTTTCAAGGGTTGGCCGAAGGGGTAAAATAACGAATTCCTGAACTTTGGCCAAGGGTTGAGTTCTATTCAGTGAGGAGTTTCCAAAGAATTGTGACCCTCTGGTCTGAATTTTAACGTCCATTTCCCATTCCACTGAATTAGAGATGGAAATTACCTCCTGGGAATCAATACTGAAAATACTACTCTTTTTACAAATATCGGGGCTTTAAACCACACCACGTTTGTGTCTAGAAAACAACACCAAATTGAAATGTTACATACCAAACACAATAATACATAGTATTGTTTAGATGCAACATCACCATTTAAAATCGTTGTTGGATCAGTAGGCCTACTAAGAGAGAAGCAAAGATTATAATTTTTTTTAAATTAGAATTAATAAACATAGGCCTAATATAAAAAAAGTATATTCATAAATTCAATCATACACCTTTAGATTAAATGTAGTTTAGGTCACTAAACATGCATTCAAATTTGGGTCCCAGGTTGTGTAGGTCACAACAACTCTTGCATTCAATTATGATTCACAAGTAGTGTATGTCACAACCCTTGCATTCCGTGATGCGTCCCAGGTAGTGTAGGTCACAACCCTTACATTCCGTTATGGGTCCCAGGTAGTGTAGGTCACAACCCTTACATTCCGTTATGGGTCCCAGGTAGTGTAGGTCACAACCCTTACATTCCGTTATGGGTCCCAGGTAGTGTACGTCACAACCCTTACATTCCGTTATGGGTCCCAGGTAGTGTAGGTCACAACCCTTACATTCCGTTATGGGTCACAGGTAGTGTACGTCACAACCCTTACATTCCGTTATGGGTCCCAGATAGTGTAGGTCACAACCCTTACATTCCGTTATGGGTCCCAGGTAGTGTACGTTACAACCCTTACATTCCGTTATGGGTCCCAGGTAGTGTAGGTCACAACCCTTACATTCCGTTATGGGTCCCAGGTAGTGTAGGTCACAACCCTTACATTCCGTTATGGGTCCCAGGTAGTGTAGGTCACAACCCTTACATTCCGTTATGGGTCCCAGGTAGTGTAGGTCACAACCCTTACATTCCGTTATGGGTCCCAGGTAGTGTACGTTACAACTCTTACATTCCATTATGGGTCCTAGGTAGTGTAGGTCACAACTCTTGCATTCAATTTTGATTCGCAAGTAGTGTATGTCACAATCCTTTCATACCGTTATGGGTCCGAGGTAGTGTAGGTCACAACTCTTGCATTCCGTTATGCGTCCCAGGTAGTGTAGGTCGCAGCTCTTGCATTCCGTTATGCGTCCCAGGTAGTGTACGTTACAACTCTTACATTCCATTATGGGTCCCAGGTAGTGTACGTCACAACTCTTGCATTCAATTATGATTCGCAAGTAGTGTATGTCACAATCCTTTCATACCGTTATGGGTCCCAGGTAGTGTTGGTCATAACTCTTGCATTCCGTTATGATTCCCAGGTAGTGTAGGTCACAACTCTTGCATTCCCTTATGGGTCCCAGGTAGTGTAGGTCACAACTCTTGCATTCCGTTATGATTCCCAGGTAGTGTAGGTCACAACTCTTGCATTCCCTTATGGGTCCCAGGTAGTGTAGGTCACAACTCTTGCATTCCGTTATGCGTCTCAGGTAGTGTAGGTCGCAGCTCTTGCATTCCGTTAAGGGTCCCAGGTAGTGTTGGTCATAACTCTTGCATTCCGTTATGATTCCCAGGTAGTGTAGGTCACAACTCTTGCATTCCCTTATGGGTCCCAGGTAGTGTAGGTCACAACTCTTGCATTCCGTTATGCGTCCCAGGTAGTGTTGGTCATAACTCTTGCATTCCGTTATGATTCCCAGGTAGTGTAGGTCACAACTCTTGCATTCCGTTATGCGTCCCAGGTAGTGTAGGTCATAACTCTTGCATTCCGTTATGATTCCCAGGTAGTGTAGGTCACAACTCTTGCATTCCCTTATGGGTCCCAGGTAGTGTAGGTCACAACTCTTGCATTCCGTTATGCGTCCCAGGTAGTGTTGGTCATAACTCTTGCATTCCGTTATGATTCCCAGGTAGTGTAGGTCACAACTCTTGCATTCCCTTATGGGTCCCAGGTAGTGTAGGTCACAACTCTTGCATTCCGTTATGCGTCTCAGGTAGTGTAGGTCGCAGCTCTTGCATTCCGTTAAGGGTCCCAGGTAGTGTTGGTCATAACTCTTGCATTCCGTTATGATTCCCAGGTAGTGTAGGTCACAACTCTTGCATTCCCTTATGGGTCCCAGGTAGTGTAGGTCACAGCTCTTGCTTTACGTTATGGGTCCCAGGTAGTGTAGGTCACAACCCTTGCATTCCCTTATGGGTCCCAGGTAGTGTAGGTCACAGCTCTTGCTTTACGTTATGGGTCCCAGGTAGTGTAGGTCACAACTCTTGCATTCCCTTATGGGTCCCAGGTAGTGTAGGTCACAGCTCTTGCTTTACGTTATGGGTCCCAGGTAGTGTAGGTCGCAGCTCTTGCTTTACGTTATGGGTCCCAGGTAGTGTAGGTCACAACTCTTGCATTCCCTTATGGGTCCCAGGTAGTGTAGGTCACAGCTCTTGCTTTACGTTATTGGTCCCAGGTAGTGTAGGTAAAGCTCTTGCATTCAGTTATGGGTACCAAGTAGTTTAGGTTGCAGCTCTTGCACTCAGTTATGGGTCCCAGTAGTTCAGATCCCAATTCACGATTTCAGTTATGGGTCTCATTTAGTTCGGATCGCTTTCATTTATAGGTCCCAATTATTTATGGTCCACAACTAGTAGGATGCCTATTGTTCACAACTCATGCACGTCCCACGAATGTAAGCAATCGATAATTCTTGATTCTCGTAATAATTTATTCAGGTATTTCACAGATTGGCATTTTATAGATTTCTCCTTGAATGTGGCGAGTAATTTTCTAAATGCGTACATGCTTGAAAAAAGATCGTATAAAAGATAAATCATACTAACAAATTAATTAGTAAACATTCCTATTTGTGATTGAAGAGCAAGAGCTGTACAGTCCATCTCGCTTACTACTTGTAGTGTAGGAGGAAGTGTGTAATCCAACGGCACGGCACGCCATCACACCATAATTGAGAGAGGAACTAGGATGTCGGCACGTCAGAGGGGCCGCCACAGTGACATGCAAAGTACCATGCTAATGTCAACCCTATTTAACCTTTTCATTAACTTTAACTCACAGAGGACTTGCCGCACCGCCTTGCTCAATTGTCCACTTCCCAGAAGTCCGTTTGCATATGAGTCACTACAATATAACCAGATATGTTGCTCCGCATCAGGAAGGTAGAGAGTGGACTTGCATGATGGCCTTGAGGAGTTTGGCTCATCCGCTTACGATTTAAAGTAACAAAACACACGCATAATACAGTTAGACAATACAATGACAATAAGAAAATGTGTGAAATGATACTGAATGAATGTACTGCGGGTAATGTAAAGTAGAGTCGGAATTTTCTTATTATGGCTATTGTTATTTTGAACTACAATTCAATTTTATACAAAGATACCTCCACCATTGTATGACGTAGGACGTACACAGTAAATTTAGTGCGGATCAGTCACGCATTTGACTATAATTATGACACAAACAAACAAAAAAGATGAAATTCTGAACGATTAATTAAGTTGAAACAGCGGTTGATTAGCTCAGCCAATAATTATTTATCGAACTCATCGTGTGCCATCCAACAGCATGAGTCCCAATAAGATGAATCTTCTCAGACACCAAAATTGTAATTTTTAAAACCAGACACAAGTAGTAGGCGATATGGACTGTACAGTTCTTGCTCTTCAACCAGACGTTAACAAATTTTTTATTGGAAATGTTCTCTATTTGGGAATTCATCAAGACAACTTAACATCCACTCACATATCACATATCGATACTATTATTAGGAAAATTTTCTTCTGGAATTTTAGTAATCCCTATCAACAATTGTCCCTATCAACAATTGTCGACTCTGAAGTTCTCCTATCTGCTAATTTTGGGCTATTTTATCCTTTTCTCATCATTGGTATCAAAATTGGGAATGAAATTGCTTGAATCTTGCAGCTATTTAAAATTCAAAACAACCTTTGGGATTGTTTACAAAAAGTTTCGTTATTTATGCAGGCCCTTTTTAAAGATAGTTAATACAGGTACTTTTAGTATTTTCTAAAAGTTCTTTTTGTTGATAGGAATATTCTGTTTTTCAATCCAGAAATACTTCTTCATCAGCACAGCCTCCACACCAACAACATTAGTATTCGTGATCGAGAACAACCTTCATTATAGTTATGAAGATGTAAACTATTTGAACGTTTGGTGTGTGACATCCTACTATTAGTAACTGGGTGCTTCACCATATATTTGTCGACCATATAAAAGCTAGTTATGCACATTTGGATTACTTGCTTGCCGTCATTTTTTAGATAATTATCTGTTAAGTGGAAGTTTTTTTCTTTGTACAGCCCAGGTGTTTGCGGCGACAGTGAGACAGTTCTACAGTGCGAGTGAAGTGTCCGTGTATAGAGAAGTGGTCTACGGAGAAGTTACCGGTGAGTGGTTCGTTGTGGGGATCAACGAAGGAGCAGTGCGGTACTTGTGGACGACTTCTGAAGGGACACTGAAGAAACTGTGAGTGAACTGTTAGCATTGGACTGTAGGTAGTAGGGAAGCTAGTAGAGTCACTTTATAGTTAGTCATTGTAAATAATAGTAGAGAATCTAGGAAAGCCACTTTATAGAGCTAGGAATTGTGATTAAAAGAAGGGAATTTAGTAAAGTCACTTTGCAATTAGTAGTTGTAATTATTGATGCCATCTAAGATTGTAAATATAAATTAGTTTAACTGTAACAGTAGGCCTAATAGTAAATTGTACTTTTCACAATAGTTAAAGTTAAGGAATTAATCCATTTGATTATAATAAGTTAATTTTATAGATTTAATAAATTTAGTAATTGTTTAATATTATGGATTGGTTGTCATATTTTTTTGACTGGGGTTACCAAATAAAACTTTTTCAGGATTAGGAATGGCAAGGTATTATTTAAATTGCTCCATTCTTTTGAATCAGTAGATAAATATCCTAATTGTATTATTTCCACATAGAAATACTTATTGACTGCGTGTTAAAAAAGAAGTGCACATAGAAATCACAATAATTAGAGCGAATTCACTGAGATCTGCTGCCCCACAGACAGACAAAGGAAGACAGCTCGTTACCTTCAATGTGTTCTTTACAACCGGTCGCCATTTTGTTATTTACATAAAACCCACTTCGCTCCACTGACATTTCAAATATAGTCATAAAAATCACAGTTTATTTTTCAACGGGCTGTTATTATTCAGTTTTATTTGCGTAAAGTACTCGCCATTAAACAATTACCATGCAGTTTTATGTGTTTAGGCTCGTAAAGGTATCTAATATTAGTCGACAATCGTAATGCATGCCATTGTGCCGTGCGCATGCGCCAACCGCCTGCTTTCCCGCCTTTATTGGCCTCTGGTTCACTCAGAGTGTAGCCAGTTAAAAGTAAATAAACTTATACTATGTTTGATGGCTCTTTGTGTGCCGTGTGGTTGTCTCTATGTCTTTCAATGCTATTTGCTGGCTTTTTATCACTCTGCACTATTCACTTAGCCCTAATCACTTGCGCTTGACTCAGTGGGCTCGGTTTTTGCTCAGGAAATTGGTACAATATTGCTTGGACTAATTATTGTGGTCTGACACAAGGATACCTGACTGTTTAACTTGAGGGGCTGTAGGACCGGGTCATGAGCACATCTTTCAACGGCGGTGCTCTATTGTGAGGGAGCATAGAAGTTCTCATTTTGATCGATATTGGCTGAGAAAATGATAGGTATATTCTCCTCGTTTATTGATGATTTCAAAATATGTTTTGAATAATGTATTGAATTTGTTATTTATGTATTTTATGATGAGGTATTTTAGATAATATGGTATTTGCATTAGAATAAATTTAACAATGACCCCGAGTACACAATCAATCTCATTGTAACAAAGAAAAACGTAGAATTACAATATCTAATATATTTAACCACTTCCAGTATTTGAATTTATTTAGGCCAGTTTGGACACTATACATAAAAAACGATTGAAGCTGCTTTGTTTTTCATAGATTAGTCTAATAAACAAAATTTATTTTGACTAAACACAATCAATGATTTTCATTGCTTTTGGATCAGTGATGATAATAAAGTTAGTACATTTATTTTATTTATTCTTAAGACGTAGATCGTGGAGATATGGGTGAACATGGATTTATAATGAGTTGATGAGTGTAGATGAAAGAATGTAGCCATTGTTACAAACAAAGGCTGACTATTCCTTGGAAACGGAAAGTGTTATTAATTACTAGCCCATTGACAAATAAACAGCCGGTGGTAATCAGCAGACCCCTTTTAAACTCCGTTTTGACTCTAATTGAGATGGAACCGATGCCCTTTAGCTTTTCAAGCTGTTTTTTTATTTTTTATTTATTTATTTTTTTTTTAAAGTTGTGCCCATTGTAAACTAAACATAATACAAGAAGGACAATACAATACCAAACCAAGTACAATGCAAAATAAATGATAATGCGAGCTTGAACAAGAGTGAAGCATACAGTTAATTCAATAATAGTACAATAAAGTATAAAGAAAATGAAAATACGACAAACTGAGAAAGTTAGTGAACACAAAGTTATGATATTAACAGGAAGAAATATAATAGTGAAATATAAAAACCGGTCGATTGAATGAACATTTTACTTTCAAAACAATCTACTCAAAGTAAAATGAGAAAAACAGGGAAAAACGTTTGACAACACAACTAACATGAACTCTAATACATTTAGGACGTACTAGAAGCATGAAATCAAAATAACAATAAAAAAGTAATCTAAAATTTAGAGCAGTGTGAATCAACAATTATGAGACACGATACTGACAAAATATATCATTCCGTTATTGGAAGACTTCTAACGATTCCAAAGACGAAGGTGAAGTCAACACGAAAACCTCTGGTGTAAAAATGCTCAAGGGTGATTGGCAGGCAAGTGACTAAGCTCGGAAAGTCATTACAAAATGTATAAATTGATCTACTCCAGCAAAGATGAACATTTGTAGTATTGTTAAGCAATTTTTGGGTGAAATACCGACATCCAATAAAAGGCGAGAAACATGGAAGTCTCTAAAAACATCTAAATAATCGAATCAGGTCTGACAAAAATCTTTTGTTGATCAAGATTATCAATGGAGCTAAGTTTACAAGGTATCAGATGACATAGGCGGCAGAGCAAGAGACTTGTCACAATTGTTCAACCTGAACTCGTGGCTAGAAATGCGTAGTGACGAGGAGTTTACCAATAACTATAAAATATGGTTATTTATAGTTTCTTTTATATGAATGTTTAGTGACCAAAAACGTTTAAATTAACAACATTAAATTTCATTTTTAAACGTAAGTAAATACATTGAACACCAATTATTTGAAAAAGGTTCGATTACGAGTTTAATGCAATACAAACAATTTATCAATCATAACATAATTCATAAGTTTGCTGGTTAATTTCTTAGTACTTAGTAGACTAGTACATTATCAAACGGATTTTCATCTGCAGACAGTGACTCCCTTACGTCTCACTAACCGTCAGCATTGCAAATATGTAAGGCCTTCAACTCAAGTCCTTCATAAATCACTACACAGACAACTTAGGTCTAAGGGCCATACATCTGCAGACTGTTGACTCCCTTACATCTCACTAACCGTCAGCATTGCAAATATGTAAGGCCTTCAACTCAAGTCCTTCATAAATCACTACACAGACAACTTAGGTCTAAGGGCCATACATCTGCAGACTGTTTGACTCCCTTACGTCTCACTAGCCATTAGCATTGTAAATATGTAAGGCCTTCATCTCAAGTCCTTCATAAATCACTACACAGACAACTTAGGTCTAAGGGCCATACATCTGCAGACTGTTTGACTCCCTTACGTCTCACTAGCCATCAGCATTGTAAATATGTAAGGCCTTCATCTCAAGTCCTTCATAAATCACTACACAGACAACTTAGGTCTAAGGGCCATACATCTGCAGACAGTGACTCCCTTAAATCTCACTAACCGTCAGCATTGCAAATATGTAAGGCCTTCAACTCAAGTCCTTCATAAATCACTACACAGACAACTTAGGTCTAAGGGCCATATATCTGCAGACTGTTTGACTCCCTTACGTCTCACTAGCCATCAGCATTGTAAATATGTAAGGTCTTCACCTCAAGTCCTTCATAAATCACTACACAGACAACTTAGGTCTAAGGGCCATACATCTGCAGACAGTGACTCCCTTACATCTCACTAACCGTCAGCATTGCAAATATGTAAGGCCTTCAACTCAAGTCCTTCATAAATCACTACACAGACAACTTAGGTCTAAGGGCCATATATCTGCAGACTGTTTGACTCCCTTACGTCTCACTAGCCATCAGCATTGTAAATATGTAAGGTCTTCAACTCAAGTCCTTCATAAATCACTACACAGACAACTTAGGTCTAAGAGCCATATATCTGCAGACTGTTTGACTCCCTTACGTCTCACTAGCCATCAGCATTGTAAATATGTAAGGCCTTCAGCTCAAGTCCTTCATAAATCACTACACAGACAACTTAGGTCTAAGGGCCATATATCTGCAGACTGTTTGACTCTCTTAAGACAATATTGTAATTATGTAAGATCTACAGCGACTCGTCCTTCCTTCCTTCTTCTATTCTTCTTGATTGTCAATCTTTCTTCCATTTGGCTTCATTTTAATTCATTTTACTTTCACTTTCATGAACGTCATGACCCTCTTTACTTCTTTAACCTTTTTACTTCATGAACCTCTTCATCTACCTCTTTACTTTTACTTTCACCCCAGTGGAAAAAACGAGAAATAATTTATAAAAATAATCAAATTTGTCCAAGATTGTATTTAATGTTGCGAACAAGTACATTAGATGATAGTGATTCTAATGCAGAATATTTTCAAAACTTTGTAACCATACAGGTTTCTGATTGGGTTTATTTTCAGACTTACAATGGACAGGAATGGTCAATCTCCCAGAATTTGCTTATAATATTGATAACGGACTTTCGAAAAAATAATTACAGGATATAACGTGGAGACGTAAGTTCCTCCCTAGCAAACAAGTCCATAGATTATTGTGTATAGTAAACATTCACTAATACATAACTCGATGGACATAAGTTATGTGACATTTACAAACAAGTCCATAGATTATTGTGTATAGTAAACATTCACTAATACATAACTCGATGGACATAAGTTATGTGACATTTACAAACAAGTCCATAGATTATTGTGTATAGTAAACATTCACTAATACATAACTCGATGGACATAAGTTATGTGACATTTACAAACAAGTCCATAGATTATTGTGTATAGTAAACATTCACTAATACATAACTCGATGGACATAAGTTATGTGACATTTACAAACAAGTCCATAGATTATTGTGTATAGTAAACATTCACTAATACATAACTCGATGGACATAAGTTATGTGACATTTACAAACAAGTCCATAGATTATTGTGTATAGTAAACATTCACTAATACATAACTCGATGGACATAAGTTATGTGACATTTACAAACAAGTCCATAGATTATTGTGTATAGTAAACATTCACTAATACATAACTCGATGGACATAAGTTATGTGACATTTAAGTTCCTCCCTAGCAAACAAGTCCATAGATTATTGTGTATAGTAAACATTCACTAATACATAACTCGATGGACATAAGTTATGTGACATTTAAGTTCCTCCCTAGCAAACAAGTCCATAGATTATTGTGTATAGTAAACATTCACTAATACATAACTTTTATAAAGACCATAAAGTGCAAACTAATATCTTGGTTTGATGATACATTCAAACATATCTTGGAAGATATATTTGAATGTAACATATCTTGGAAGATATGTTTGAATTATCGTATGACTTAATTAAAACATGAGTTTTGTTGAAATTTAAAAATTTGTAAATGTCACATAACTTATGTCCATCGAGTTATGTATTAGTGAATGTTTACTATACACAATAATCTATGGACTTGTTTGTAAATGTCACATAACTTATGTCCATCGAGTTATGTATTAGTGAATGTTTACTATACACAATAATCTATGGACTTGTTTGTAAATGTCACATAACTTATGTCCATCGAGTTATGTATTAGTGAATGTTTACTATACACAATAATCTATGGACTTGTTTGTAAATGTCACATAACTTATGTCCATCGAGTTATGTATTAGTGAATGTTTACTATACACAATAATCTATGGACTTGTTTGTAAATGTCACATAACTTATGTCCATCGAGTTATGTATTAGTGAATGTTTACTATACACAATAATCTATGGACTTGTTTGTAAATGTCACATAACTTATGTCCATCGAGTTATGTATTAGTGAATGTTTACTATACACAATAATCTATGGACTTGTATATACGAACAAGTACATTAGATGATAATGATTCTAATGCAGAATATTTTCAAAACTTTGTAACCATACAGGTTTCTGATTGGGTTTATTTTCAGACTTACAATGGACAGGAATGGTCAATCTCCCAGAATTTGCTTATAATATTGATAACGGACTTTCGAAAAAATAATTACAGGATATAACGTGGAGACGTAAGTTCCTCCCTAGCAAACAAGTCCATAGATTATTGTGTATAGTAAACATTCACTAATACATAACTCGATGGACATAAGTTATGTGACATTTACAAATTTTTAAATTTCAACAAAACTCATGTTTTAATTAAGTCATACGATAATTCAAACATATCTTCCAAGATATGTTACATTAAAATATATCTTCCAAGATATGTTTGAATGTATCATCAAACCAAGATATTAGTTTGCACTTTATGGTCTTTATAAAAGTGTAATTTTTACTTAACTTAATACCGTGGTAAACAATGCCATTTATAAAATCAATTTGATCTGATAAGGTAAAAAACAAACAAACAAAAAAAAACCAAAAACTTCAAAAAGTAAAAAAAGGACGCTAAGCACTTAACAAAGGTTACAGACACATAAACAAAAAAAGATGTGATATCAGAATGGGGTGGCCAAGTACATTCGGTAATCCAATGAAACAAACTAACGAAAAAAAAAAAACTATGCAAACAAATTGGGAAAAATATGGACACGAGTGAAAATTAAAATCCTTAGTAGTGGCTTTTTTCAACCTCGCTCGAACGCCATCTCCAGGAATTTTAATTTTCATTCATGTCCACATTTTTTTCAATTTGTTTTCATGGTTTGTTTCATTGGAGTACCGAAGGTACTTGGCCACCCCATTCTGATTTCACATATTTTTCGGTTTATGTATCTATAATTTTAAAGTGCTCAGCGTCCTTTTTTATAATTTTTTAAAAGTTTTTTGTGGTTTTATTTCACATTTGTTTGTTTGTTTATTTATCTATAACTTTTTATTTGCACTGTGTCCTTGTATTACTTTTTCAAAGTTTCATGTATCACAACCCAGGACAAACTAGACTCCTCCATCCCCAATACGATAACCTTTGTACTTCAATTAATTCGAATACCTTGGCATTTTTGTCACTTGAACTCTAGTCATTTCACCTTCCGTTTGACTTTGGATGCAATTTCCGTTTTATGTAAAATGGAATACAAAAATGTTGGATAATTTAGCTCTTTTTGTTGCTCTCAACAGATAAATATTTTTGTCCCTTCGGAACTACAATATTTTTCCTTATATTCCCTTTCAGGTGCTATTTCTCTAGCCGCTTGATGTCTTTATGTACGATTCCTTTTGATTCCTTCGGATATCATCATCTTAGTATTTTTGTCTCTCACGATGGTATATTGCTTTTGATTTCCCTTCGCATTGCTATCGGACGGCTGCAGCAGGAATAACACGTCTTACCATCGTTTATTGTTATTCTCAAAAGATGTGAAAAGGCGTGCAAATAAACAATTAAATTTAAAACATGCAAGCACACTCTATCTGAGTACCCGAGGATGTTGGGACGTTGGTGACACTTTCCACTTGATCCCAAATCCAGGAGGAATATTTTGTTCCGAGGTTCGCTGTAAAAAATGAAAACACAAAGCTATCTTGTTTTGAGAACAAAATTATATTAATGGAAAATACTTACCTATGTGTTCATAGTAGGTTATGTTGGTGCACTCTAGCAGAGAAGACGGTAGGTATCACGCGAATCTCCTATGACGTCACATGGGCGAAATGGCAACAACAAAGACATAAATACTGTTCTAATTCCAGTAGTTTACAAATTTAGCTGATTAGTGGTAAATAACTAGCCTACTATTAAGCTGAATGCTTCCATGCGATTAGTAGATTTAATTACCAGTATTTAATAGAATAATCAAACCAGCTGATTTCCCCATGTGACGTCACAGTCTACTGCGCAGCCTCGTCGTGATATCCTTCCGTCTTTTCTAGTTATCGTATGTTGGTTGTTGTTATAGTATTATTGTTAAACGTTTGCCAGCTGTGACCTATGGCTGTGATTTCCGACGAGAGCCGTTCTTGCCCGAATGTTGAACAAAAAAACGATGTAGAAGAATCCTCGTATCGTGAAATAGTAGATCATGATATTTCATTAACACATGAACCGATTTAGTTCATCGTCCCGTAATTCAATTCTTTATAGGCACGTGTAATGAAAGTGGTCTTTAATTGTTGAAATATTTGATACATTTCAAGATATTGAAGAAATTAGTTTTGGATAGTGTCATAATCACTGGTTTTCTTGTAAATGATACGCAGCATCGCCTTTTTAATGTACGGTACTTAATTGAACAGCTGTTTTTTGACGATTAGTTTTTCCAAATTTGAATAAAAATAGCCAAATTTTTTAATGTATTCGATGTATAACCGATGTATAACCGAAGCACAATCGTTTATAAAAACAAATACAGTATATACTTTTCAATTGGTATAATTAATTCAATTTTGATCGTGTTAAGTTTACCCAATTAACATGGATCTGTAGTCCATTAGGTAAGTTGGGGAATGCGATCCTTAAGGCTTAACCCACTGATCCTCAAAGGCGGACAAAAGTCAGAAGTTTAAAATTTAGTTTAATAAATAAATTACTTACATTTGATGCTGTTTAGCTCGAGATATCCCTTATTTAGAGAGAAAATCAGTAATTACAAGGTTTTGTGTGATTGCTTACATGAAGATTTAGATAAAAAGAAATCAAAAGAAGTTATAATGATTTGTTATAAAAGTTAAGTTTTGGTTGTAGAAGTTCATTTTGCCTAATAAAAAACATGTGTGATTTACGGTAGATGGCTTCAACGGAAACTGGGGGGTGGCTAATCGTGGCCCCGATTTTTGCCAACAGCTCGTGTTTCGCAGGCTGAGCAAACAGAAGGACAGACAGACATTTGTTCAGAGCGCTGCCAATTAGCAGGCGGAAGCTCTTTGTTTTACGACGATCCCCTTGGTAACTCCAATCACCGTTAAAAACTAAAATAATGTTGCAGTTATCAAAACTATGGTTATACTAAGGCAAATAAAAAACGGCTAGTTGTTCCAATGATTACTTGCGTTTGACGAGTGCAGAATGAACCAATAGCAGTTGTTAAACATGTGATGGTTTTTTATTTATTTTCATCCTCCGAGTGGGTTTGTAAGTTTAAAAATGGAGATGTATAAAATTAAAATAAATTTCAAATAAATCCTGATGATTTATAGGTATGGACTGCTTTAGCTTCTTTTTTCTAGTTTCTTTATCTGTTAATCACTAGTTCCCATTGCAGGTTTGGGCGTGATCTGTATTCAAAGAGTGATATACTGACTATTGAGTTAGTTTGAGATTCAAACATTGGAAAATGTTTCTGTACACTGTCTGAAGACAAGCATGTAGAAGCATGTAGATTACGCCAGCGTCTACGTGGTTAACGTGAGGAGATGTGTTGTTATACAATGGTTGTGCTTGTGTTAATAAAATTTGGCGCAAATCTGAGCAGCATTACATTCTGTCGGTAGGAATCAATCCAAAATAGACACGCTCGTTTAGACACACTTCTTCCACTTAACAGCGATTCGTGGCAACCAAAGTCCATTTAACTGTCACCAAATATGGACTAATCACTCTCAAATTATGTACAAATCAGGCTTGTAACTATGACTACCAGTTACATCAAAAAATCGTGTGGCCCAGATTCCTCATGAACTTGTTCGGTTATTTCTTTATTCATGATTAACCAATCTTTTTATATATGAACCAACCAATCTCGGTTAAACAACTAGAGTTAGGTTTGAACTTTTAGATTACTCGCTCACGTCATTTTTACATGTTTTTATTTTAAGACATCAACACAAATGAAAGGATATTATAAGTATACAGACAATTATTGTATGCAATATAATAATATCGTGGTTACTTTAGTCAAATTGGGGATTAATTTTTAATTTGCTTGTCTCTTCGTTGATTTTGTTGCTTTATTCATAAAACGAATTTAGTGTAAAAAACAAATGTCTTAAAATTAACATAAAAAAACAACTCTGCCTTAATTTATTTTGATAAATTATTTAAATGCAACTAAAGTGATGTTAGTTTAAATATATTATGTAAATTATTTAAAACGAGCAATAAATATGGTTCCATCTGCACAACAGTTCCCAGCGATGTGGTGTTTTTCAAGGTGGCACGCTAGGACCAGTATTGTTACAATTTGAATGCATGCGCAATGAGGCCGATACGATCACCACCTCCCACGCTCGCTGGTGACAATTACTATACCGTCCCTGCACCACGACCTCGTCACATGAGTTACGGCCCCTGGACGGCTACCGCACATAAATATCTCCAGATGTATGATACTATCGGCCGACCGCACGCTCCGTCCACTCGTCATCCCCACTCTGCCACTTCTAATTAGGCTACTGATTTCCTGTTAGTGAGTTTTCAGATTATAGTAATTGGTGTTGTGAAAGTGAATAAATGTTGTACTTTTAATAGTGCTTTACTTGTGAATTCTAAAAGGCTGGTGACTTTTAAACCTTAAGTGCATTTTAAAAGTTTTTAGAACTAGACAATTATTTAGTAACTAGGGGAAAATCTCTAAGGTTAACCGTTTGGATTAAAATAGTGATTCTGCTCCACGTAAAGTGTTGCAGGCCCATGGGAACTGGCAGCTAAACTAAACAAATCCCCTAATGTGTAATTCTTACACGCAACGAATTATATAGGTTTGAAGAAAAAATAGTAATAATTCCTCAGATAGAGGAGATAGACTACAACTGTTTAGTGTGAACTCTAAAACCTAGATTAGTATCGCTTCTCGTAGAGCCATTCATTCTCCAATCCATGAGAAATAGCGAGTAAAATACATTTAAGTTGGTTTCAACAGCTGGAACTTCATTAAAAACCAATCACTAGGCTCCAATAGTTCATCGTGGACCTTGAACCATATTTTTAAAGACTCATTTAGTTGACTTGCTAACATACCTTAGAGTTCGGTTCCAGTGAGTCCACAACTATGTAAATATATCAGTATCCACTATGGTTTTTAATTCGTCAAGATTTTATATGTAAACTTAAGTTTTGTCATACTTAAATATATGAAATAATTATATTTTATTGTTAAAGAAATATCTGTATGATGGCTCGTCACCAAAAATGTCCCAAACCTCCCATAAAAAGTTTCCTCTGGGAAGTCAACCCTATTATTGTATACATAGAATTTTACCGCCAGTGGGCCAGAACATAATGTTTAATTTCAACTGTACGGTTCGTGTTTGTAACCATAATGAGTTATAATGAACACACACTGATTATTTAAGGCCCAATATAGTGTACTATTAGTTGATATTATGACTTTTTTATTTAAAATCGTCAAGAAAGGCGTGTACAGTCTCCCGTATTTAACTATGGAAACATTAGGTAAAAAATAATAATTTGTTTTACAAAAACCAACCAGACGAGGCCCACTAGAACTGTTCTTAATATATCAAATGACATTTCAAGTGATACGATACGATCTATAATACGAACCGAATCATTGAAATAGAAATCCATTAGTTCGGCATCTTTCGTGGAGCGAAACAGCCCCCGTAAATTCTAGACTGACCATTTTAAAATTGATCTTTGTTAGACACTATAACCAATACAGATGACAATTCATCGTATATTCGGCACAATTACATCAACCAAGAAAGATAACATTTTCGACTTATTCTCCTCAACCAACACAGAGGAGAGACACTTCACGGTCTACCCAACCCAACCAGTACAAATGGTAGTCGATGGCTTATCCAATCAACAAAGAATAAGGTGCTTCGCCAATACAGACAACACCTGATAGATGTGACATTCTACGACGTGGCTGATAAACATTGCAATGGTTTCCGACAAAATTTACATGAGTCCTACTATCTCCAACCCCCCCCCCTCCAGCGTTCAAGTGCACCTGCCGTCAAACAACTGTCACCTTGTCTTTCATCCTCCAAAATACAGAATCTGTTTGCACATCGATCGCCCCATTATACCAATTAACATAAATTTTAAAGAATGCCTCTATTTTCTTTCATACAAACAACACACAACCTGTCTAGTTAAAATTGGCTCTCTTCTCCGGTGTAATCAGAAAACCCCTAAAACTGACCATTGGTGAAGATTAGCTTGGGACTATCAATCCGTGGCCGGCACAATCGGAGTACCCCCTCAGCTAAGATGACATTTTCAGATTGGGCCCAAAATTTCTCTTTACACTTGCCCTTTGTAGTTGCAATTTCGACGAATATTTAGTGGAAGTAAACACCAATTCTGCCTCTTATGCCACGATTTAGTGCAGAGCTTTGAAACAAAATACCAAATCCAGTTATTCTCGCCAGAAATATTGTTACAATACAATACAGTAGTCTTACAGGTTTCCTGTTGAGATCAATGTCAGATAAATAACATAGAGCCATTTTTACAGATAAACAGAATGCATGTAAGTCATTGCTATATTACTTCCAAAGAGCGCTATGATATAAATGTCCCATGTGAATAAAGTCATTGTTATTATATAGTTTTAATTAATGTGTATATATTTCAAAAAAATCATATTCCCATGGCTATTTCACATTATGCACGCGTTGAAATTTGCATAATATAGTGCTGAATTCAATGAAGTAGCAATGTTGATTATTATTAGCATGTGCACCCTGTTGGGTTACGCAAAGCATGCGTGAATCATGCTTTCCTTGAGTTCTTCTCGTTTGCCATTTTTTCATCTTATCACTAAATTCCATCTTTCTTTCCTCTGCCCATTTAGGCATTTCTCTTTTCTTCTTTTCATTCTCTGGTTCTGGCTTCCGTATGTTTTCCTGTCTGTTGTGTCTGTTTATTTGATTCGAGCGTTCTTCGTGTCATGTTTAACTTGAAGGGTTTTAGCCATGGCACTCCTGTTTTCTTCCCTTGGTGTTTTGGTCCTAACAATTTTCTCATTATTTTCCATTTTTATTTTAGTGTGTCTTTGAGGTCCCTCTTAAAGTGCAGTGTTGATTTTTATCATTATTTTTGTAAATCCTTTAGGTTCGAAGGTGGTAAAAGTTAGTTTGTCGAAATCGATAAAAATAGTATGTACAGTACTTTATTGCATTAAATGTAGTATCGGGTTGTTAAATGTTTAACTTGTTTGCAAGACGTACTTCTGCATAGCTTTATAAAGATACCTCCACGTCTACTAATAAAGCAGACAGTTTCATAAAGAGCTGACAGTTTCATTAGATACCCGTACAGTATATAGCCTCGAACCAATATAAGTAAAAAATCTTAAACAAGCATATCATTGACCTGTCTGAGCAGGGGACTGGCAAACTTATAAATAAAAAATGGCATTCCCAGAAGTTATTTCAAGGACTGTAAAACTTTTTTACCGCAAAAGGGGAATTTCCATTGAAAATTGGCATAAGGATGGTTCGGATCGTCCCCAAAACGGCCCGTGCACTTCGCGAGCATAAAAAAACAATCATAAATATCAGACCGTCACGGACAAACTTTCTCGGAGGTAAAAAAGCCGCGACGACCTTGAGCAATTCGCTGCATTTGGTCAAAACCAAACTGATCCTCAGCACTAGTTGGCTCATATTTCAGCGTGATTGAGCTCGCTGACGGCCAACGAAGCAAATTGCTACTCTAACTTGGACTAAACGTTAGCTGAAAGCAAACTTACCTATAAATTCCCCTCGGATACCGCCTATTAGAAATAATTACTCCTCTTTAATTCTTGCCCCTAATGACAAAGCGCCAGAGACAAAGGAACTGTCGGGACTGCTAGGAATACGTCCATATATAATTATCATTCTCTTTAAGGTATTTTGAACAGGTTTATGATAACGATTGTACCATCCGCCCTTTATTGACAGGTGTTAAGTATTTTACATTAATCCTAATTATGCGTTTTATACCAGACCCATGAGTTTGCAATTGTAAACACAAACTAAATGTGACCTTACAATCAAATAAAACTACATAATTAGGCTTCTAGTTTGGAATAACAGATCTAGAATAAATGCAATGAATAAACTATGTATTAAATATATTATTTACATTCAGTTTTTGATAGATTATCATGCAGTATATTACATCTTTATAATTAAATATAACATTGAATTTTTTTGCGAAGACCTAATCTTTAAAAAGGTCTTCACAAAAAAAATATAATAATCCTTATTATATCTAAAAAACTAGTTTTTATTCTTAGTTGCTGTTAATACGAATGTCACCTGTACAAAAAACTGTGTTATTGTTATTTAAAGTTCGAAACGTTTCAGATACATGATATAGAATGAGTGCATATCATTCTGCTCTCATATATATTAGGCACTCAGTGCATATCAAAATATATTAGGCTTTTCATGTGCTCTTTCTTTTCAAACTTTAAGTAGAGTAGTTTCTCTTTTCACATAAAATTGTGTATAAGTTTGATTACTGATAGTGTTCATTTTATAAAAGTACAGTAATCAACCAACAAAATCATCTTATCATTTCAACCATGTGAGGATAACAATGAACCATCAACTAATATCCTGGGGTCATTTTTGACCCCAGAGTGTAATTATTTTTATTTTATATCTCTTGTACTTTATATCTCTTTATCTTATCTCTTTTCAGCTATTGAGACATACGGTGCATGTGGTGGTTTCTTGTTCGGTTACTCCATATCTGGCTGGGAAGCTTCTGGGGTCAGTAATGACCCCATGATGGTAGTTACGTTAGACTTTTCTCTTTTTGAAAATCTAACTTGTTTAGATAATCCTCCCAAAAGAAAAACATGTGAACTATAAATAGGAGGAAATGAGAGAAAACATTCTACTGTGTGCGTTAATTCCAAATATATAGTGTGCATAGCCCATGACAGAGCGATTATTACATGTGGAGAGTGCCAATAAGGGGCATTGGACAAGAAGAAGTCACCAGCCAAATACTATAATTTCTTTTAATACAGGCTTTGTCATAAAAGAAAATATATAGTTTTGATTTGTATAGTTTTACTGAGGGTAAAAAATATTATTTTTATAAAATATGTTTTTCAACCAAAAATTAGTTTAACATTAAAGAAAATTTAAAGCAAAATATCAGAAAATGAAGTTAGCATATGCTTTCCTCAATCATAAGACAATTAACATTTTCAGAATTTATTTATTTATTTTTACAATGCTTCATTACAGCTTTACAGACAATTACAATAAAGCATTAATAACTAATAATATCTAATAATAATAATAACAATCTAATAATAACATCTAATAATAGAATTACTGAAAATAAGAGCGAAAACTGATTTATTATCAGAAATAAGTTCCCATGACCATTGAAATTCATAGTTTAGAAACTAGTGCGTACAATTAACTTATTGTTCACGTTTAAGTTCGATAACTGGTTAAAAACAACTGACCATTCAATTGTCGTAAATCTCGATCAACGAAGACACTATCGATAATTAGGTAATTGTATTAATTGTCGTGATTTACCGACTATCGGGGTCGTTTTTGTCCATAATTACGCGGAATGTCGCCCCAGGGAATATATCTTGATCTGACGTCATGGCACTTTTAATTGGTCCGTCAGCATTTCTCTGACTGCTCTTGACCGAGCCAACCTCCGATTGTTTGTGATTGGTCAAAGACATTTTTGATAAACTTGTATGTATGTAACTATCAAGTAACGCACAGAAAAAGGAAACAGGAGTCCATTTCTTATGGGAGCAGCGAACGCCTCGGAGGCAGTTATAAATAGATTAAAACTAATATATAACTTTATAAATCTGAAGTAATAATTATTAAATTTATCTTTGAGGATTTGGGGGAGTGAAAGGAGGGACTAAGAACGGTAAACTGGAGTGCTGACTTCGCAACACACATTTAGCGCATTATTGAGTGTGACCTCTGTTTATTTCTTCTCTGTGCAAGCGACCAAGATCATCCATACTTCGTGATAATACCCCCTCCTCGTGCTGGTTTATTTCGATATTGCCTTATCACCAATTACCTTGTATTTAGCACTGGGGGTGGGCATTATCACGAAGTAATTGCATAATATCTAAGAACATTTTTTTAACCCTGGGTTTGACAGTGAATCGTTCATCTCACCTGACTCGCAAGGATGGCAGAAAACATTATGTAATTTAATGTTATTATGTATCTTAACTTATACAAGACAAAGTCCTAACTGAATCACATGCCGATCAGTTCTAAGAAAAATTATAAAAAATGGAAACATGAAAATAGATACGTAAGTTTATCTTGGTTCTAGAGGCACAGGAATAAGGGTTCCCTCACCGATCTGAGGGGTCCACCACAATCTAAAGTTTTAAAAATTCCAATAAGTAATGCATTAATTAATTGATGCAAGTATTTGTACTGGTAGAAATATTGTGTTGATTGAATCATCGGTTCCATGTAAAGATTGTAACATCTCTCAGTTCAATCTAAAAAAATGTACTAACACGTTTTAATGTTGAAGTCATTATTATAATACTCGCATCGATTGTTTGTAGGATAATGTAGGCCTATCTGGCTTTTCTTGTACTATTTATCATAGTAAAGAAATATCTTTTAAATCAACGTATTATTGCGTATTACGTAATTGATTGATTATTGTGTGGATTACTCAAGTGTTACAGATTGGTTCAACAAGGATGGAAAGCCCTCGTATTTTATGAATAACGTGAGTATTACAAAACGATATCCTTATTAATTGTTCAAAATTAACCATAATTCAGTACGAGCGAAGCAATGTCGTTAAACACACCTCCGACGGATGTAAACACCATTCTATTGACAGATTTAAATCGTAATCAACCGAAATAGGTTTTCTTAAATATATATTTTCCGGATATTTATTCTTCTGTCTTATATGAAAACGTATGTTTATTTTTAGGTATCATGTAACCATGGATATATTTATTCTTATAATGTATAAGAATTTACATGTTTTCTGAGGTACAGTAGTGGTAAAAATGGGTATGTATTTTTTTAAAAAGATCATTAGCACTTAATAAAAAGGGACATGTACCTTTAATCTTCATGTTTGACAGCTTCAAATAACTTTTAAATTCATAAAAGACCAGAACTTAGTATGTAAACAATTTAATAATACCTATGGATGTGTTGTGTTGTATCTAACAGACCATGAAGGAAGTTGAAAAAAGAGAAAAAGAACTCTTCATACAAAAGGCAACTAATAACCCTAATAGACGTGTTAGCGTCATTAGCAATTGTAAGAACTATTTGTAAAATCAGTTCATAAATGACAGCCATCAGTAGCGTGCTAGCATGATGTGTGCGGTGCACTTATTTGTAATGCAGATGAAGGCTTAATTGGTATCCGCGTGGCAGAGGCATCGCGATGGGCAAAAACCAAGGTTTGTGCCTTCCTACACAGTGTTCTGTCCAGTCGATGTTGGGTCGTATGTGAGCATCATTTCGAGATATTGATACTAGTAATAATGTATTCAAAACGCACCCATTCGACTTACTAATTGTTGAACGGTTGAATTTTAATTTGCATAGTCATGAACATTTGTATATAGAACAAGTAACGTAAATCAGGATACTTTTGATTTTTAAGAGAATTTTTACTTATTAGTTTCAATGAAATGTCGATGATTCACTTAGTTTTTTAATGAATACTATGCACATATTGGATTTGTTCGGTGAATTGTCGGTAACCGTAAACAATGTTCAATAGAGATAAAGACAAATACTCGATTTGAATCTTTAATAAGGAGGAAAGTGACAAGAATATCCTGCAAAAGGTTTTGAATTTTTTCCTGTTTGGGTTTCATTAGGTAAGTTCACTTAGGTCAAGTCACATCACGTTAGTCATGTTTAACGCAATCTTTTAACAAAAAAAACAAATTTTATTATATTTTGGCCCTTAAGAAAATGTATCAAGATTGCTGAAATATAACCTAAAAGATGCAAATTATTAGATAGAGTATAATTTGACAAAATAAAAACCAAACACATTTCACTCATGTGTTTTCTAAATCAACTACTTCCAATCAAAACCTTTTAGATATCCCTGATCATCTTCGACTCCCAAAGTCTTGGATCGATATTTAGTTAGGTTTTTTATTAACAGTGCAGAATTTGTAATGAATGTGCCGTTTTCGCTTACGTCAACCTTAAAAAAAATTGAAATCCTACTCTTTTACTTTTAATGTTTGTTTACATAAAATACCTTCACTTCACTTTCAGCTGTACCAAGGCCACACTAGATTCACTAGGAAATCTAGGGGGCCTTGGCTGTACCTGTAGTGGGTAGTGTCATCAAAAAGAAAACCTCTATTGATGAAGCTTACCTTTTCTACAGTGCGTGTTAAGGTGTTTATGTAGATATTTTGAATTTTAATTTGATTTAACATTTCATTGGAAGTTCTTCATATTCCACTAGCCTCCATGGCGTTAGCCCTGGTTACATAGGATGAACTGGCGTCTATGATCCGTCAACTTCATTCTATTAAATCCAATAATATAAATTATCGTTCGATGTGGCTGATTAAGAAATGCTATCAGCATATTTTTAGCCCATTAACAATGGTAGTCAACATTTCCTTTTTAAATGGAACTTTTCCTAATTCTCTTAAGTCAGCAAAAGTAACACCAATATTTAAAAAAGGAGATCTCCATTCAATAGATAATTTCAGGCCTATTTATATTTTTCCCATGTACAGATAAATGTTCGAGAAACTTATTTTATCACGGATGATGAACTTCTTTGAACAATACAATGTGCTTTCACAAAATCAGTTTGGTTTTAGGAAAAGTAAATCAACTACAGAAGCAGTTGTGAGCCTTGTCGATAAAATTATCAGGGGCATTGAAAGCCGCAAAACCACTCAAGGTATATTCTTAGACCTTTCCAAGGCTCTTTCGACTGCGTTAACCACAGTATACTACTACACAAACTTGAGACGTTTGGTATCAGAGGTGTTTCACACCTGTGGTTAAAATCATTTTTGAACCATCGATCTTAGCAAGTCCAAATTTCAAACAAACTTTCAAAATCCAAGTAGCTGAGTTATGGCGTCCCTCCAGGGATCGGTACCCAGCCCACTTTTGTTCTTGATTTATGTCAATGATATTGGTCCAGGTCCATCGCTGCAGCATAGTCAACTCGTTCTATATGCCGATGACACGACTCTTTGGTTTTGTGAAAACTGTAAAGAAAATCTACAATTAAACGTTAACCTTGATTTTAACAGTTGTACTCAGCATTTTAATATGTTGAACCTTAATACAAATTCAATAAAATCACAGGTTTTTTGTTTGAGGCCCATTGATTTCGGAAGTAACCCCTCAGTGTTACTGGCGGATTCTGTGCTACAAGAAGTGCAGTCCACTAAATTCCTTGGAATATACCTCGACAGAGGTTTGGCATGGAATGACCATATTAATAGTGTATGCTCTAAGTTATCCTCAGGCATTTATGTACTGAGGACTTTCTAAATATTGCCCTATTCAGGTACTGATGAAGGCATATTATGGTCTCATTTACCCTCACCTTTCCTATGGACTGGTGATTTGGGGAAGTAGTGTAAATAGTAAATACTTGAGGGAGTTCAGACTCCAAAAAATGGTAGTCCGAATTATTGCAAATTTAATAAGCAGAGAGTCGTGCAAACCAATATTCAAACAACTCAAGCTGTTGACTCTGCCTTGATTGTATATTCTAGAAACAATTTTATATTGTCTGTCTAAATGCAATCTGATAAGGGGCAGTGACTTACATAATTATAATACTATATGCAGAGATGACTACCGTACTGGGCAACACAGAACGGTAGTCTATCAACACCTGCCCTCGCAGGTGGGTGTCAAATTAGTTAACAGGTTACCTAAAGAAATTAAAATTGCTCCAGATTCAAAAATATTTAGGACCCGCTTGAGAGGCATACTGTTGTCCCAGGCTTTTTACAGAACTTAATTGGCTAGACACACCCCGTTGACTGCTGTGGAAGTGTCAAACACTATAGGTAGTTTCGTGTGAATGTATGTATGTATGTATGTTTGTGTGTATTTATTGTTATGAATGATTAGTTAAAATAGGGCCTTAGGTTAATTTATTTTAATACTGACGTTTGGGATACAATGTTTTTTATATTGTTTATGCAATAAAGGATTTATTATTATTATTCTTACCGAGGAACTATGTAGCTGAATTTACGCGTCTTCTGGCTATGTATGAGGTTTTTATTTTTACCAGAGCTGTTTTTACCGATTTAAGAAAATGGCTGTTAGAATGATTTTTCGCGCGTCCCGTAATCAGTCATATAATTGATGCTTTACAAAGACCAAACTCCTCAAACCCCCGTCCGTACTACATGTATTAGAAGCGTTATTATTCATAAAGAAAAACTTTCATCCTATCATCCTATCAATCGAATTTCACTCACTTAGGAATCCACGAGCTCTGGTAATCATCAGCATAACTTTTTACAGAGGAATTCCAATCGTAACTATGTTAAGTAATATAATTATCTGCCAAATGTTCTCAAGACTGAGAAAAAACTAAATAAATTTAGAAGTATTAAAAGCTCAGTTGTTGAATAAAGACAATTATAAAGTAGCTAACTTTTTAAATGATGCTTGGAAGGATCTTGTTTTTAGTTCATAATAGCTATTATAATTAATTGTAAATATGACTATTTTTATTAAAGTATTTTTTTACTATTGTAAACGGGAATATTGTCATTCAATTTTTATTTTACTACTGTAAACTGCATTTTAAATGTTTTGAGTGGTTTGATTAGTTGCATTACAGTGCATGAATTATTCTACAATCTAGAAAACACAATTTAGTTATCTTAGCTATGTAGAATATTTGATGTTCATTTTTCGTAATTTCTGTAACTTTACTTTATTATGTGATATCAACATAAATGTTCTTGAGTGTGATCAGGTAGAAGCGACGTGTTTAAAATTTAATCGTAGAATTGAAATAGGAATCTGAAGGATGAGAGCAAAACTGAATATATATTATGCAGGTGAGAGTAAAACAGATATAAAGTAAAACAAATATTTATAAATTAACAAACATTTACAAATTTAAAAAACGAACAGGTGGTTAAGTCACGTTATATCCTTAATGGGTTTTAAGGATGTTAATTAATTAATAATATATAAAGTGTATAACATTTAGAATTAAAACAGAAGTAAACCCTGGCAACATAGTTAGTTTTTGTTCGAAATTAATTGATTTCTATTGGTAAAATCATTTCTATTCTCTTTCTACAACGATCAATGTGATGACCGAAATATTATTAAAATTTTAATCTAGACAGTGAGTTTTGACAAATGTTTGATGTTTATATAAATACAAGTTTTCTTTAATTTATAATTCTTTGCATATGTCGTTATCTCTGCTATTGTTTGACAATTGACTTTACCTTTTATGTATATTTAAAAAGTTGTTTAAATGGTGGCTTATTAATGTACTAATAACAAACATTTGTGCCAATAACATAAAATGTCAAATTACGTGACAAACTGTGTTTCGGCTACCTATATCTTGCACGAGGCACCGGATAGGTCATTGACTACTAATTCAGTCGTTAAGGTTGACGATAAATGACTCCACACTTCGGCAACCAGTGTGAATTAGAAGAGGACCGGAGAAAGGACACGGAGCGATTTGTCGAGAAGTGATCGCAGAAATAAGTCGTCAACATAACGAGCTGCGTTAAAAATCGGCCTCGGTCCGTCTTCTCTGACCCAGTTGGGGGTGAGAAATGTGCGAAGACGAGAGGAGAGCAGAGCCCGAGGTTGGGAACGGGCCTCATGTATCAGTGCTGTCAATTAAGTCCGATACGGCCACGAGATGCGCTTATCTGCATCAATAAGCGGATGCTTAATGTGCGATACCACGATACCTGGGTCTCACTGTGGTCTCGTCCCTGTGCACGCATGCAAAGGACTTCCTCTCCAAGATCTTGTGAACCGACTAACTTGTAGTAACAGTCACATTTTAACAACCCTAACACGTCCTCTAAATACCTTTTGTTTGGAGAACACATTTGGTCAACATCTTACTTCCTGTAGAAGAAAAAATGTCGAGTAAACTTGTTTTTATTTATTTATTTTTTTGTGAATAATTGAGGCACAATAAATAAAAAGGCCATCATTACGTTTGCTTTTTATACAGTATGTAGTTTCTTACCTATCAACTATCATAAATTCAAGTTAACACCGAGTTATATTGGAATTCAAGCTAACACTGAGATATATTGGAGTTCAAGATAACATTGAGCTATACTGGAATTCAGTGTTACTCGTCTTGTTAATCAAATAATACAGCGAGATGGTGTTCAAGAGAAGTCGATTGATTCAAATCTCTAAAGGAAACAAGAGCATTCAAGATGATCAAATGGAACAAGACCATTCTAGAGTGAATATATAAGAACTCGTAAGAGTGTGCCAAGAGAATTTAAGTGTCTAAATATAACATAAACTTTCAAGAGTGCCTAAATTTGACGAGACCATTCAAGAGTACCTAAGTGTAACAAGAACATTCAAGAGTGTCTAGTGTAATAATACTCTTCAGGTGTGCCTAAATGTATCACGACTATATTTTAGGGTGCCTAAATGTAACACGACTGTATTTTAGGGTGCCTAAATGTAACAAGAACCTTCAAGAGTGTCTAGTATAATAATACTCTTCAGGTGTGCCTAAATGTAACACGACTATATTTTAGGGTGCCTAAATGTAACAAGAACCTTCAAGAGTGTCTAGTATAATAATACTCTTCAGGTGTGCCTAAATGTAACACGACTATATTTTAGGGTGCCTAAATGTATCACGACTATATTTTAGGGTGCCTAAATGTAACACGACTATATTTTAGGGTGCCTAAATGTAACAAGAACCTTCAAGAGTGTCTAGTATAATAATACTCTTCAGGTGTGCCTAAATGTATCACGACTATATTTTAGGGTGCCTAAATGTAACACGACTATATTTTAGGGTGCCTAAATGTAACAAGAACCTTCAAGAGTGTCTAGTATAATAATACTCTTCAGGTGTGCCTAAATGTATCACGACTATATTTTAGGGTGCCTAAATGTAACACGACTATATTTTAGGGTGCCTAAATGTAACAAGAACCTTCAAGAGTGTCTAGTATAATAATACTCTTCAGGTGTGTGTAAATGTAACTAAACCACTCCAGATTTCCTAAATGTAACGAGAACTGCCTAAATGTAACAGAAAAATTAAGGAGTGCCTAAATGTAAGAAGATCATTCAAGATTGTCGTTACTAAATACCCAAGAGCGGAAGAGATACAAAGTGCGTTATGATAATAGCTTTGACTTCATGTCATACATATTAGTCGGAAGAACTGTGCTCTATTAAACTGTGTAAAATCACGTTTAGCAAATATTTAGAAACTTATTCAAGCTAATCTGAATAATTTATTTGTATTTTTGGAAAACATTTTTAATGTCGTTTGGTATTTGAAAAAAAATGAATAGTCGGCAAATTTATCATTTTGATCTTTTTCATTTTCCAACTAGTCATTCCTCTTAAGTTACTTAAAGCCTTAGCTTATGTGCGTTTAATATAAGGCGAGGTACTTACCCAGTTCACGTTCGTGGCTTTAATATCCGTAAGCCAATCTACAGAGGCGTGCACGCCACTTACCCATGATTTTCACAGGTCAAAGACGAAAATCGGTGTGAAACCTTCGCCGGTCGCGAAGGTATTTGTTTTCAATCGATCACATGATCCTGGTTGTAATTAGTGATCGGTAATCTGCTCATGAGGCTGACGCGCTAAAATATGCGCCGTTCGGCGACCTCGGCACGTCCCGGGCAAATTGGATCTGACCAGTAACTGATAGTTTGCTACTACTCATTTACATCGATCGGTTATCGGCGATAATGATCGTGAGAGCGTGAACGATCGTTATGGTAACTACCGGTGACCCCAGTGATGACACAATCTGGTACGTGCTACTCGTCATACTGGAAAGAGATTATAGTGTTTAATACGAGTTATGTTAAGAAAACCCATTCTATAAAATTGTAAAAAATACTTGGTTGGATGAAAAAGTTAGTCTTAAACTTTTTCACACTAAGCCATAATTGTAAAGTTTAATGGTTAACTTAAAAATGGGCTTAGTTTACTATAAAAATCGGACTAAGTAACAAGTATCAGACTCGAACGTGATGATTTAAAGTTAAGATAGCATAGAACATCAATGCCACTGTACGTATATTGGAGAGTGGGTGGGTTAATACTATATTACGTGTTTGGGAGGGTACGAGGGTTAATAATAACATACGTGTTTGTTATTGGGACTTAGCCCAATCGTAGGTAGGTATCGCAAGTCCCTTTTTGGTTTTGGACTGCCGTGAAAGGTTGTACTTGGTATTATAGGACATGAGGACAGAATATCGGCACTTCCAGCATCCTATATCCTAACCATACTGTTCCAACCTACCTTATGCCACGTGAATGATCTTTCCCTGCCACGTGAATGATCTTTCGAGATTAGATGTACTGAACCGTTCGCCTCGATTCCATTCCTTAACTCCGACCCCTGGAACTATACCCAGCCCACTGCAACTATCCCAGCTGGCAAGCTCGCGAACTATTTATTCGATACCGATGCAGACATTAGTCACAGGGGTATATGTAGAGCATTGCACTTTGCCTGATTTCTGACTGTAATTGGGTGTGGTTTTTCTCAATTCAGTTGCTTATCTATGCACACGTTAGTCACAGATGTATGTAGAACACTGCATTTTGCCTGCCTTCAGACTCTCATGGTTAGTGTTTTTTTCTCAATGCTGTTGCTCATCTGTGAACACTTTAGTCACAGAAGTATATGTAGAGCATTGCACTTTGCCTGCCTTCTGACTCTCATGGTGTGTGGTTTTACTCAATTCAGTTGCTCGTCTATGCACACGATAGTAACAGGTGGATGTAGAGCACTGCACTTTGCCTGCCTTCTGACTCTCATGGTGTGTGGTTTTACTCAATTCAGTTGCTCGTCTATGCACACGATAGTAACAGGTGGATGTAGAGCATTGCACTTTGCCTGCCTTCTGACTCTCATGGTGTGTGGTTTTACTCAATTCAGTTGCTCGTCTATGCACACGATAGTAACAGGTGGATATAGAGCATTGCACTTTGCCTGCCTTCTGACTCTCATGGTGTGTGGTTTTACTCAATTCAGTTGCTCGTCTATGCACACGATAGTAACAGGTGGATGTAGAGCATTGCACTTTGCCTGCCTTCTGACTCTCATGGTGTGTGGTTTTACTCAATTCAGTTGCTCGTCTATGCACACGATAGTAACAGGTGGATGTAGAGCACTGCACTTTGCCTGCCTTCTGACTCTCATGGTGTGTGGTTTTACTCAATTCAGTTGCTCGTCTATGCACACGATAGTAACAGGTGGATGTAGAGCATTGCACTTTGCCTGCCTTCTGACTCTCATGGTGTGTGGTTTTACTCAATTCAGTTGCTCGTCTATGCACACGATAGTAACAGGTGGATATAGAGCATTGCACTTTGCCTGCCTTCTGACTCTCATGGTGTGTGGTTTTACTCAATTCAGTTGCTCGTCTATGCACACGATAGTAACAGGTGGATGTAGAGCATTACACTTTGCCTGCCTTCTGACTCTCATGGTGTGTGGTTTTACTCAATTCAGATGCTCGTCTATGCACACGATAGTAACAGGTGGATGTAGAGCACTGCACTTTGCCTGCCTTCTGACTCTCATGGTGTGTGGTTTTACTCAATTCAGTTGCTCGTCTATGCACACGTTAGTAACAGGTGGATGTAGAGCACTGCACTTTGCCTGCCTTCTGACTCTCATGGTGTGTGGTTTTACTCAATTCAGTTGCTCATCTATGCACACGTTAGTAACAGGTGGATGTAGAGCACTGCACTTTGCCTGCCTTCTGACTCTCATGGTGTGTGGTTTTACTCAATTCAGTTGCTCGTCTATGCACACGTTAGTAACAGGTGGATGTAGAGCACTGCACTTTGCCTGCCTTCTGACTCTCATGGTGTGTGGTTTTACTCAATTCAGTTGCTCGTCTATGCACACGATAGTAACAGGTGTATGTAGAGCACTGCACTTTGCCTGCCTTCTGACTCTCATGGTGTGTGGTTTTACTCAATTCAGTTGCTCGTCTATGCACACGTTAGTAACAGGTGGATGTAGAGCACTGCACTTTGCCTGCCTTCTGACTCTCATGGTGTGTGGTTTTACTCAATTCAGATGCTCGTCTATGCACACGATAGTAACAGGTGGATGTAGAGCACTGCACTTTGCCTGCCTTCTGACTCTCATGGTGTGTGGTTTTACTCAATTCAGTTGCTCGTCTATGCACACGTTAGTAACAGGTGTATGTAGAGCACTGCACTTTGCCTGCCTTCTGACTCTCATGGTGTGTGGTTTTACTCAATTCAGTTGCTCGTCTATGCACACGTTAGTAACAGGTGGATGTAGAGCACTGCACTTTGCCTGCCTTCTGATTCTCATGGTGTGTGGTTTTACTCAATTCAGTTGCTCATCTATGCACACGTTAGTAACAGGTGTATGTAGAGCACTGCACTTTGCCTGCCTTCTGACTCTCATGGTGTGTGGTTTTACTCAATTCAGTTGCTTATCTATGCACACGATAGTAACAGGTGGATGTAGAGCACTGCACTTTGCCTGCCTTCTGACTCTCATGGTGTGTGGTTTTACTCAATTCAGTTGCTCGTCTATGCACACGATAGTAACAGGTGGATGTAGAGCACTGCACTTTGCCTGCCTTCTGACTGACAGAAGGCCTCTAATGGTGTGTGGTTTTACTCAATTCAGTTGCTCGTCTATGCACACGATAGTAACAGGTGGATGTAGAGCACTGCACTTTGCCTGCCTTCTGACTCTCATGGTGTGTGGTTTTACTCAATTCAGTTGCTCGTCTATGCACACGATAGTAACAGGTGTATGTAGAGCATTGCACTTTGCCTGCCTTCTGACTCTCATGGTGTGTGGTTTTACTCAATTCAGTTGCTCGTCTATGCACACGATAGTAACAGGTGGATGTAGAGCACTGCACTTTGCCTGATTTCTGACTGAAATTGGGTGTGGTTTTTCTCAATTCAGTTGCTTATCTATGCATACGTTATTACATATTATACACCTGTGACTATTTTTTATAGTAGTAGTAACAGGGCTATATGTAGAGCACTGCACTTTGCCTGCCTTCTGACTCTCATGGTGTGTGGTTTATCTCAATTAAGTTGCTCATTTATGCACACGTTAGTCACAGGGGTAGATGGAGCACTGCACTTTGCCTGCCTTCTGACTCCCAGGTGGTAGTTAGAGAATTTCATAAAACATCGACAAGCGAACGTCGGTAATAGTTCATCATCTTGCACGCCCTAGTTACGCATTTCCAAGTCAGATAAGTTGATATTAACCATCCACAATACGTTTTTTCATAACTATATACAGATGTTAATTCCCCGCTTTGCATATTACGGATAATTTATGGCTCTCATAATTCATTGTGATTTGAATTCACACTCTCTAAATCACTTGATCTTACTTACTAGTTGCCTCGCTCATGTAGTAATTGTACACTCGGTATTCTTATACAATAAAATTATCACCACTGGTGTTTGAAAACCGTTGTGAGGCCTCGATGCAATTTAAATTAATTAACTGTAATTGGCCTATCTTTCTAGGATCTACGAGTTATAACAATAGCTAGTGTATTGGTGAACAAGGAAAAAATTAAGAGGATATTCCGAGAGGTATACTTAAACAACTACAATAATTATGAAGGAGTAGATGAATACAAAGCAGGATAGGAATGAGAAGATAAAACAAAAATTCCGGTCTTTGGCTTCATTCCATTTTACCGGTAGGTGAAATAAAAATAGGCCGATTCACTTATATCCTCTTAATAATGAGAATATATTATTAGGGAAATAATTAATTTACTTCCTTCATACCCCTCAGCCCTGTTCATTGTCTCTGCACTGCGTTCATTCTAGTCAATCTTTACACTTCCTATCCTACACTTAGTGCTTCTGTAATTCTTTAGAACTCATTCTATATGAATATTTTCTTTAGTCCCCGTGGTTATCATAACTTCTTTTGATTCCAGTTTCCATTAGTTCTAATCCAGTGTTTCTGCTAATCTTCCAATCCCAGTCAATTCCTATACTTTATTTAGTTCCAGCTCAGTGTCTCTGCAATTCCCTCGGTCTCTGTCCGTCTCTACACTTCCACCAGTCGTAGTTTACTGCCCAGCAATTCCTTCAATTCCAGCCAATCTCTAACTCCTTTGATTCCAGTCCAGTGTCACTGCACTTCTTACGATCTTAGTTAATCTGTAACATCATTCCCTCATGAATAGCGCGAACCTTTACTGAGCTATATAAGGGAAAGAGAACTTACTTTATCAACTTTTACCTCGTCATAATATGACTGATTTTTTCCTTTGTTACTTTTACTACACTGATTCGGTGGGTAATATTGACCTAAAGAGTTTCAGGGTGTTCTTTCCGTTCAAGAAAGACATATGTTTGCCCATTCTTGCAGTATGTTACCTGGTGATGATAAGTTCTGCTATCATTAAAAACGTAATCACAACCATGATTTTTTCGATAATGATTATTACAGGTCATTAATTAATGAAGCTGAAAGCAACGTACAATTCTTGACTGGCTAAACTCGTCAGCTAGTTTAGCCTCAATTTCATTCAAGTGCTGCATATTTAATACTCAGGAATCTTTGAGACACATTGAGAGTTAAACTAGCCGGTGGCACTCAACAGTGGGGTGAGGGAGGAATAGGAGAAGTTGAGAAACATTTCAACATAACAGTCGAAAAAATTAATCTGAGTACAACAACGGAGAGCATTAGAGCACAATCTCCTTACAATTACGAGTATTCCTGTAATATTTGCACAGATATACAGTCTCACATAATTATTGTTTATTCAGTTTCACATAATTACACTTCCCTACTGTTTTGGCCAGTAATGTGGCTACTTAACGACCGGTAATATTTAACACAAATTATTTATTTATCCTGTCTTGCAACAGCTGGAATTCACTTCGCCTTCATAACAATACAATGGAAATGTGCAAATTACAATCTCAACATCGGAAGTAAAATCACCAGCGAACCGACGTTTTCGCACTTGGCGCGTTGATATCTAGTTATAACGACCTGCGTTAGCACGCAGACCCGCTGTAAATATGAATAACACTTCTCCATTGTTTACAACAGCTGCAGAGTGCACTCAATGCACTGATGATCTCCTCCGTTTTCGTGAGCTCGTCTCACGAGTGCATTTGCAGTTGTGATGAATGCAAATGGACTACTTCAGACCTTGTTGTAATGGCAATTTAGGCACCAGAAATGAGTCTTTGTTCAGCCTATCGTGCTGTTGGCAAACTAGGATTAGGCTGTAGACGATAACTTAGGTAAAGGCATCCTCTTTGGACTTTTCAAAATGTCGGTTACACAAGTTTATTACACAATAATTACAAGAAGTATAATTTACGTAATATGCGTTAGTAGAACAATTAGGAGATCATTTTGAACATCTTTCAAATCTGATTAGCGGCGTAGAGCTAACGAGCCAGATTTGATATGAAATTATATAAACAAATTATCGATTCGAATACTCTACGGACGTATTAGATGATTTGACCTCTTCAATCCCAATAAAGACCATATGGACCTTGATAGATATTTACTTATTGAATAGAGTAAGTAAATATCTAGTATCAATATTTACTTATTGAAATAGAGGGTCGTAGATCAATAGTGTAAACCATAAATACTATGGTGATTGATCTCATTGTTCCACATTTATCATCCTGAAAGCAGGAGGATTCACAGATGAATCAAAATCGATATCCATTAAGTGTCAATTAAAAAAATTTAGATTTATATTTGAAATGCCTACACAGATTACGTGTTTTTAAGACAACATTCATGATCGCGTGAGTGTTGGATGACTGTGTATGATATGAATAGTTTCACTACTAGTGATTTATGCTCAAATGTTGTCTTTTATTCAATATCCCAATAACCAGGACACCTAAAGGACCTACAGCGTACTTGGAACCATGTAGTATTATTTTAGTCTGATTTTCATTGACAAGCCTGAGTCTCAGTTATCTCCTTAAAAAACATCCGAACACTGACTATCAGCCTAAACGGACAGCTCAGACTTCTCAAGTAGTTTCCTAGCTGATGGCTAATATTAAGTGGACTCTGTGTCGGTAAGAGGCAATCTTCACTCCACAGCTCAAGTAACTGTCACGATAGTGAGTTCACGATTTTATGTCCTTAGATTGTAATTAACATTGCTTATTGACGTTTCACTAAATTTGTGAATTAAAAGCCTATTTTTAAGGTGGTAATGGTATTGAGGGATACATTTTTATTTACTTATACAATGAAGTTATGTTAGACACAAGATTTATGTGGGATATTATGTTTTAATACAAATACATAATAATTATGATTTAATGTGAATGAAATGTTAATATAAATATGTGTTCAGTTTTATAATTATAAAAAATTTAAATTTCCATGATTCACAGATATGCTATTGTAATATCTTTTATCAATTTATTATTAGGATATATGCTTCATAAGTCCTTTATTTCCTTTCACGAGTCTGTCCGATGGTTTGTCTTAATATGCTCCCTCCACTGATGGGGTCTTATGTAACACTGATTCTCTGGCCTTTCGACTAAAGGACTCTTCGACTGATGCTTTCACTAAACCAATAATCTTTTATCTGAAATGAAAATTCATAAAGACATATGTCTTATTGATACATATAGTTGTTATTTTGTGAAATAGCCGTAACTTATCTTTGCTGCTCGATTTTTAAGCTAAAAGAGTTTTAAATGACCGAGAAAATGTACATTGCAACTATGTAATTATTATTTGAAACCGCCTAAGCTCTTCGTGACCAGTACGGTATTTGGAGTGTGATGACTCTGACCGTTTATTATTGGTAAAATTTGTTGGATATTTCCAACGCAGCGAGTGTTTAAAAAAAAACAAACTCAACGTTTTGACAAGTATAACACTTCTGTCATCTTCAGGTGATACTTACTATCTTATCCTATATTTAAAACTAAATTGTTCCCACATATTAACCCTTATAATAAATGTAAGATAATCCTTAAACACCTCCATGCCTATAGATTTCGAGGCGAGTAAACTTGTTGTTGGGATCGAACCATAAATGAAAGTTCTTAACTCGCTTCTCTAACTGGTATACTCACTATAGATAGGGGTTCATTAATCCAAGGCACTTACAATACCTTACATATCTACACCCTAACTGGACAGTTGCTCGTTATAGTTGAGAACAACCCCACTACACTTTACAGCTGATATCTTAGAAGACGTATGAAAGAACAAACTTTCACACTTGCAAATAGTAAAAACATGATGACATTGTAAGGAGGGCTAAGGCGATGGCTTGCCACGCAAATTGGTCCGGTTTCGATACCCGGTAAGACCATTAACAGTTTTTGCCCTACCGCTCCCGTGGTTCGGAAGCCACGTTAAGCCGTTGGTCCTCGGATTACGTGTTTGTTAGAGAGAGCTTCTAAGCCCTAACTTCACCTAGTAAAATAAGACGAACTTTAACTTTTAACAAAAAGACTTCATTATAAACATGTAAAATATAAATGTTAGTGTTTTTTCTTGCTTATAAGCGATCTGTTCCATAGGCTCTATGAAGACCTGGGGATCCCTTCCACCTTCACTGTACACGGAGCATGTATTCTCTCTATACGTATAGAAACAAGTTCAGGTACCAAGCTACTACATAAACTTTTTATTGTTTTCAATCATGAAAACAAATAAAAATATATTTGTTTTCAATATTTGGTTTCAACCTCCCTAAGTAATACAGAAAATAAATATAGCCACTATAACTTATCAATGGTAGGCATAGCTCCAGTCGAGGAGCCTGGCTGGTTGGGTTAGCTAAGATCAGATCACTCCCTTATTTCCGGGTCAGGTCTGCAATTTCGCGCGCTCGTCGACTGATCTCGTTCGATCTCTCAAACAGTAATTATATTAATACCTACTAAAACTCATCTAAGCTAGCTTTATCGTCATCATTGTCTATGGTATCGCCCATAACACGAAATTTGCTATCTCTATCGTCAGGAGTTTCCTCGTACACCGCTATCAACACTATGTCCACTATCAGTATCATTGTCATACTATAAGATGTGTTAGTTCCTCATCGTTATATACATAATTTGCTTACTATTGTTACCATTGTTTATGTGTACCTCTGTTTACATTGTGTTTATTAACAGTACCATTGTCATATATGTGAAATGTTAGTTCCTCATCGTTGCCTACGTGAATTTCTTACTATTGTTACCATTGTCTATGTGTACCGCTGTTAACATTGTGTTTATTAACAGTACCATTGTCATATATTTGATGTGTTAGTTCCTCATCGTTGCCTACGTGAATTTCTTACTATTGTTACCATTGTCTATGTGTACCGCTGTTCAAACTGTTTTCACTATCAGTATCTTTGTTATTATATGTTAGTTCCTCATCATTATCTACGCACATTGCTTATTATTATCATTACTTTTTTTAACTTCACTCGCCAGTTCACATAGGCTACAGGCCTGTGCGTGAACTTCTTTATTCAACGAGTGAACTACCGATCGTTGGCTCAGTGGGGATTCAAACCTTGGACCTTGCCCTCCACAGTCCGAAACCTTAGCCTCTGAGCTACCACGCCGGGAAATTGATATCACCGTCTACATCTACCACTGTCAACACCGTGTTTACTATTAGTATCTTTTTCATTATATGTGATGTTTTAGTTCCTTATCAGTATCAACGTAGATTGCTTACTATTGTCATCTTTGATTGATTGAAGGTGACCCTGCGTTTGCAGCTCCTCTACATATTTTTGAAAGTTTTAAAATGCCCATATAAAATACGAACGGTTAGATTGGGTGGGGTCGGGTTGGCTCAATTGATAGAATATAATCTGTACAATGAAACATTAAATCTATCAGCTCCAAAATTGAGATAGAAAAATTATTAGTGATAAGTGTGGAGTGTATAATCACAACCCGATTATCACAATCGTCCGCAAGTGGAGAGAGTACAACTGGCACGCACGAGCCCTTCACACAATCGTTCGCAAGTGGAGGGAGTACAACTGGCACGCACGAGCCCTTCACACAATCGTTCGCAAGCGGATGGAGTACAACTGGCACGCACGAGCCCTTCACACAATCGTCCGCAAGTGGAGGAAGTACAACTGGCACGCACGAGCTCTTCACACAATCGTCCGCAAGTGGAGGAAGTACAACTGGCACGCACGAGCCCTTCACACAATCGTCCGCAAGCGGAGGGAGTACAACTGGCACGCACGAGCCCTTCACACAATCGTCCGCAAGTGGAGGGAGTACAACTGGAACGCACGAGCCCTTCACACAATCGTCCGCAAGTGGAGGGAGTACAACTGGCACGCACGAGCCCTTCACACAATCGTCGGCAAGTGGAGGGAGTACAACTGGCACGCACGAGCCCTTCACACAATCGTCGGCAAGTGGAAGGAGTACAACTGGCACGCACGAGCCCTTCACACAATCGTCCGCAAGTGGAGGGAGTACAACTGGCATGCACGAGCCCTTCACACAATCGTCCGCAAGCGGAGGGAGTACAACTGGCATGCACGAGCCCTTCACACAATCGTCCGCAAGCGGAGGGAGTACAACTGGCATGCACGAGCCCTTCACACAATCGTCCGCAAACGGAGGGAGTACAACTGGCACGCACGAGCCCTTCACACAATCGTCCGCAAGCGGAGGGAGTACAACTGGCACGCACGAGCCCTTCATACAATTGAGAATAATTAAACATGTTTATAAATATCATTTAAAAATTGTATTATGTTTCTACTGATAACGTGATAAAGATGGGTTAAACATTGCACTTATCCTAAGAATTTTTATTTCTGTTATCCAGATGCATTAACCCTACTTTCAACAAATGAATCCTTGGATACAATTATTTTTTATTTTACATTTTTAAGTTATAATACCATTGAATTAAACGGCATTTCTGGTCATTGTTTTTGTCGGTGAAACTTTTTAACAAAGTTATTAATATGTGTAAGCCATAGTTCTATATGAAGATTAGTCTCGATAGCTGCATCAACTTTAAAAGGAAGTTTTCGCAGTATTATTTGATATATGGGACATTGATTTCGTAACCTATGGTGTAATACAATTGAGGCTCCAATGTAGTTTGTGGCAAAAAATTATCAAATCATTAGAAAAAAAGAAAGTAACATCTTTTTTTGTTTATTTGTAGAGTTACAAATTACACAGATATATATTAATACAGGCATATACATAGCATTGTTTGCTACCAGCTACCATTTGCTATCAGCTGACTAAACACAGATTAAACATATGTAACACTGTAATAACTGAACACAAAACAAACTGTGTATACTGAATATATAACACTGATAGAATATCTATAAATCCTTTTACTTATACTATTTTCTACCATAAATGTAGCAGGGGATCAACCCATGTTCAATACAACTCTATAAAAGTATTGAACAATATATGTTAACCCAAAACTTAAAAAAAACATGTATACGTTTGCCAGCCTACTTTTGTATGATAAATTATTAACTATAATCAAAGCTCCCAATAATGAAATTACATTACATACTCCTTTGAAAAATCCTTTTCTCCACCCACAAAGATGTACATTTTCAAAATATGATTGTTAAGTTAATCAACAAATATTTCGACGGTCTTGGTATGTGTAAACATAATTTTTTGAGATTAATTTTCTAAATACAAATTTCTATTATGTAAAGTAATAAATCACATAGTGATACTTTACCAAGGGATTTCCATAAGGACTCCGTTGTAGTATAAATTGTTCTTTACTTTAAAATGCTTCTTTCTTTTATCATATTTTCTTATTTTGTTCATCTTAAACTAACTTTAATTAAATATTGGTAAATTACTAGTATTGGTCTGAGTAAATATCATTTAATGTTGTTACAGTATTGTTTGCTTTCAGGAGAGTAAATTTCATATTAAATGTTATTTTACAGTAGGCAGTTGCCATAATATGAACTAAAATTAGCAATTATTTACGATTTCTTCATTCCCTCTCAACGATTTAGTACCAAGGTAATATGCTATATAAAACGTGAAAATGAACGTGTATTTTAAACAAATAAACCATAAATATATAAATTATGATTTTTGGAAATTTCAGATTCCTGTTTCTAAAACTGGAGAATCCACTCACTGAGCTACCCGTACATTAGTAAAGGTGGTGCAATCGGTCTTCGGTGTATTAATTACTCTCCAATTTTATAATACAAATTGTTTAATGCACCTTTCTTTGAGAAAGGAAATGTTTGGTTAGCGGTTAAATGTATAAGAAGAGACGATTTTTCATACTCACAGTACCAAATTGTACCACTAAACCGTAAAATGGGTGAGTGAATCACGTACCATCTAGTGGAACGTAGTATGGGTGGGTGAATCACGTACCATCTAGTGGAAGGGTGATGTCGAATTGGGCCCATGGTCAGTTAGGGTCGTTAAAAGGACGGTTGAATTGGGCCCATAGTCAGTTCGGAGGCAGTGTCGAATTGGGCCCACGGTCTGTTAGGGTCATTAAAAGGGACGGTTGAACTGGGCCCATGGTCAGGTCGGAGGCAGTATCTAATTAAAAATTTGATTGCTCCCATCCAACTTGGTTTTAGTTTTGTGTAACATCGAAAGTAGATGTTTGATTATGGTCAGATGGAAAGAGTACAGAAGTGAAACTTCAGAGGCTGGAAAATGGTTGCATTGGATATTTGGGCTAAGTTTGTTGGACGCCAGAGAGGTGGAGGATGCATTTGTAGAAGACCCTATGTCCATCCAACCCCCAAACGTCGAAGATTTCTCCAACTACCTAGTAGAAAACTACCTTGATAGCAGCTCTCCATTCCCTCCTAGTTTATGGGCATCGTCGTCGACTTCATCAGACAGGACAACCAATACGTGTGAGTCGTTTCATGCTAGATTTGGAAGACATTTTTATCATCCCCATCCAAACATTTTCGTATTCATTGAAGCAATCAAGAGTGTCCAGATTGATACCTATATTGGCATCCGAAGCTCAGCAGCTCCTCGAAAAATCACAAACAACCGGTACAAGAAAAGACTTCAGCTTCTGGAGAATTTGCAGAAGGAATAGACCGCTAAAAAAATATCTAGATTACATTTCATAAAAACCGTCAGCTATCAGTATAAAAAATGACTATTTACTTTGCAAGAAAAATTCAGCAAAACCCCCAAAAAATACATAACATAAAACTTAAAAAAAAAACATAAAACTTAAAAAAAAAAATTGACAAGGCCGGAAAGACCGCTCCTTATATTGTCCTCACTGTCCTGTGTTATTGGTCGGGACATGGGGTTAATATACGAGCGGATAACATATCTACAGCAGTCATACTGTAAATGAACTTCGGAGCATTTATATCATCATCCTAAAAATTTTAAAATGTTTCGTTGAAAAAGATATTGATCACATTACGTTATTGAGTAGCATTATTCGTAAGTTTAAATAATACTTAAAAGATTATTATACAGTATTTTTAATGAATGTTATATCTGTTTATGTTTTAGTATTTTATTTTATTTAGTTTCATTATATTTATGTCCTTATATTAGGTTTTAGTTTTTAATTTCATCATACATTACAATAAAAACGAATTTCCGATCGCTCAACAAAACTAATGTTGCCCGATCACCTAACTAATGATAAATGCTTTCTAACTGACCAGGGCCCCAATTCAACCCTGACGGGTGATAATCCGCTTAGAAAGTTGTGACCGTGGGCCCAGTTCAACCGTGTCCCTAACTGACCAGAGGCCCAATTCAACCCTGACCCTTCGAGGGTCGACGCTAATCCGCTTAGAAATGTTGTGACCGTGGGCCCAGTTCGACCGTGTCCTAGTGGAACGTAGTATGGGTGAGTGCATCACGTACCACCTAGTGGAACGTAGTATGGCCGAGTAAATCACTTACCATCTAGTGGAACGTAGTATGGGTGAGTGAATCACGTACCATCTAGTGGAACGTAGTATGGGTGAGTGGATCACGTACCACCTAGTGGAACGTAGTATGGGTTGGTGAATCACATGCCATCTAGTGGAACGTAGTATAGATGGGTGAATCACGTACCATCTAGTGGAGCGTAGTATGGCCGAGTGAATCACGTACCATCTAGTGGAGCGTAGTATGGGTGGGTGAATCACGTACCATCTAGTGGAACGTAGTATGGGTGAGTGGATCACGTACCATCTAGTGGAACGTAGTATGGGTGAGTGGATCACGTACCACCTAGTGGAACGTAGTATGGGTTGGTGAATCACATGCCATCTAGTGGAACGTAGTATAGATGGGTGAATCACGTACCATCTAGTGGAGCGTAGTATGGCCGAGTGAATCACGTACCATCTAGTGGAGCGTAGTATGGGTGGGTGAATCACGTACCATCTAGTGGAGCGTAGTATGGGTGGGTGAATCACGTACCATCTAGTGGAACGTAGTATGGGTGAGTGGATCACGTACCATCTAGTGGAACGTAGTATGGCCGAGTGAATCACGTACCATCTAGTGGAACGTAGTATGGGTGAGTGGATCACGTACCATCTAGTGGAACGTAGTATGGGTGAGTGAATCACGTACCATCTAGTGGAACGTAGTATGGCCGAGTGAATCACGTACCATCTAGTGGAGCGTAGTATGGGTGAATCACGTACCATCTAGTGGAGCGTAGTATGGGTGGGTGAATCACGTACCATCTAGTGGAACGTAGTATGGGTGAGTGGATCACGTACCATCTAGTGGAACGTAGTATGGCCGAGTGAATCACGTACCATCTAGTGGAGCGTAGTATGGGTGGGTGAATCACGTACCATCTAGTGGAACGTAGTATGGGTGAGTGGATCACGTACCATCTAGTGGAACGTAGTATGGCCGAGTGAATCACGTACCATCTAGTGGAGCGTAGTATGGCCGAGTGAATCACGTACCATCTAGTGGAGCGTAGTATGGGTGGGTGAATCACGTACCATCTAGTGGAACGTAGTATGGGTGAGTGGATCACGTACCACCTAGTGGAACGTAGTATGGCCGAGTGAATCACGTACCATCTAGTGGAGCGTAGTATGGGTGGGTGAATCACGTACCATCTAGTGGAACGTAGTATGGGTGAGTGGATCACGTACCATCTAGTGGAACGTAGTATGGCCGAGTGAATCACGTACCATCTAGTGGAGCGTAGTATGGGTGGGTGAATCACGTACCATCTAGTGGAACGTAGTATGGGTGAGTGGATCACGTACCATCTAGTGGAACGTAGTATGGCCGAGTGAATCACGTACCATCTAGTGGAGCGTAGTATGGCCGAGTGAATCACGTACCATCTAGTGGAGCGTAGTATGGGTGGGTGAATCACGTACCATCTAGTGGAACGTAGTATGGGTGAGTGGATCACGTACCACCTAGTGGAACGTAGTATGGGTTGGTGAATCACATGCCGTCTAGTGGAACGTAGCATGGATGGGTGAATCACATACTATCTAGTGGAACTTAGTATGGGTGGGTGAATCACGTATCATTTAGTGGCACTTAGTATGGGTGGGTGAATCACGTACCATCTAGTGGAACTTAGTATGGGTGGGTGAATCACGTATCATTTAGTGGCACTTAGTATGGGTGGGTGAATCACGTACCATCTAGTGGAACTTAGTATGGGTGGGTGAATCACGTACCATCTAGTGGAGCGTAGTATGGGTGGGTGAATCACATACCATCTAGTGGAACGTAGTATGGGTGAGTGGATCACGTACCACCTAGTGGAACGTAGTATGGGTTGGTGAATCACATGCCATCTAGTGGAACGTAGCATGGATGGGTGAATCACTTACCATCTAGTGGAACGTAGCATGGATGTGTGAATCACTTACCATCTAGTGGTGCGTAGTATGGGTGGGTGAATCACGTACCATCTAGTAAAACATTGTATTGTTGGGTGAATCACGTACCATATAGTGGAACTCCAGCTTAACGCTTATACTTTTCTCCAAGAAAAAATTTGTATCTTTTAACAATTAATTTATAGCTAGTTGTACTTGATTTTATTGTTTACGCTCTTAAATATGTTTTTCTATTCTCTAATGGCACAGGAACTTTTAAATAAAATGTACACGTTTCCTTATTGTTGAAGATTACTGGAGACTATCTATTTTATGTGAATTATGCTGCTCATTTGTTAGAATTAAATTAAATGTGCTATAGTAAGCTTAGTGCGTATGTGTCTAAGGTTTAAGTTTTGGGACGTCCAACTAAATTAAGCTTGATTGCTTTAGACCGTTGTTCCTAAAGAACTTTGGAATACTTTAATGCTATAAATATATAAATCACTCCAGTTAATACAATTGTTGTTTAGTAAGGCCTTTCAGTAACAAAGTTACTATCTTCAGTCTTTACACGAACTAAATTATTGTTTATGTTTTTAAATGATTTGATTTACACATGGTAACAAAAAACTCAAATATACATTTATCTTTTAAAAGTATATGAAAATTAAAATATTTACTCAGAAATCTAAAAGACAAAATTAAAAATGGAGTTAAAGTCAGGAATTTAAGAAAAACAATGTGATAATTGCAATAGTAAATTGCAACAAAAAATTAGTCAAACTATAAATTAGTCAAACAAAAAAGAAAAATTTTAATGAGAGTAAAAAAACACAAATTCATCTTGGTAATTTTAAAAACTATAAAGAACAAAAATCATCCATGGAAAAACGATAATAATTTCAATAACAAGCCAATCAACAGCGAATTTGAATCAAGCGATTTAAACAGCGAATCAATTTCAATAATAATTTAAAAAAATGTAATTTACTTAAATAAGTTCAGAATAAAGAACAATTAGATGCTTATAAAAGATTGTATCTATAAAAATCCAAAGAAATTCTTTTTAATAACTAACCAGGAACATTTGAAAAAACACCACCATTGTTATAAATTTTTATAATTTTTACATATTTATGTAATATATTTATTCTTTTCCTTATTTAAACTATTTCATTTATTTTAATTTTTATTTTGCTATATGTTTTTCAAATCATTTTAAAATGTAAACAATAATTTAGTTTGTGTAAAGTCTGAAGATGGTAACTTTGTTACCGAAAAGCCTTACTAAATAAAAAATTGTATTTAATGGAGTGTTTGATATAGCATTAAATTATAAATTCAGTACGAAAAGAGCTTAAAAAATGATTTGAAATTCTTCATTAAATTAAGACTGGCGTTGTTTAAAAAAACTTACCGAAATTCTCATAAATGTTTGTAATAGTAGAATATAGCAATTATGAGTGTCCTGGCATATAATTAAACCTACACCTGTAAGTCCATGACACTTGAACATGAGTGTCCTGGCATATTATTAACCCTACACCTGTAAGTCCATGGCACTTTGTAACAGGTCCACCACAAATTGACGAATAAATTAATTAAATAAAATAAATGATAAATTATTTTAATGAAAAAACAGATACATTTAACTAAAATAAATACCGAACATTCAAATAATATTCGGAATTCATTGTAAATTAATAGCCAACAAATATAGAGAAGTGGGCAGGCATATTTATTCCATTGCAGACCTCCGAGACGTAAACAAAATACCTAAGCATTGTGTCGAGACAGATAAGGCAGACCTGTTCATTCTGGTGTCGCATGGGACGAGTCTATCTAACAATCCAAAGGGGTGTCAGTGTGACACAATGTAGTGGTCGAGTCCAATGTAGATGGGAGACGTCATTAGTTGACGGAAGGATCGCTGGGGGGCAGCACCAACCAAGGAAAAAAGCGCATGGCAAAGCCGGAAGTTTAGCTATGAACCCAAAACTCTAGCTTGTAACGGACTGGCAACCCAAGCTAGCATCTCCAACGACTCTTTCACTTTAAATCAGGACTCCTATGGGGCCGGACTCAAAGCCAGACTGATGTAGCAGCCAGATAGTATTTGTTACCGCGGGTGGCCGTTTGATCTTAAAACCGAGTAATGTAGGGAAAATGTATTTGTCAAACAGTGAATTAAAATTCTTCATTGCAAGTTAGTCGCTATGATCTAGACAGGTGTACGATGACCAGTTTGGAACGGTGATTGCAGTTTGAATTAACTCAGGACCACGTGGAGTTTCAGCATCACAAGAACAAAAATTTAAAGATAAGTTTTAGTTATAAATAAGTTAATCATGTTTTTAGAAATCAGTTTTAAATAAATAACCTTCAATTTTGTAATATTTAACTTCATATATATCTATTCAAAGATAAAAAAAATGTAATAAATTAGCTTTTTCAAACAATAGTCTTGTTCATTGTAATTTACAGCCCCACCGATTTACCCATAAAAACGACCCTGAGATAAGATAAATAATTTTAATTTGCATAATATTTTACCAAATTAACAAAAAACTTAATCTAATGTAACTCGAGGAGGTGAGAGGTTACAACTTCAACATGAGTGTCCTGGCATATTATTAACCCTACACCTGTAAGTCCATGGCACTTCAACATGAGTGTCCTGGCATATTATTAACCCTACACCTGTAAGTCCAGGTGCACATGAACATTCCTTTAGCTACCCCAAAACTCAAAATATTTACAATATATACTGTATATACAGATCTTATATTAATAGTATACCATTCATTAATCCATAGTTACTTATCTTACTGTACTCTACTCTGGGGTAACAGCCCTGGTGCTTTTATAATCTTTAAATTAAAAAAAAAAAAAAAAACCATCAGAATAATAATAAAATATTCTCCAATAGGCACGCTGTAAACCGTTCTTTAAACAACTTTCTCTTTATAACCTTCTTTATATTTTATCCTTACTTATTGCATATCAAACAAAATATTTCTAAATTTACTTTTCAAAGTAGTATGCACAAGTACTCTACAAAAAACTAAGACAATATAAGAAGAAATTATTATACACATTAGAAATTAATACATATTTTTGAAAACAACTAAATAAAAAACCAATACAGATGAAAAATTTAAAAGAAGATAATGCCAAGAAAAAATTAAGAATTACTGGACCAGAAATGTTGTCTATGTCGAATTGAAGATAATAAAATGTGAATAACTGTAAGAATATTATCAACTATTTTTTCCATTAAAAAAATTGATAAGTTATCTCATAATACTTTACTGTTTTATACTGTATATTGTATATCTAGTACATTTTTTAAGTAAAGACAATAACGATTATTATTTTAGTAACTACCGAAAAGAAAGAAACGCTTATATCAGTATTAGCAGTGCCTTATTCTAACCTAACACTTGTCTCAACGTTTTTATAACGTCCATGCATAGGCCTATGAGTTGAAGAAATAAAATCAATACATTATTGAGCTAAAATGAGTATTTAATATTTCCTAAAACATATTAGATTATTTTCTATTTATATAGGAAATAACTTGAGTTTATAGAGCACTTAAAGGAATTTAGCCTAATGTCAATTTTAATTAAATTTATGATACGTAAATGCGATGAATAACAAGCATTATTACGTTTTGTTTTCGTCCTTTATTTATCAATTGAATAATGTATAAAAACAGATGCTACATTCCTTCTTATAGGATGGGTAAGTTGTTTGTGCGTCCTATTCCACTCGTAAGCCGAATGTAGTAACATCGTGATCAATTATAATGATAACAAACCATTTGAAGAAATAGTAAAACCTGTACTACCTCAACTGAGCTTCAGAATCAGAGATGTTTAGTGACAGTTTTCAGGATACTCCATAAATATTGGTACCCAGTTAAAACATCAAACATGACTCATATCTCCACGTAGTAAATTCTTCATACAAAAACTCACTTAATACATTTTCAGTTTTGATGTAATTTGATACCGTATCTTCCCACAATCAAGCTAGAAGTTAATTAAAATCTGTTAAATTATCGAAAATCTACCACGAATTTAAAGTTTTGGTTTTCAAAAACTTTTTAAATTAGGTCCATAAAGAACTGATTTCTCATTTACTTCCTCCTTCAGTGAGCCCCCTCACAATCCGACTAGTATTAAGTCCGGCCTGTGTGGTTATAAATTGCGACAGCAGCGACAAGGTACAGTAGTAAGAAGTTAATAAAGTAGTGCCTCACAGGCTGGCGGATCGTCTCCTCTCACTCCAACTCACGGCAGACCCTATGTCCCTCTCTCTCACACACATGAGCAGTCTCGTCACGGGCTCTCCTAATGAAAGATGTGTTTAGCTTCACACATAACGAAATGAGAAATGAGTTTTTCCGCTGAAATACGGCGCCATTTCGAATGCCTCCCGCGACTGCCCTAAGCCCCGCCCCGGTTTCGGATTAGGGTTAGCTCCGTATAACATGCACGTATTGTCTGCTTGGGATTATAATTCCAACTTCCAATTTACGTGTCTGACTATCTTTAATTAACTAGCCTTAACATTAGCTAACTATCTGGAAAATTACATTTCAACTGACACTAACATTTTATAGATTTTATGTCTATACGATTTTGATAATTATATAGAAAATATTTTATCACTCTACATGTGACAACTTTACATGCACGGGTTGGTAGGAGGTTCATCATTACTCTTCGTATATTGGTGGGTGGATGGGACATCACCACTCTACGTGTATGGGTGTGTGGGTGGGATATCACCACTCTATGTGTGTGGAAGGCCATCGCCAATCTTACATGTGTGGGTGGGTGGGTAGTGAATAGAGTCCACGCACAGGCCTGCTCAGTTATAACGCACAGGTGCTGGTTATGACACTCCAGTTATACACCCCAGAGAACTATACCATGAGAAATTAATTGTATTAAAAAATATTGGAATTATTTTTAATATAACAAGAATTTGTAGTTTGCATCGTTATTTATTTATTACTAGAGTTTGTATCATTGTTTAAATCATCCACTTACCAATTGGATATAATTAAGTGTAAACGCCTTACTATACCCACAAATACAAATTTAGATAAACAATCTGTACAAATTGAAAGGAGTGGCACCCTTTAAAAATTCTACCATAAAATTTCTCTTAACTCAGAATTCTAAAGGACGTTTATATTTTAGATTAGAAAATAATTTATTATAATGATTTTGGGGGCAATAAGTATACAAAATATGGTGTTTTGGAAAATATTAGAAAAGAGCATTATAAAATAAACTAAAAAGTAGAATAGGATTATAAATGTATTCATTAAATTAAATAGTTCAAATTAATTTTCATTGATGAATTTCTATCAACAAGCCAAAGTCTACTTTGTTCTTAACTGCTGATTCAGTTGATTCACCATTCCAACTACACCAGTTTTTCCCTGGCTTATATATAAATCATGGATTAAAAATCATAGTTAATTTTAAACACTATTCACTATATTTTAGGAATATTTTCGAGGAGCCAAAAATTTCGTTCAAGGCGTGTTAAAATAACCACCGATTCCCGTGTTGTTAGTTTATACTTAGCTGTTGAAGTGAAAACGTACGCCGTTGTGCTTAAATAACTGTAACAGGACCACATCGCTCATCAAATTGAATACTTGGAAATCTCTTCGTACACAAAATACACAAAATACAAATTAAGCATAAATGGAAGTATGATTTGAAACGCGAATTCCATAAAACATTGTTCCTGCTTGAAAAAATTGTTATATTATGATAATTAAAAAACAGTGAAATTTCACATGCTTATTTCATTTATTTCATTTAGTTTAAATTAATTTTCACGACAGCTGATTCTTTTACTGTTTTCAATTATTGAAAAATTAACTGCACTGTCAAAAATCGTATTCATTCAATTTCCTGTAACATTTACATATAAACATTTCTCTCGCTATGAATGTTGTTATACTTTTAAATTTGTAATGTTTTCTGTAAACATTTGAAGTACTACAATTTAAATGTGCTTAAAATGTCTTCAAATCATTTGACAAAATTGTGGATATACGTAACATACTTGCCAACTGAAAATGAATCTTTAAACAACTTTTAAATCATTCTGTATGTTTTAAAAAACTATTTTAACTTTGAGATATTATTGATGATTAACTAATTACAGAGGTAATTTTACCAATTAAAAATCTATATATTATTTTAGTTTAAAAAATGAGAAATATGTGTAAATATTTAAATCAAAACGTCATTAAGTGTTTCTCGCAAAGTGTAATGTAGATTAGAGGTACGGGGTTAATATTATGATGGATTATAGGTAACATTTTAAAATCAATAGTTAACAAATCTTGTTACTTATTTACCAATTACAAATATTTGTAAATTGTACAGGATTTATCAAAAACAGATAACTTATAAAATAAACAGTGAGGGTTTACTTTTAGTCTAATAAGTTTAAAGAAACAAACTTCATATACAATTTGAATATTCGTCATTTAAATAATTTTTACCTTTCTATGTGGTTTTAAGGCATCTTGTCCAGATTACATTACAATGCACTCCTCTGTAAAAACGTGACAGTAAAACTCTCTCAGACCAATTTCCATTTAGTTTGGAGTAAGACACTGGAAGTTAGGATTGTTGCTCTGGAGACTGGCTGCTGGAGAATCTTCTAATTGCTGAAGCCGTCGCGTGACCACATATTGCAAATGGCGGCGACTCAAAAGACTCGGTAATTTATTTGTTTGATTCCCACAGGCGAGATTATTCCGCGCAGCCCTGACGCGCGTTTTTTGCGTGCTGCTTTACGACCCGGGGTCGGTTTCTTCAGCTGCAGCGTAAAAAAGATTAATTATTTTCCACAATTTTTTCTCTTAGTTGACTTATTCTATGTGCATGGAACCCGGTGATCGGTGATGCATCGTGCCGTTAGCTGATTGGTGAACCGCCGACCTGGCTGGGCTTGGGTCATCTCCAATAATTTAAGCAATCATTTCGTAATTGACGACGACTTAAATGAGTTAATATGAGGCAGATATTTTGTATGCCTATAAAATGTATAAATCTAGTTTTCTCAATTATATATGTCCTTATTTTAAGTTCATTAATGAGCTAGTATGAAGTTTTACATGAATGTAAAGAATTTGTTTTGTATAAGACGTTGTATAATGCCCTTTAATTTAATATTTAATAAGGCCTGACTAACCAGCCATATTAAATGTTAGCAGCTTGTTAAACTTAAATGCATTTAAATGTGCATTAAATAATATATTTCATTAGAAGAATGGAAAAATGGATTTTGCACGTTTGAGACCATATTTTTGAAGTGCGAGACTGGTCAAGAACATACAAAACACTTTCACTTGAGTTTTGAACGATCATTTTCACTGCAATACAGATATTCAACATAAGACTAATTATTTGTTTAAATAAAAACAATTGGAAAATGTGCAAAACGTTTTATTATAATTAGGAACATTTTAAAACAAAATAAAACTTCATAATAAACATACATAAAACATTTCATAAAAAACAGGTGTCTAATTTACAGTGGAGAGTTATGGCTGTTTACCGAGGAAATTGTTACAATGTTCCATATGTTTGTAAACATGAAGTTTCGCAGGTGATAAACACATAAAGCAAACAGTTGATCTCAAAGTAGTGTAGTGAAAAATAAATTATTTACTAATATTCTTCAATGTTTCTTTTTTGAGATCACTAACACACTTTTTACTCAAATAAACTCAACGATGAAAATAAAAACGAAAGTGATTACAAACATCTTAATGCTTTAAAGTATTAAACTGGTTCTGAACACCATTAAAATAAAACAAAATTACTTACAGTAAAATATTTTTTCACTACACTACTATGAGTTTAGCTGTTTTCGTTATGTGTTTACAACCTGTGAAACATCATATTTTCAACAGCTGTCTATTGTTTACTACCGAAAGTAACATTGTTTACAACCGAAAATTTTCCACAGTCAACAACACCTGATTTTATTCCGTAGTGTAGTGAAAAGTATCGTTCAAAACTCGAGTGAGAGTGTTTTGTATGTTCTCGACCATTTGAATTGCTCGACAAGTCTCGCACTTCAAACATATGGTCTCGAACATGCAAAATCCCACTTTCCACTCTTGTTATGAAATATACTATTAAACCCTACTCTAGTGATGGTGTTATACTTATGTAATAAGGTATTATATTTAACAAATGTTGTAAAGTGTTAAATTTAAGGAACACAATTTGTTCCTTAAAAAATTCCAGTTCGCTAACCATTTAAGATTGTTTCCAAATTTTCCTATTCATTTCCCTTCTAAGCGTGATGTTCTTAGACACAATAATTAAAAGGAAGCTTTTAAATCAGTTTGTCAGTCTGAGATCATTGAAATGAGGAGTTTGAGACAAGAAGACAAATAAATGTGGTAATGTATTAAATAATATTACAAGTAAAAATCGCCATTTAATAAATGTTTTAACAAACATACACAAAGATGAATTCGAGGACGAGAACTGTTGTTGGTTGAAATTATTATAATATTTAATTCTGTTCACGTATTTTGACACTTGCCAATGCATGTACATGTATTGTAAGGCAACAAAGAAGATGTTAATCACGCTTACTGCTTCATTTATTTCGAACAACATCAAACTCATTTGCGATGTTAATGATATTAAGTATCCCGTTTAAATACAAAATTCACCACAAAGAGGAGTTACACTTCTATAAAAACACAAGAACACGTCCTTTTAACCAGTGTAAGCAATTATTTCCTCGAAGACAAAAATTCTTATTTGATTGCCGAATCATTTGGTTGTTATATTTAATTCCTCTTAAGGTTTTTTTTCAATTGTGACAAAACATGAACTGTAGACTAATCAAGCAATTAAAAAAATAAACCTTAATCTTTTACCATAATTAGTGTGATGTTTAAGATTGTAATGGATATAAAGCTACTAGCTTTTTAAAAGAATTGTCTGTTTATTGCGCTAACCTCTTTCTAATGAGATGTTAAATAATTATTGATAACACGTTCACCTTTGTAAACAAAATCTATTTTAGTTAGAAATTACGTTCAATTGGTTTTCACAACACGTATGGAGACAGTCATTGAGTATCGTGTTGTGTTTGGCCTAGCGAATACAACTATCGAATGAATCTAATCGATTTTACAATCATCTCTCTAAGCAATCCATTCAACCGTAAGGGAAATCATAACATTGCGCAGACCCACCCTTCAGCGATCTTACTAGCAAAAGGTACATACTCATATATGTACTTTTTGAAATTAAAAAATATGAATGTACTTACATACTTACTCATATATATTTTTGTAAGTAAGTACGTACACAATATTTCAATACATTCTGAGAAGATGGAATAGGTCAAATTCTCTGTTCTTTTAAATACTATAATATACAGGGTTGGGCAAAAGTTTGGAATATATTTATTAATTTCAAAAAAGTTGAAAGAAATGTAATTAAACTTTGCAGTTATGTACATGTCCCTATACTAAACATTTAGACGTATTTTACTTGTTTTTCGCATAGCCAGGTAAATGACCCATGAAGGGAGTCTTAAACATTTTAAATGCAAGCCTACCTCGAGTTATACCTCATTTTAAAGGTCTTTCTTTGTAAAAACAAGAGTGCAAAACCTGAGGTCAAAAGGATGACCCAGTCAGAAAATACAGCCACTCAAAGAATTTAATGTCAGGGTTGGGCAAAAGTCTGGAATGTATTTATTAATTATAAAACTATTAAAAGAAAAATAGTGAAAATTTGTAGTTATGTACATGTGCCTATACCAAACATATGGACATATTTTACTTGTTTTTTGCATACCCAGGGGATGGCCCAAGAAGGAAGTCTTAACAATTTTAAATGTAAGCCTACCTCTAGTTATACCTCATCTTAAAGGTCTTTGTTTGTACAATACAAAAGTGCAAACCTGAGGTCAAAAGGATTAACCGTTCACAAAATACAGCGATGCAAAGAATTTAATGTCATATTACTAATTATTCTCAGTTATACGGTTATTTAGTTAACAGTTTCAGGCCCCTGTTCCTGATTATGTTGTTTATTGTTAACAATCATAACAAACGACTGTGTTTTAAAAATAGCTATGCTATTTAACTAAGATAAAAATAATATAAATTTATTAAAACACTTTTGACAGTAGGCTTACCTAAATTAGTTTAAGAATATAGTAATTAGTTACTTATTTTTTTGTGAAATGTAATATCTTATATTCAGTTAGATAAATTATAGCTCTACGCAGCAATAGATAATAAATATCTTACCTTTGTCTTAAGAAGTGTTAGTTATATGACAATAAAGTGTTTGAGAGGCTATATTTTCTGACTGGGTCATCCTTTTGACCTCAGGTTTGCACTCTTGTGTTTTACAAAGAAAAGACCTTTAAAATGAGGTATAACTCGAGGTAGGCTTACATTTAAAATGTTTTAGACTTCCTTCATGGGCCATTCCCTGGATATGCAAAAAACAAGTAAAATATGTCCATATGTTTGGTATAGGGACATATATATAACTACAAAGTTTCATTACTTTTCTTTCAATGGTTTTGTAATTAATAAATATATTCCAGACTTTTTCCCAACCCTGTATATAAATACTGATGCTTGTCTTATTATTCTTTACTGACTTGTACAGTATATCGTGTATTGAGTGACACTCATTGTTCCCAGGCATCAACTGCGCGGGCCCCTCTCAAGTGCATGTCTTTACATAAATGTAAGGCGATACTTTATGTAAGGTCACGTGATCGGGAGCTGGCCTCCCATTGGTCTCCAGACTTGTAAATCCTGGCTACCTGTCATTCAAGGGAGTTTTTCCAAACCGAGTATTGGGTTCTGTCTGGGCGCGGGCTACGTTGGTCCCATAAATAAAGATTCTTGTGTCCATGAGTTGGTATGAATTATGTAACGGCCTCCTTTATCCAGGCTCCCTACTCCACACTGTCCGCCATTTCACTTTTATTTCTATTTTTATTATGTATTCCACCGCTTTATGTGGTCGTAGTGGCTACTGCCCACTAACTCCTATAAATAATAACGCGAAATGGTTATTGCCATTTTTCGACATTTTTACTTGCAAAAGGTATTTACATGAAACTAAAAAATATATTTTTGTTAAATTTGTGAAATGGTTTTTGTAAAAAATGTGTACATTGAACATAATAGTTCGACGCATTTTGAGAAGGTGAGTAGAATTTTTGGATTTACCCAATTCCTTGTTCACGTATCAATTATTCAATAAGAAGAATTAAACAAAATTTGCTTTTCATTGGAAATTTTCTTAAGAGGTTGTTTGGCTTCAAGAAAAAACGCCAAATTCGTGGCCTTCTAATTATTCAAGGATTCAGTCCATAATAATGATTTTATGGTACTTCCATGGATGCCATTTGATAGGTGCAGAACTATTCTAGTGCACCATCAGCTGATTTTTATAAAACGTGTGTACTTTTATAATTTGTGTACAGTTAAATATGTGAAAGTTTAAATGTCGTTCTTCACGATAAAAGAGAACTTCTAATATTACATTACGGTCCACTAGAATGCCCTTGAATGACCATAAAATACTCACTATAATAAATCAGTTTGATAATAAACATGAGCCGTACATTTTAAATACAACGCCATGTTTATGCTTCCTGACTTTTGGCTGTCAAGTGTCCGGCGGTGGCTCGGCAGTTTGGCTGTCAAGTGTCCAGCGGTGGCTCGGCAGTTTGGCTGTCCAGTGTGGTCGGTGCTCGGCAGTTTGGCTGTCCAGTGTCCAGCGGTGGCTCGACAGTTTGGCTGTCAAGTGTCCAGCGGTGGCTCGGCAGTTTGGCTGTCAAGTGTCCAGCGGTGGCTCGGCAGTTTGGCTGTCAAGTGTCCAGCGGTGGCCCGGCAGTTTGGCTGTCAAGTGTCCAGCGGTGGCCCGGCAGTTTGGCTGTCAAGTGTCCAGCGGTGGCTCGGTAGTTTGGGAAACAGCCACTTAATTAACATAATGTATGCTTCAACATAAGTAAGTATACCTCTTTTGAGTAAACTTATATAATTTATCTGTGACAAACAATCACAAATACAACAATTGTTAATTATAAACATTCTGAAAGGGAATTAATTACAAATGTTTATATTAATTTTAGCACATTATGGGGTTGTGATATAGTTTCTGGAACAATACGCGTCTTTGAGTTTGAAGTCCCCTGCGCCTACAACTTAGGTAAGTTTACTGCATCTAGCAATTAAATGAAATACTTCCAACATTTCTGAGAACTAATATAAATACCATCACTTATATACTAACAGCTGACAATGTGGTGAAGTTTTGTTACTAAAAGAAAGACGATTAAAATAATCTATTTTATAATCTAAAAACATTTACACTTAGAATGTAAAATAATTTAAATTTGCCTCAAAAAATTAAGGTAAGTTGCTAACCATCCTCATTTCTACACATAAAGAATATCATCATTAAAAAATGTCTGTGTCTGTACGTTTAGTTTAACAGAGTAAAAATGAATTTTACTCGGAGCTAAGGTGGGCAACTAAATATTTTCAAATGTAACCCCTATCATGTGACCCCTAATTTCAAAGGGAATAAAAAAGAAATCTAATGATCAAGCTAGAGGTCTCTACGTTTAGTCTAACAGGGTAAAAACAAATTTACAATAATTAAATCATTTATTTTCTTGTCCTGCTTTTCGTTTCATGAGTCAAAATGCTTTGGGATCCCCCTGTTCTTATCTTACCAGTTTCATACCACCGAACGTTTATGGGAAGGGAGGCGGGTCAATACTACCGAATGTGTATGGGAAGGCAGACGGGTCAATACCACCGAATGTGTATGGGAAGGCAGACGGGTCAATACCACCGAATGTGTATAGGAAGGCAGGTGGGTCAATACTACCGAATGTGTATGGGAAGGCAGACGGGTCAATACCACCGAATGTGTATAGGAAGGCAGGTGGGTCAATACTACCGAATATGTATGGGAAGGCAGACGGGTCAATACCACCGAATGTGTATAGGAAGGCAGGTGGGTCAATACCACCGAACGTGTATGGGAGGGCAGGCGGGTAAATACCACCGAATGTGTATAGGAAGGCAGGCGGGTCAATACCACCGAATGTATATAGGAAGGCAGGCGGGTCAATACCACCTAATGTATATGGGAAGGCAGACCGGTCAATACCACCTAATGTGTATGGGAGGGCAGGCGGGTCAATACCACCTAATGTATATAGGAAGGCAGGCGGGTCAATACCACCGAATGTGTATGGGAGGGCAGGCGGGTCAATACCACCGAATGTGTATATAGGAAGGCAGTTGGGTGAATACCACCGAACGTGTATGGGAGGGCTAGCGGGTCAATACCACCGAATGTGTATGGGAGGGCTGACGGGTCAATACCACCGAATGTGTATAGGAAGGCAGGTGGGTCAATACCACCGAACGTATATGGGAGGGCTGATGGGTCAATACCACCGAATGTATATGGGAAGGCAGACCGGTCAATACCACCGAACGTGTATGGGAGGGCTGACGGGTCAATATCACCGAACTTATATGGGAAGGCAGACCGGTCAATACCACCGAACGTGTATGGGAGGGCAGGCGGGTCAATACCACCGAACGTGTAATATCATTACCACTGAATGTGTATTTTGCATCATTGGATTTCTTTTTTTTTTCATTCCCTTTAAAATGAGGGGTGACATGATAGGGGTTTGAATTTGAAAATGTTTAGTTGCCCATTGCCCTTGGGGGCAAAATATTTAACAACTTGAAAACTTTTCAAAATATGTCATAATAGGTAAGGTCAAGGTCTCTCACATTGATATATCAGCTCGTTTAAATTATATCCAGGTGTGGCAGAACTTAAAACTCACTCTGTATGTATACAGTACTTATATTACACCCGACATAACGTGACCAAAAGCTGCCATCGGCGTGAACACCACTAGATCAGATGAACAACATCTGTAATTCTATACTCTATTTAGGGAGAGTTGAGAGTGAAGTTCCATCCACTGCTAGTGTGACGTATGTACTAGGCCAATTCACAGGCGTTCAAATGTTCGCACGAAACAAAACAGAACGTATGAGCAAACTGACTACCACAGTCTTTCTGACTGACTGGGGAATGGAGATAATTCAAAGGTCCATGAGGACCTCCAGTTCTTATTTGCCAGCACATTTGAGACAGACCGAAGCCTCACTTTCAACTCTCGCTGTATAGCATATAGAGGAGACTGGGATGTCAGGGCTGAGTGCTCTGTGTGAGTGGTAGACAGTATTCCATGGGTACCAGGCTTATCAGTTAGATGACATCAGACCAATACACGTGGCATTGCTTCCACCAACAGTTGTAGGCTCTTCAGTTACTCTGGTTATTGGGCTATTACAATAGGGCTCTTTAGACTCAGTAGACCTTAGTAATAAAAACTACTCTTGTTTATTTACACTCTTCACTCTAATTCCCAACCGATATGATGACGACTGGCGTAGTAAAAGTATATAATGGATTATGAAAAATTAATTATGCTTTTATCCCAACCACAGAATCGAAAATTGCAGTTTTACTTTTGTATAATCAAAATGCCTTTTAGAACAAATGAAAATTGTCGCACAGCCATAACATTTTAAGCTTAGTAGTAATTAGTTACACTAGGAGAAGTACAAAGCTACCTTGTTTGTAGTAACCTTGAGTAGATCCTCAAGCAGTGCGACATACAGTCGCCTAGCGAGGCTGAAGGTCAACAAACCTGAGGAAGAATTAAACCAGGACAGGTACAAAGCTACTTTGTTTGTAGTAACCCTGAATAAGAGTAAGATCCTCAAGCAGCGTGACATACAGTCCCTGGCAAGGCTGAAGGCCGACAACTCCGAGGATGGGTTAAACTAGGACAGGTACAAATCTACTTTGTTTGTAGTAACCCTAAATAAGAGTAAGCTCCTCAAGCAGCGTGACATACAGTCCCCTGGCGAGGCTGAAGGCCGACAACCCCGAGGATGGGTTAAACTAGGACAGGTACGAAGCTACTTTGTTTGTAGTAACCCTGAATAAGAGTAAGATCCTCAAGCAGCGCGACATACAGTCCCTGGCAAGGCTGAAGGCTGACAACCCCGAGGATGGGTTAAACTAGGACAGGTACAAAGCTACTTTGTTTGTAGTAACTCTGAATAAGAGTAAGATCCTCAAGCAGCGTGACATACAGTCCCTGGCAAGGCTGAAGGCCGACAACCCCGAGGATGGGTTAAACTAGGACAGGTACAAAGCTACCTTGTTTGTAGTAACCCGTCATAAGAAAAAGATCTTCAAGCAGCGCGACATACAGTCTCCTGGCGAGGCTGAAGGCCGACAACCCCGAGGATGGGTTAAACTAGGACAGGTACAAAGCTACTTTGTTTGTAGTAACCCTGAATAAGAGTAAGATTCTCAAGCAGCGTGACAAACTGATAATAGGACAGGTACAAAGCTACTTTGTTTGTAGTAACCCTGAATAAGAGTAAGATCCTCAAGCAGCGTGACATACAGTCTCCTGGCGAGGCTGAAGGCCGACAACCCAGAGGATGGGTTAAACTAGGACAGGTACAAAGCTACCTTGTTTGTAGTAACCCGTCATAAGAAAAAGATCTTCAAGCAGCGCGACATACAGTCTCCTGGCGAGGCTGAAGGCCGACAACCCCGAGGATGGGTTAAACTAGGACAGGTACGAAGCTAATTTGTTTGTAGTAACCCTGAATAAGAGTAAGATCCTCAAGCAGCGTGACATACAGTCTCCTGGCGAGGCTGAAGGCCGAAAACCCCGAGGATGGGTTAAACTAGGACAGGTACAAAGCTACTTTGTTTGTAGTAACCCTGAATAAGAGTAAGATTCTCAAGCAGCGTGACAAACTGATAATAGGACAGGTACAAAGCTACTTTGTTTGTAGTAACCCTGCATGAAAATAAGATCCTCAAACAGCGCGACATACAGTCCCCTGGCGAGGCTGAAGGCCGACAACCCCGAGGATGGGTTAAACTAGGACAGGTACAAAGCTACTTTGTTTGTAGTAACCCTGCATAAGAATAAGATCCTCAAGCAGCACGACATACAGTCCTCTGGCGAGGCTGAAGGCTGACAACCCCGAGGATGGGTTAAACTGGTACAAAGCTACTTTGTTTGTAGTAACCCTGCATAAGAATAAGATCCTCAAGCAGCACGACATACAGTCCCCTGGCGAGGCTGAAGGCTGACAACCCCGAGGATGGGTTAAACTAGGACAGGTACAAAGCTACTTTGTTTGTAGTAACCCTGCATAAGAATAAGATCCTCAAGCATCGCGACATACAGTCCTCTGGCAAGGCTGAAGGCCGCCAACCCCGTGGATGGTATATATACCCCATGGTACTATACTGAGGGTTAAGGCTGATATACAGAGAATAAGATACAGAGGTCGCTTTCTTATGGCCACAGCGAATGCCTCGGTGGCAGTTATAAGTAGATTACAACTTATGTACATCTTCATACATCTGTAGTAATAATTACTACGTTAATCCTTCTGGATTTGGGAGTGATAAAGGAATGAATAACAATGTGTTGGGCCTGTCATTGCATGGTATATTGGGGAAATAACTACTCGACACAGATTCAGCGCACTATTGGGTGTGATCTCTGTTTCCTTCTTCTCTATGGCTGAGCAAGTAAGACACATAAAGGGTATCGTGTCACGTTAGTAAATTGCCAACGTAGCAAATATAACAACTGAAAATTTCCCTGGATAATGGTTAAAATGTCAGTTTTCGTAGCAATAACTAATTATTGAACAGATTTGATTGCTAAATTTAAAAGAATCAATAACATATTCCCTTATCAAGATGGCATAGATTTTTTAGAAACTAAAAATTAACATTTTTATAGCACCATTCTCATTATAAAAGTAAATCATCAAACCTTTAGAGTTACCATATTATAATGGTAAAAATTAACTTATCAAAAGAATGTTCCCATTTAGCTTCACGCGCAACGCTCCCTTAACAAAAAGTACGCCGTGTTACATATAATTGTTTTTAATTAGTTTAACACGCCTTATAAAAATGTAACACCCTTGTAATTAGATTTTAGTTAGCCACAAGTGCTAGTAATGTTTAGGCGAACACACATTAGCTATGTTATTACAAGACCACGCTACTGTGAACGGCCAACACAATAGTAACTTCAAGTACTGTTAATATTTATATCTTTAAAATTAGAGACGTTTCCGGACTCGATTAATCAAATAATTTACCACGTTGGTTATATCTAATACAACATCTAGGAACCGGTTTGTTGAACATTTGGGACTGATGGACTTATAATTATTATGTTAATACGAAACGCTTCCTAGTGCAAAGCTCTAAGTAAATACTTGCGCCACCCATACGAGTTACCCGCGCGACTTCCGCAACCACGACCAGAACTACAACCTGTGTCATTTTAATTGGTTCTATGTAAATTACATATTCAGTTAATCGGTGAAAGCAATACATGCACTAGGCGGACAGCAGATGTTGTCTTGTAAAATATACATCTACAACCGATAGTTGAGGGAAACTTGTAATGTGAAAAAATTGCAAATGTCTGCATACGAGGCCGTTAAATGTGGTATTTAAAATGGAACAGTTCCATATCTTTCACATTACCGGCAATATTATCATATCGCTCCTATTAAATGTATTACTTGAGCCGGCATGCGATGTGTAGCCCCGTGTACACAATATATCTAAAATCATATTTATTTTCCAATTAATGGTCTACATAAGGACTACTAAATCATAAAATTATCTCATAATATTCTGAGAACAAGTAGAAAATTATAAAAGTGTAATTCACTTTAACTAACCTTTGCTTGAGAATGTAAACTAACGATGTGAAATATCGTAGTAATTTATATAATGTAGGACTTCGAGGAATAATTATAAGTGCATCAATACTTTAATTAACTCTAGCAATGTATATTTTATGCATGAATTAATATTTTGTCAGTGATAATAGTAAAAAAATTAAAGGATATTACAAAATTAGAATCCTATATGAACTATATATGTTTATAGTTTAAAATATTTGTATAAATATTTAAAAATTACCCATTTGCTGCTGAAACCATTAGATCTGGCAGTTTTACTGTTAAGACCAATGTACAGGGGTAAGTGATAAAGTACAGCCCTCGAGTGACCTGCCGCCAGTTAAGAATGTTTCACAGAGCGAACACCTCAGTGGCACTTATAAACAGATTACTGCTAATGTACATCTTTACACAGGGTGTTTCAAAACGAATTACCCGATTTTAACTAGCTATATTTATTTGGAAAAAAAAGACTTTACCCAAACATATTAGACATTAAAATACTCACAAAAGAATCGAGTTTACAAAAATGTGTCATAAATGTTGAATATATCCTCCATCAGCACAGATGAAATATAGTCGTTAGCTGAATTTCTGATAGACACCGAATGCACAGTTTGGAACGATCCCAGCTATCAACTAGATGCCATCCATGCTGCAAATTGAACACAATACTCAACATTTATGACACATTTTTGTAAACCTCGTTCTTTTGTGAGTATTTTAATGTTGAATATGTTTGGGTTACTAATAAATATAGATATTTAAAATCAGATCATTTTATTAACACCTTGTATATCTGAAGTAATAATTATTAACACCCTGTATATCTGAAGTAATAATTATTAACACCCTGTATATATGAAGTAATAATTATTAACATCCTGTATATCTGAAGTAATAATTATTAACACCCTGTATATCTGAAGTAATAATTATTAACACCCTGTATATCTGAAGTAATAATTATTAACACCCTGTATATCTGAAGAATATATTAACACCCTGTATATATGAATTAATAATTATTAACACCCTGTATATCTGAAGTAATAATTATTAACACCCTGTATATCTGAAGTTAATAATTATTAACACCCTGTATATATGAAGTAATAATTATTAACATCCTGTATATCTGAAGTAATAATTATTAACACCCTGTATATCTGAAGTAATAATTATTAACACCCTGTATATCTGAAGTAATAATTATTAACACCCTGTATATATGAAGTAATAATTATTAACACCCTGTATATCTGAAGTAATAATTATTAACACCCTGTATATCTGATGTAATAATTATTAACACCCTGTATATCTGAAGTAATAATTATTAATTTATCCTTGAGTAGTTAGGTTAATAAAGAAGCGCATGAAATTTATTGAGCCCAATAGTTTGATACAACATTTTAATTTTAAAACTAATCCAAACAAATAATCGTAATACAATTCTGTTTACGACAATCGGGCTCAGTTAGTAGACCCACAGTCACGTTGCATGAAACTGGTGGAAATACAAAGGTCCAAAACGTTTAAAACTAAACAGCAAAATGTTAGGAGAATATTTAAGAAATACAATTAGAAGGCATTGCTAATAGATTGGTTCTAAACTACTTCTATTCCTCAGTTTCAAAAATTGTATCCAGCAACCAAAATAAAACAAGGCAAAGGTAAGTTTAAAAAGAAGTCACATACGTCTACTATGAAACTACGACTGCAAAACAACAGATAGAATATAAATAATAATTAGAATAGATCTAATGGATAATATTAAGCATTAATTACGAAATAATTATTAGGACACGTGCTGTATAAACAAAAAAACACCTCATATAAGAAAGTAACTATTTTGATATCAAATATAAAAGGAAATAGAACCGTTAAAATCTTACACGAGAACGAAAATAAAAAGCCTATCAATTGAGGATATCTGACTAAACAAAAAATCACAATAAAATCGACAGCTCAGCAAAACCAACTCAAGGAAGTTTTTTGAAAAAACTCCAACCACAGAAATCTTGACGTATGACACACTTTTCTGGGGTAGAATTGTACACTGAATCAGGAAATGTCTTTCGTTTTGGTGCAACTCTTACAATAAATTCTCCAGAGGAAATTTAAACATCACAATCAGGGCGCAATTTCTAACAAAATTCGTTTCTAATTCTCGTTTTCTAGACGTCTCACGGGCCATTCTGATGCTTTTCCATGACCAGCTGGACATTCTAAACAAGTATGTACAGTTAAGATTTCACCAGAAAAAATTCAGATCGAAACAGCTTCGAAACAGCTTAAACAGGGTGTAATCCAGTAAACAGTAGATACAGACAATAAATAATACTAAATTTATACACTTTTTTAGATCGTTTTTTACTAACTAAATATCAAAATATTTTTAACAGAAAAAATATATTTGCTTTTTTAAAAGACAAATGAATTATTTAAAATATTTGGTCAATAAATAATTTGAAAGTGGATCAACAAAATAAGAATTACTCTCAAATTAGCTGTAATAAATATGCAAAAAGGAAATTCTAAAAAGTGGAACTACAAAATATATACTAGACGAAAACGTAAAAGTAGGAGTTGATAAAGTCAAATAACACAAAACGATAGTCCAGTTGACTACTGTCGGCGCACAGACACTATGAGCACCCCAGTTTGAAGGTTGTTTACTAAGAAACTAAGAGATCTGTGAAAACTCCAGTCACGCTATTGTGTTCCTCGTTTAATTTTGCTCTATGACATATGCATTTTAAAATTTGGTATTCATATTATGAGTTTTAGTAATTTTTATCCTAGGTGGAATTTTAATTAGTTTTCAGTACATCAAACCTACACCGTTATTTCTCAAAACCCCCTTAATGTATCGTATTTATATTTTGACATCACCAATAAATTAACCTCCAATATCATCCAAGTCTTTGACGAATGTGCCCCTATGGTGAGAAAGAGAATAACCAGGAGAAAAACTCCTTGGAGGGATTCTTATGTGATTTATCTCACACGGAAGAAGAATAAGCGTGAAAAGGTTTATCTTTCCTTAAAAACACAAGAATCGAGACTCGAATTCTGTAAGGCTCGTAATGCCCTCAATGTGGCAGTACGATTGACGAAAAAGAAGTACTTTATCGAAAACCTAAACATAAAAAGCACAAAGAAGTTTTGGGCTACATTGCGGGCTGGTGGTATTCTAAGTGCAAACGAAGAAAAACCTCATCAATTTTCATCAAAAGAGCTGAATAACTATTTTTCCACCATGGGTTGTGGAGGGAACATAAGCATAGATAAACTAAGTTTCTTCAACCAAAATAGGTATGCAGGTATCAGTTCTCCTTTCACCTTTGTGTGTGTATCCGAGCAAAAGGTAAAATAACTTATGAACAGCTTTAAAAGTACTGCTTTTGGTATAGATGGAATATCCATTGCTATGGTCAGAGGCTTGAGCCCTTATTGTATTGGAGCTATCACCCATCTGGTCAATGTGTCTCTCACTACTGGAAAGTTTCCTTCCTGTTGGAAGTAGAGCGTAGTGATTCCTCTTCCAAAGTCTAACAATCCCACTACTATTTCTCAGTTTCGGCCAATATCCATCCTCCCGGTCGTCTCTAAAATACTGGAGAGGGTAATGTTACAGCAAATGGTCAACTACTTGGAATCTGAGGATTTACTGCCTGAATCGCAATCAGGTTTTAGACGGGGATTTAGCACCTGCTCCGCGCTTCTGAATGTCACTGATGACCTGCTTTCTGCAAGGGATAGAGGGTTTCAGAGTTTAGTCACGGCTTTGGACTTTTCGCAAGCTTTTGACTCGGTTAACTTCGATTTGTTGTTAGCAAAGCTTAGATTTTATCAATTTGACGACACTGCAGTTAAGTGGTTCTTGTCGTATTTATTAGGGAGAACTCAGCGAACAAAGGTTGATGGTCGGCTGTCTCCTGTACTACCCAGATCCGTTAGTGTCCCGCAGGGTAGTTGCCTGGGGCCAATAATCTTTCTTGTATACACTGCATATTTGAAGGATCAGCTGGAGTTCTGTTCTCTTAACTCTTATGCAGATGACTCACAGCTATTGTTGTCTTACAGCCCATTGGAGAGAGCAGAGGCTGTGCGAAGCATCAATTTGGATCTGGAGAGGGTGAAGTCATAGTCGGACGATCATGGGCTTCTGCTAAACTCAGACAAATGTTCTGTTTTGCAGGTGAACGGGTCATCTCTAAACTGTCAATCACGTAGTTGCTTTAATCAGTTCGTCACTCTGGATGGCAAACCTTTAGTTATAGGCAGTTCTCTAAGAGTCCTTGGAGTCACTTTGGACTCCAATCTTGATTTTTACGAACCATGTAAAGTCTATATGTAAACGCGTCGTGGTTAAGCTGAAAACTCTATATAGACGTGTAAAAATATTGCCACTGTCTACTAAGTTAGAGATTGTCCGCTCAACAATTTGTCCTACTATATATTATGCTCTTCCTCGTATATATATCGTATACTATATATTATCTTTTACTCGTTGTCTGTCCCAGGAAAATTTAATGGATCTCACTAGATTGCAGAATAGAGCTCTCAGATTTGTTTACAATCTAAAAAAATTTTATCACATTAGTGAATTTAGGTTAAGCTCTAAGGTCCTATCAATTAAAGGTTGCTGTGACTTGCAGACTGTTCAACTTATCTACAAAGTTCTTCAGACTGGCAAGCCTAAATATCTCAGCCAAAAGCTTACTTTCAGGCATGAAATAAACACCCGAAGTACTCGACAGGACAGCCTACTTCATTTGCCAAAGGTCCGTCTAGAAATTGGCAAAAAAGCTTTTAGGTACTTTGGACTGGAAATATATAATGCTTTGCCCCCTGCTTTGAAAAGTCTTAGTTACCACTTATTTAAAAGTCATATCAAAGAGATTGTCATATAATTTTATTTATTTTTGATTTAGAATAATGTTTATTTACCTGTATGCTATGACAAGAGTTGCCTTGTAAATCAGAGTATTGCATCTTTGAAGAACGCTTGCAAAATAAAGACGTTATTTATTTATTATTTATTTTCTATATTTATTTTAATATGTGGTTAATAGAAGTGTTTTATATAAATTTTAGACCTTTAACTTTTCAAGAAAAATACGTTTTTATCAATTCCCTGAAAAACTGTTTTCTTGGCCTCTAGAAGTCATAAAATTAATTACTTGGTCTTGTTGTAATCCTTATAACATATATAGTTATGATACATCATTATCATATGCGCAAGTAAATGTTTTGATTTTATATTGATTTAAATCAATTTAAAGTTATTTAAATTGATTTAAAGTCACTGAATTTACGTGCGCATATGATAATGATATATCATAACTAAACATGTTATAAGGATTATAGCAAGACTAAGTAATTAATTTTATGACTTCTAGAGCCCAAGAAAAGTGTTTCAAGGAATTGATTAGAACTGTTTTTATTGGAAAGTTAAAATTCTAAAATATATGAAACTATTTCTATCATCACGTATTAAAATAGAAATGTAATACATTAACGAGCTATTGAATAATACCGGTGTAAATTTGATGTACAGTAAGAACGAGTTAAAATTCTGGCACTTTTTTCATTACATTTAGGATAAAAACTGTTAAAACCTATAATATAATTGTTCACTACACTACTATGAGTTCAGCTGTTTTCGTTATGTGTTTACAACCTGTGAAACATCATATTTTCCAATGTTGACTGTGGAAAATTTTCGGTTTTAAACAATGTTACTTTCGGTAGTAAACAATAGACAGCTGTTGAAAATATGATGTTTCGCAGGTTGTAAATACATTACGAAAACAGCTGAACTCATAGTAGTGTAGTGAAAAGTATCGTTCAAAACTCAAGTGAAAGTGTTTTGTATGTTCTCGACCATTTAAAGTGCTCGACAAGTCTCGCACTTCAAACATATGGTCTCGAACATGCAAAACCCCACTTTCCACTCTTGTTATGAAATATACTATTAAAAGGCATATTTCATAAAAGAAAAGTTAACGAGGAAACCAATGGTCTGATTAGAGTTTTCATAGTCTCTTAGTTTCTTAGTAAACAGCCTTCAAACTCGGGTGCACGTAATTTCAGCACCGACAGTAAAGTAATTAATTCTTTTACAGAACTTATTTTTAATAATAAATATGAATAAGTAATGAACTCGTTAACAGTACGAAATTGAGGTACTGTTACACAAAAAAGAAGATAAAGCATTGAAATCACGTAGTTATATAATATAGCCTATCATTATACACCAAAGAAAGATGGAACTATTGTAAGAGTTCTTCATGTACCTTCGTTGTCATGAAGTAAGTTGACATTCATGCTATTGGTATAAATGGGGCATTACACCTGCAAACTTGCTCACGAGCATATGTCAGCTACAAGAAAGTTAATAATTGTAGGGGAAAATCAAGAAATAAAAGGTTTCAGGAATTCAACCTTCGACTGTTCACCACTTCAAAATAAATATAAATCTCTATTTCCTTCAACTTCAAGTACCTTGGATAAGATATAACCATTAATACAAGTCCATATAATTTTGCAACTGGACTTGCCAGGAAGTGTTCCTCTTGGAGACAAAAACTGGAAATCGATGCGGGAATGCTTCCATTGGTATTGCTGGGTGGACAACCGCTTCTCATAACGATCACTAATCTTTGTTAATGACAATACGTCGTTTTTGTCACAACATGTATTTACATAGAGCACTTCCCAATGGTTTCCTTTTCATTTATAGGAATCTTTTGTATAATTTAATTTTTTCTGAACAAAACTTTTTCATAGTTAAATTGAAAAAAAAATTTAGTGGAATGAATATGAAAAAGACACTTCATTCTCACCATCTAATTAATTATTTATAATCCTTAGCTGAATATTCTTGTTCTTTCTAATTTACTTTTAATGTCCACCCCTTTGTAATGAGTTTTCTTAACATGGTTTATTTTAATCAATGTTTAGTTAACCACCAAATCAAATTACACATTATAATTAAAGCTCAGCTTTTTCTTAAAAATGTCTATTACTTGAGAAAAATAAAAAAAAAATAATAATATCAAAATATTTTAAGAACGATATATGATGGTAAGACGAAACGTGTTTCTGACTTCCAGGCTTATAGAAAGATCTAGAACAACACTTTCACATTTGTATACTTATTTTTTATGTTGATGCTTAAATATTTTATATTTATTAGATTTTTAGTACATAACCAATAGCTATCTGCTAAATATTAGAATCTCTTTTTTAACTGCCATTTGTTTGCATAAAATTGTGTTTGCCAAAAACAAAAGAGCCAAAACCTTTACAATTGTACAATGGGAGGAACTACGACGAGATAGCTATTATTACTAGACAATTCCCAAGTCTATGACACTCAACTAGTTGTCACCACCCAGACGGCGTCTGCTCAATAGTCACCATCATTATGTTGCGTAGTAGTCCAGAGGAGAGACCAATACTATGTGGTTTCATTCTTCGCTAAGGTACAGGACACTTATTTGCCTGGATATTGGGTAATTAAGACAATACACTCTCTAAAGATCAGTTGACCTTGTTATACGTACTGTAGTAAGTTTCACACAATCCTCAAAAAGATGAACAATTGACCCCAAAGTAACATGTCCATTGATCCTTCAGCTCCTCTCATCCACTTCCTTTCCCTTCCTCGACTTCCATGTTTTACACTTTTTTAAAACAAGATCTTTACAACAATTCATCATTACTCTTGGTGCCTACTTAAACATGTACAGTAATTTCTCTTTTAAACTGTTCCTTTTAGCTATTTCTTCATTTCATTTCCTTGCTCCCTCATAATAATCTTCACAGTACGCTCAATAAACGTAGATTCTTATAACTGTCTCCCTCACGTTTTATGCCAGGATTTAATTTCTTTCCTTTTTGCCACTTGTTCTCCCATATACCTTTTCCGATTCATTACAACAAGATATTAAGTACATGACTATATAAGAAAAGTCTTATATATTTTTATATTATTTTTTCGATACATGAGGCGTAAAGTTACGTGATTTTTTTTCATTTCTCTGATTTTTGATTGTGTTTATCATAATCAGCATATTATTTCATGACTTTTTAATTAAACCAAAGGGAAAGTCTGGCACTCATTACACATTACCTCACAGCTATTCGAACCGTTAATTACTCTAGTGAGGCACTGGCACTAACAAACCAATTATATCACTTAAAACTGTGACTATTTGTAGAAATACACTGCAGTTCAGTTGAACTACTTTTGCATTGGTAAAGGCTATTGGAAAGGTTCGTTCGACCATATCGGAGCGTGTTGAACTTAATGACAAATGTAAAAAGGCCATTATGATGCAAGGCGACACAATACATTTCCCATTATAGTAAAATATGATACTTAAGATAAATTGTATGATATGAGTGTCGTTTGGACATCTTTTGTTACAAAACTATGCAGTGAAAGAATGTGGTGGGGAAACAATAAATAGTATTTCATTAGTAGATACATAATATCAAATCCTCATCTACAGTTTCCATTGTTTTGTGTATTAAATGGTAAATTATTGTAATTCGATTATTAGATGGGCAGGTTAGCTACTTATACTGTATATATAAAACATATTTTTTACTTGCTTTTTACGTATTCTTACAGTTTATTTTAGGTTAGAAGGAAATAAGCCATCAAGGGGAAATTAGAGTAGGCCTATATTGTATAATATATTGTATAAGATATACAATATACTCTATACAGGCCAAGCTTCCCTGTCAAGATAGGCCTACATATTTTATTATTATTATTATTATTATTTATAATTACATAGGAATGGGGATTGTTAAAGATCAGGTTCACTGCTTATATAGATACAAATGTTTATTGTAAGGAATCTGCTATGTAGATAGTCCTACAAATAAATGTATATTGAAGTCTAGGATAGAAGCCATCAAGGGAATATGAGTGTATTTTGCATTTGAAGGTAGATTATTTTAAGATTATTATTATTAGATAAGGCCAAGTTGACTGTTTATTTTAAATTAATATACAGTATATTGCTTTGAGTACAAGTCATCTGACAAGGAATACAGAATGGAAATCAGATGGTTTATTCAGAAACAAATGAGAGCATATTGTATGATGTAGTCATTAAGCAAATGAGTTTTTTGTTGTATTGTTGTTTGATGAACTGTGAGCTTTTATTTAATGGAGATGAGATGCATCGTGGTAAAAATAAATGGCTGTATTTTGTATACAGTGTGGATATGATGTCGAGATTCTGTAGGGTGCGATGAGAGATCACCATATGTTTATGCCCAGAAGGCAGCTGTTTGTGGTACAGTAATGCTTGCATTCTCTATGTGATATTATTATTCAATAGCAGGTTTGTGTTTATAAGGGCGTTTGATCGTCTATAAGCCGTTCATGGCCGTCCGAGGCCGGCGCGGCACAGAGACAGAGCTGTGACGGAATGTAGACAATGTCGCGGCGTCTCTTCAAACAAATGAGATCCGACTGATCGTCATTACCATAGCTTACGGCCTGGTCGCCGTTCCGCGAACCTGATCTCTCCTGAGGGGGAGGGGCGCATAGAGTGAGAAGGACGGCGAACTAATCAGGAGTGGAGAGATATTTAAATACACTACAAACACGTTTAAAATGTATGTATTGAGCAACTGATGATCCTCAACAGATTTACGATCAACTTATTCATATGTTTTTAAATAAAAATAGAAAATTCGGTATTTTTGTTGAACAGGGGCCTGGTTTTTTATGACGAACTTTTTTTAGTAGTATATAAATAACTAAGAAACACATATATGATAGTTTTTTTAGTAGCGGAGAAGCCGATCTGTTTTACTTCGGGAATTAATAGCGGGAAATTATAATAAAAAAAAATAAGAAAAACGAAATATATTTATTTTTGTAAATGTTTAGCGTTATCGGTTCTCAATTTGTGCGGAATTACGTCCTGTTTAGGCCTACCAATATAGCAAGGGGTTTGCAGTAAGGGTGAGTAATCAAGTTCAGTATACAAAATGTGAGTGAGTAATAAAGTCCTCAAGTACGGTGTACATATAGTGGGTGAGTAATCAAGTACAGTTTACAGAATGTGGGTGAGTAATTAAGTACACCATACAGAGTGTGGTTGAGTAATAAAGTCCTCAAGTACGGTGTACATATAGTGGGTGAGTAATTGAGCACAGTATACAGAATGTGGGTTAGAAATCGTGTACAGTACACAGAATGTGGGTGAGTAATTAAGTACACTAAACAGAAAGTGGGTGAGTAAGCAAGCACAGTATACAGAATGTGGACGAGTAAAAAAGTCCTTAAGTACGGTGTACATATAGTGGGTGAGTAATTGAGCACAGTATACAGAATGTGGGTGAGTAATTAAGCACACTATACAGAATGTGGGTGAGTAATTAAGTACACTATACAGAATGTGGGTGAGTAATCAAGCACAGTATTAAGAATGTGGGTTAGTTATCAAGCGCTCAAGTATGGTATACAAATGGTGGATGAGTAATAAAGGTTAGTATACAAATGGTAGGTGAGTAATCAAGCACAGAATACAGAACGTGGCTTAGTAATCAAGCCCTCACGTATGGTATACAAATGGTGGATGAGTAATAAAGGTTAGTATACAAATGGTAGGTGAGTAATCAAGCACAGAATACAGAACGTGGCTTAGTAATCAAGCCCTCACGTATGGTATACAAATAGTGGATGAGTAATAAAGGTTAGTATATAAATGGTAGGTGAGTAATCAAGCACAGTATACAGAACGTGGCTTAGTAATCAAGCCCTCAAGTAAGGTATACAAATGGTAGGTGAGTAATCAAGTATATATAATGAGGGTGAGTAATCACGTCCAGTATAAAAATGGTAAATCAAGTGGGCGAGTAGTCATGTCTAGTATTCAAAAGGTGAATGAGTGACCAAGTCCAGTATTCAGAAATTGGAAGAATAAACTAGCTCTTATATATAAGATGGGTAAGTAGTCGTGTTAGGATTACAGAAGTGGATTAGTCGTAGTTTTCAAGTCCAATGTAAGGATTGGTAACCAAACCCATAATATCTTGAATGTAAATAGTTGAAGTGAGTTTACGTGTACGTAAGTTGAAGATGATCGAGTAAGTGTGTAGGTTTGTTTGATCATACAGAACTGAGTATACTTCTCAATTTCAAAGCCATAACAGTGAAAAATTAGTGGATATCAGACATTTTCGATCAAGATCAGTTTGCACTTTCACGAGCCGTACGCGCACTCACGAACGGGCCCGCACAATCGTGACCTTTCTAATTACAATACATTAATGCACATCCCTGGCTTGTTACCCAACAATTATAGCTTGCCAACGGGAGCGTGTACAACACGTCTTCATCGTGACAACACTATCGTGGTAATTCATGTCTAATTAATCACCTCTTGTAATTAAAACTTTATTCATCGTGATTTATGCTTCCCTTTACGTTGACGTAGTTGCCGGTTTAAATATATTTGCTTGCTCTCTATTAAATAGTCATCAATTTAATACCCGAGTTTTTTAATGCTTGCTGAAGTACGAAGACAAATAAAGTTCACGCTATGTAATTTGATTCAAACAATTTTTGAAACCTAGATTTGTAGTTCACAGCTAGAGTATGTTTACAAGCTTGATCAGGAATTTAACATCAATTTATATCATAAATTCACGCTCTGAAGTGAAAATAAAGCAAATATCTTAACATTTTCAGTTTGAGGCGAGTTAATTTACCTAACATAATAATAGACGAGGTAATTTACCAAATGCCCCTTATGATAAGTCTCATTTACGTAAAGTGAGAAATTTTCAAATTCCAAGACGTAATTTTAATTCTTTTAATAGGTGTTGGTTTTAATTGTTGCCATGATTATTTATATTAACAATTTACTCTCGAACAGAAAATAACATTGTTTATTGAGTATCGTATTTAAGTTTGCAAATATGTTTTTATCAGAACAGCAAAAATAGATGAAAGCATGGCATCAAAATACTTTTGAGTAATATGTATATTTTTCTTAGTGCCTTTGTCTCTTAGAGCCCATAAAATAGTATTTCTTAGGCCTACTAAAACTTGTTTATAAGGGAAAGTTTTACAAAGACTCATATCAATATTTGAATAATTTTCCATCGGACTCAACACTCAACAATTGTACTTATCAGAAATGGAATGAATTTTAATCCAGCTCCAATATTTGACGTCAAAAGTACTAATTCACAACTTGTATTTTGTATTTAGAAAATATAAATTTGTTTTTATTAAAAATTCCCTTAAATGAAAATAAATCGAAATTTATGTAACACTCATACTAGTTGTTCACATTATTATCCTAATTTAGAAAAAAATAAAGAACTAAAACTTTAAGATTATGAATTTCTTTTAATTTTTATAAAATATGTTAAAATTGAAGAATACTTAAAATTTATTATACAATACTGTTATTTTTTTCAATCACGATACCCAAGATGTGGAGGCCACATAATATCAGCCCATTATATTGAAGTACGCTTCATAATGGGCGAACTACGACTACACGAACAATCACGATAATCAAGATGTATGAGTAGAAGCCACATATCTCCTTTATTATATTGTAATACGCGCATGTACAATCACAGTTCTCATTACGCAAGAGCCACATAAAGTTAGTGCTTTATCAAAGTACGTGCCACACTGGCAGGACTACACGTACAATCACAATAATCAAGACCCATCTACCATGCTTAATCGAAGCAACTATCTGTATAAGTAGAAAGCCAAATATTTGATATGCTTTGTCGAAGTACACTCCATATTGGTCGTACTACAAGTAAAACTACGACATTAAATATATAGAAGCCACATAACATCTATGCTTTATCGAAGTACACTCCTTATTGGTCGTACTACAAGTAAAATTACGAAATTAAATATGTAGAAGCCACATACCTGCTATGCTTTATCGAAGTACAATCCAAATTTGGTCGTACTACAAGTAAAATTACGATAGTAAATATGTACAAGCCACATACCTGTTATGCTTTATCGAAGTACACTCCATATTGGTCATACTACAAGTAAAATTACGATAGTAAATATGTACAAGCCACATACCTGTTATGCTTTATCGAAGTACACTCCATATTGGTCATACTACAAGTAAAATTACGATAGTAAATATGTAGAAGCCACATACCTGCTATGCTTTATCGAAGTACAATCCATATTTGGTCGTACTACAAGTAAAATTACGATAGTAAATATGTACAAGCCACATACCTGTTATGCTTTATCGAAGTACACTCCATATTGGACGTACTACAAGTAAAATTACGATAGTAAATATGTACAAGCCACATACCTGTTATGCTTTATCGAAGTACACTCCATATTGGTCATACTACAAGTAAAATTACGATAGTAAATATGTAGAAGCCACATACCTGCTAAGCTTTATCGAAGTACACTCCATATTGGTCGTACTACAAGTAAAATTACGAAATTAAATATGTAGAAGCCACATACCTGCTATGCTTTATCGAAGTACAATCCATATTTGGTCATACTACAAGTAAAATTACGATAGTAAATATGTACAAGCCACACACCTGTTATGCTTTATCGAAGTACACTCCATATTGCTCGTACTACAAGTAAAATTACGTTAGTAAATATGTAGAAGCCACACACCTGTTATGCTTTATCGAAGTACACTCCATATTGGTCGTACTACAAGTAAAATTACGATAGTAAATATGTAGAAGCCTGTTATGCTTTACACACACCTGTTATGCTTTATCGAAGTATACTCCATATTGGTCGTACTATAAGTAAAATTACGATAGTAAATATGTACAAACCACATACCTGTTATGCTTTATCGAAGTACACTCCATATTGGTCGTACTACAAGTAAAATTATGACATTAAATATGTAGAAGCCACATATAAGCTATGCTTTATCGAAGTACACTTTATATTGGTCGGACTACAAGTACAACCACAATAGTCACGATATAGAGGCCACATATCTGAAATGTTTTATCAAAGCACACTTCATTCTTGTCAGACTACACGTACAGTCACGATAGTCATGATGTAGAAGCCACATTTCGTATCGGCATTAGATTTCCTAATCATTCCATCAAGCGCACAGCAGTTTTTGCTTGTTAGACTTCTATTGCAAATGTCAACAACCTGCACAGCTTTCCTCTGCGTATTTAAGCAACATTTCCCAGTAAAGCGGATTTATGCACTACATTGGAATCTGAAGCCGCAGATATACAGTTGTGAGAACTAGGCGTTTACTACCTTGAGGTATTTGATATATTATCAACGCTCACACGACATAAGAATTAGAATGATTTTGTGATGAGTTAAAACATATCTGCATTGACACTGATACTTGGTAAATAATATAGTACTGAAAAACGATGTGATATTTTAGAATGGAAACATAACTAAAGACAAAAGTGGCTTAAATTTCACAAAACCGAGTGAGATGACGATAGGTAAAGAGTAGCTGTGATATGAACCTTAAAGTGATTCAGTTACTTTCACTTCACAAACATGTAATGTAAAAAGCTATTGTTAAATTAAAATTATGTTTAAGATTTTATTTACATATTACAAATAGGAAAATCTTGAAGGAACGCATTCAAAGTAAAATAAAATGTCACCCACGTGCAAAGTTTAGTGCATTCCTACCCTTCCAAACACGTGTGAAGTGGAGGTCCCCCTCACTAAAAAAGTACGAACATTATGTAGAAGTCTGTCCCATCAAACCAGTCCACCCGATCACGTATTAAATTGAAGGCCATCCTATCCAACCTACCCTAACATGTACTACGTTGAGAGCTCTTCTGCCTTACCAACATGTACGATGTTTAAGACACACAACCTCACACAAACGTACGTCTTTTCGTTCCCTCTCACCTTCTCAAATAAGCACGACTTTGAATACTTTTCTAACCACCCAAACACGTATGAAGGGAGGGAAACACGTATGCAGGGAAGGACTCTCCCGCCCACTCAAACACCTATGAAGTTTATGGTCCTCCCGCCCACCCAAACTACTTTGAAGGCTATACTATTTCACATACCCAAACACGTTTGTAGTGGTGACTTCCACCACGATTCCACCCATCAAAACATGCCCGAAGTTGAGATTCCTCCAGCTCGCCCAAAGATCTACTAACTACGATCCTGACCAACCAACCAACCAATGAACGTCTTTACGTGCCCTACCACCCACTCAAATACGTATAACGTTAAGTGCTTTCCACTATTCTAAACACGTATGACGAAGTGGAGAACCATCCCACCCACCCACACAGTATGACTTGAGTGTAAACAGACTGTGCAATTTTGTCCTATTAATGTAACCCCCTCCGGTATTCGTAATTCGTATTGTAATTATTATAAGCTCCAGACTTAAAATTATATTATATTAAAATTAATTTAGTACATAATCGTTTTAAATTTGGTACCTTAATATTATTTAAGAGTCTGCAGAGGCTGTCGGCGATGTTGGTTTTAATCCTATAAGAACAACGTTATTTCCGAATTCATATTTTATCGTTATTTATTGACCAAAAGTTGTGTGTGAGGTGTCATTTTAAACTTTTGCGCATTGGGTTTGCTTTTGTTGTTTTGAATACTTGGTAGGCTATACCTCAATTTAGCTACAGACATTTTTTATATACAATAATAATTTTGTATCTTTTATGTCATTCTTATATTATTACATTATATAAGTTTGTACTGCCATAAATTATATTCAGTAATAATCAATGTATGTTAATGTCAACTTATTTGTTTAATTTTTTTGCTACCTATATTATTAGTAAGTTATATATTTTAATCTTCTCAAATGTATGTATATAATTGTAAAGAGTCTGACTCACAAAAACTGTTTAATTGACTGGAACTCGACCTCCACACACAGGCTTTTCCTGTACCACTGTAAGTGTAAGGGTGGGAGGGTGGACCAATATCACTGTACGTATGTGGGTGGGTTGGTGAGTCAATACCACTGTACGTATGTGGGTAGGTGGGTGGGTCAATACCACTGTACGTATGTGGGTGGGCGGGTGGGTCAATACCATTGTACGTATTTATTTCATGTAAAATATCGTGGGTATTTATTTGTATTGATTTCTTTGCAACAAAAAGGTGTGAAAGATAAATAAATTTATTATTACTATACGCCTAGATTTGAAAAAAAAATAGGGGAAAATAAAAAGTTAAAAATAGTTTTGCTACTTATTTTTCTATCAAACTAATTAAACATTCGCAAAGCAATTCCAACACGCAATTTAACTATTGATCAAATGCAATTTGTTTGGAAAAACCGATAAAAATAATTATTTAATTTGGATACACGTGATTGTATATCCGGTTAGAAAATAATATTGTTCTTATGGGATTAAAACCAACATGGCCGACAGCCTCTGTAGACTCTTAACAACATTTTTACACAAACAATCCAAGGGACGTATTCATATTGGAGAAGGAAAGATTGATAGTACTCAGGTCGACGGAGTAATTCCACACCTTAGCTCCAGACAAATCACCGGCGTCTCCAGTAAATCCAGAGCCACGAGCAAATAACTCCTCGCTGGAGAAATGTGGATCGGATTAATTATTCAGAATCAATTTCCCTGTAAAATTAAAAGCATGCGGGGGCCGGGACGGCCAGAACCAGTAAATCAGGCGTATTCAAAACGCAGCGGCCTCCAGTAGAATAGGGCTGTAAAGGCTTTGAAATCCACCGCGCCGGCGCACGCGAATCCCTGTTTTCAATTATCTCAAACCGCAGGCAGTGTTTCTAAATACTTTAATCAAACGGACAATGGTCTTCGGTAATAAAATCATGAGTTAATATAGGCAGGTAATTACATGCGTGAGAGATGCAGTGGAAAAAACAGAATGTACCTGCACTAACACTGAACATGCTTTATCGATCCTCACCCATACCAATGGAATATACTCATATATTATTTTCTCATTTAAGCCGTCATCGCCAAATGACATTAAATTAATTCTGAAATGGGTGTTATCATTTAAATCAAATATTATTTCAATACTAGAAAAAAATTATTAATCCAATCAGTAAAAATATATATTATTTATTCATTTTTAATAATTATTTTATTAATTAAAATACAATTAATAAAACATTAAATAAAACAAAAATACAAAACTGTATGCAACCCATGTAAAATTAAATCCTACAAAAGAAGAAGAAAAAGAACATAATATAGCTTGATTAGGTTTATTTTATAGCTTAACTGCCAAAGATGGTGTGATAAATATCATTCATGTATGTTTTAATTAAGTTTCGATGTGGTATGAATATCTTAATTTGAATCTATATATATAAAACGATTGCTATACATATTTTAAATGTCTTTGCAAAATAAACTTGGTTTGATTTGAAATGTAATAAAATGTCCTGGGCTCTGTTCTGCTAAAATATCAAATGACTTTCTAGCACTACAATGATTTTATTAACACGCTTAACAGCTGTTTATAGTGTTTATACAGGAGAGTAAACATTGTGTATATTTTTGGAGGCGTCTAGCTGTGCTCATGACCTTTTTCTGTTATAATTGTACCAAAGGTTTAAGGATATTATCTTTGTTTGTACTGATCATATTCCAAAACTAAGACTGTCACGCCGAGTAAAACAAAAATCACTCTATACCGTTGTGAGTCGTAAGTTTTATCTTAAATAACAACCTTTGATGGATAATTATTTTAAATATGACGATATAAACAACTACAACTCTTTTTAATAAACCTGCTAGACTGTATTGTTTTATATATGTTCGTGAATCAATTTTAATTATCTATCAGCTTTTTTTCACTCAAATTGACTCAGTTGTACCCTTGATTATATACACGTACAATAGATATTACATATAATAAGAATATTTGTGCCTGTAATTTTGTTAGTTAGTGAAGCCCGCAACCTCAGCTGGTTTAAACTGCATTACATTTACATGGGACTACACTAGCTCTCCACAATGGACCACAATAACAGCTGATAATGTGAAACACAAAATGTAACATTGGATGGTAAATCTATGTGTGCGTGTAAATTCAACGGTTTTATTGGGTTTAGAACTTATATATAACTAGCTGAACCCGGCGGACATTGTCTCGCCTTTCATTTTTCATTGACATACCAAAATAAAGCAAAAAAAAAAAAAAAAAAAAACATTATTTATTAAATGAGTGCAAGAGGGTAAACAATATTTTTGGTCTTCTTATTTGGTGTATAAATGTAAAGGTTTTTTGGTGAGCCTACTCTCGAGCAATCGAATACAGATCACCTGATCAAGTAAAAGTAGTGTGTGCTACACTCTCAAGGTGAAATGTAGAACTACAATAAATCAAAACATATACAGTACTGTTGTTGTGAGAACTTCAATCTGCTTATGGCATGTGAAACTACATTAAACCACACAGTCATATGTTTTTTGTAAACAATTCAGATTCTCCATTTGAATAACATGGGATCTTTAGGAGCCCGTGGGGCGGGACCCTGTGGACGGATCTGCATCAAACTTCACAGAAACCATCTCGGGAGTATACAGGACAACATCCTAAAGTTTCATGGTGATCGGTTGGATGGTTTGGCAGCGCATAAACTTCAAATATACATACAAACATCCTCTTTTATAAATATAGATAAGTGAAGCCATTTTTTGTTAACACAGCTCCTCCCTTATTTCTTTATCAATCTTTTTAGATTTAGGTGCTTAAAAATTTACTCCTATTCGTATTTGGATAGTAAGGTATCCATTTTTTAATATTTTAGTACCCTGAAGAGTGCCCTGAAGGACACAGTAAGCTATGAAAGTGCGTTTTGTTGGCATAAAACTAACACAGAGAGACATTTAATTTAGTAAAAAATAACTGCTGTTCAAATGTAAGTAATTGTGTTTATGCAATTTTAACAGCCGTTAGAATGTAAATAGTGATATATAACATGTTGAAGTAACGTTCCCCTAATCCAATACAATTTTATAAATTAGATTACGTGAGTGTAATTTCTACAAATAGTATATAAAATATACAATGAGTGTTCTTCATTATGGTAAATAATGATGTTTGTAATAACGATGATCAAATACTCATTGGTTTAGATATTTCTTAATCTTATTAATAACTTTGGGTGTTTATATTTAAAGTGTTTTATTTATTTATTTATTTTTATTTATTTATTCATAAGACGCCGATCGTCAAGATATGGGCGAATATGGATTTCGAATGAGTGTGATGAGTGTAAATGAGCGAATGTTACAAACTAAGGCCGACTATTCCTTAGAAAGTGTCATTAATTAATAGCCCAATGACAAATGAACAGCCGGTGATTATCAGCTGATCCTTCTCAAAATGTATTATGACTCTGATTGGGATCGAACTGAGAACCTTTAGCACATGAAGCTGGGATTGAACCAACTACGCTACCGACCAATTAATTGTTATTGGTGCAATGAGTCAGCTGCTAGAAATACATTTACATATTAAGGTTTTACAGTTTAACCATAAATATATATTGTCCAAAGTCATATGCTGAGCTGTCACGAATGCAGAAAGTGACGAAGTTGGCACGCGAAGTGTCTCCTACTATTGAATATTTATTGTATCCAATAATTGATTTTCAATTACACCTTGTGGTTATTAAAGTGTCATAAACCTATGATTCACGCAGCAGCAATGTCTAGTTTATATAGTTTATACTCCGACTATCAGATATTTGAAGCCCCCCTCCCTCTCAAACTCGACATCTTTATAACCCGCTGGTGAAACCGAAATCCATAAAGCATTGAACCATAAACGACCCGTCTGCGATCGTGGCCCTCATTTAAATAAGCCTAATATACTGGCCCATCAGAGAAGGGCCATATTGGCTCTTAATTGGCTTCGAACCGAGTTAGTCTAATTGTCGTTCTAGCTGGACACATAAATAGCTATAACTACTTCATGCTGTAATTGACTATGGCGGTAGTTGGTTTAGGCGATCAAACAGCTCCTCCCACAAATCACTAATAGTCTACTATTACTGAACTTCATCGATGAGTAACTTTGAGATATAAGGTTGTCTAACACAAATTCAGCTCTATTTTATTACAAATAATTTTTTATGACATTTGTTATCTTTGAATGACTATGAGAACTGTTCAGTCATTAAATTGGAAAATAAATAAATAATTTTAAAAAAATTTAAATTTAGTCGAAATCAAAGTTTTATAGTCATCTTTGTAAACTAGTACATTAGGTAAATGTAACGTGACATGTTTTATAGAATTTCATCCTAAGAGATATTTATTCAAATACTGTCGGTAGTTGTTTGTTGGAAGGCCTAATGGTTTATAATTTTCTATAATTAATCATGAACCATCTTAATACATCGGCGTGTAAATTCATTTATTCTAACTGCACTAGTTTTTCGTAAATACATTTAAATTAACTGGATGAAACGATGTTCTACTGATAGCATTTCGTATGCCTGTGTGTTTGTAACAAGATTACATGCAAACGCGTAGTAAGATTGTTATGGAATTTGGTGTCAAAGAACTTTTTCTAAAAGCAAAAATATGCATATGTAACATTTCTAATTAGATCTAATTCAAAATGGTGGTCACAACAGTAACATCGCTACTTCTCGTGATTGTAAATATCCGCGCCACATTTAGGTGGGTCGGGAAACAGGCAATGTTCTTCCAGCACTCACCTTTGTGTGGGCTACCGAAACACTCTGAGCAAAGTAAACTATTGAGTTTATTATTTATTTAACCAAGCTACAAATGACTTGGCAATGTTCTTCCAGCACTCACCTTTGTGTGGGCTACCGAAACACTCTGAGCAAAGTAAACTATTGAGTTTATTATTTATTTAACCAAGCTACAAATGACTTGGCAATGTTCTTCCAGCACTCACCTTTGTGTGGGCTACCGAAACACTCTGAGCAAAGTAAACTATTGAGTTTATTATTTATTTAACCAAGCTACAAATAACTTGGCAATGTTCTTCCAGCACTCACCTTTGTGTGGGCTACCGACACACTCTGAGCAAAGTAAACTATTGAGTTTATTATTTATTTAACCAAGCTACAAATGACTTGGCAATGTTCTTCCAGCACTCACCTTTGTGTGGGCTACCGAAACACTCTGAGCAAAGTAAACTATTGAGTTTATTATTTATTTAACCAAGCTACAAATAACTTGGCAATGTTCTTCCAGCACTCACCTTTGTGTGGGCTACCGAAACACTCTGAGCAAAGTAAATTGAGTTTATTATTTATCAAACCAAGCTACAAATGACTTGGCAATGTTCTTCCAGCACTCACCTTTGTGTGGGCTACCGAAACACTCTGAGCAAAGTAAACTATTGAGTTTATTATTTAATAAACCAAGCTACAAATAACTTGGCAATGTTCTTCCAGCACTCACCTTTGTGTGGGCTACCGAAACACTCTGAAAAAAGTAAACTATTGAGTTTATTATTTATTTAACCAAGCTACAAATAACTTGGCAATGTTCTTCCAGCACTCACCTTTGTGTGGGCTACCGAAACACTCTGAGCAAAGTAAACTATTGAGTTTATTATTTATCACACCAAGCTACAAATGACTTGGCAATGTTCTTCCAGCACTCACCTTTGTGTGGGCTACCGAAACACTCTGAGCAAAGTAAACTATTGAGTTTATTATTTATCACACCAAGCTACAAATGACTTGGCAATGTTCTTCCAGCACTCACCTTTGTGTGGGCTACCGAAACACTCTGAGCAAAGTAAACTATTGAGTTTATTATTTATCAAACCAAGCTACAAATTGACTTGGCAATGTTCTTCCAGCACTCACCTTTGTGTGGGCTAATGAAACACTCTGAGCAAAGTAAACTATTGAGTTTATTATTTATCAAACCAAGCTACAAATTGACTTGGCAATGTTCTTCCAGCACTCACCTTTGTGTGGGCTACCGAAACACTCTGAGCTAAGTAAACTATTGAGTTTATTATTTATTAAACCAAGCTACAAATTGACTTGGCAATGTTCTTCCAGCACTCACCTTTGTGTGGGCTACCGAAACACTCTGAGCAAAGTAAATTGAGTTTATTATTTATCAAACCAAGCTACAAATGACTCACCTTTGTGTGGGCTACCGAAACACTCTGAGCAAAGTAAACTATTGAGTTTATTATTTATCACACCAAGCTACAAATGACTTGGCAATGTTCTTCCAGCACTCACCTTTGTGTGGGCTACCGAAACACTCTGAGCAAAGTAAACTATTGAGTTTATTATTTATCAAACCAAGCTACAAATGACTTGGCAATGTTCTTCCAGCACTCACCTTTGTGTGGGCTACCGAAACACTCTGAGCAAAGTAAACTATTGAGTTTATTATTTATTTAACCAAGCTACAAATGACTTGGCAATGTTCTTCCAGCACTCACCTTTGTGTGGGCTACCGAAACACTCTGAGCAAAGTAAACTATTGAGTTTATTATTTATTTAACCAAGCTACAAATAACTTGGCAATGTTGCCAGACACACTATGCAGAATAATTTTAACAGAGTGAACAAATGGATGCATGACATGGAATTAATAATTAACCCTCAGAAAACTGTACTAATGCCTATTTATCTTAGAAACAAAAATTTCACTTTTAAACCAGTAATTAAATACCATAGTTGCTCTTGCCTAAGATATACTGGTAATCAAGGTGGGCCTAATGAATCACAGGATAATACAGTTTGTAGCTGCACTGAAGTAGATATTGTAAATAAATGTGATTATTTAGGAATAACTATTGACAATGGACTGATTTGGAATGAACATATTGAGAAAATCCAAAGAAAGCTGTATGCTTGTACTGCAACTTTTTATAGGCTTAGAAATGTTTTAAGAGATGAAGGAAAGATATCGATATATAAGGCACTTGTTGAATCCATTATACGATACAGTGTAATACTATATGGAACAGCCGCAGATTGTCACTTAAATAAAATTAAAAAACTCCAAAAGAAATGTTTAGATATGATGTTTAACGATGGAGAAGGTGGCTGGGAAAGCGTATATACAAGAGCAAATACCCTGTCGCCAAAGGGGTTTTATCAGTACACCATTATAATTGGTAATTTTTCTAATGACAAGCATAAAATTCTAAATTCCAAATCTACTTCAATTAACTTAAGAAACACCAAGAGATTAAAGGTCCAAACCATTAGATCTGTATTTGGGGAAAGATTACCAGGATATATAGTTCCAACATTATTCAATAAGCTTCCAAACGATATTTACTCTGAAAATAACTTCAATAAATTTAGGAAGAGAGTATATATGTGGCTTCAAAATGGCACATAAAGCTAAGCTTTTGATGATTGGTGTGTTCTATGTGGGCCTACCTTGTTAACCTCTTTGTATATTGTTGATATTTATTTATAGTGTACTAAAGCCTGTTTATTTTGTTAAGGCATAGGCCTATTTACTAAATATTTAAGGCCTACTCAAAAAAAAAAAAAAAAAAAAAAAGGAATAGGCCCTATAGTCTACTGTTGAATGGGGAATGCGTTGTAAGTGTTAGTAAGTTTATTATTTTAATTTCTTCCCCTTTTCATAATCTAAAATTAGTAATTTTATTTTAATCTCTTAAGTTTATAGTCTATTTCCAATTGTAATATTTATTGTTATCTTGTTATTGGCTTGTTTATGCCCACTCACAGCCACTTTCCAGGTCTGTACTAAGACCCAATATTTCTTTGTGCATTTACATTGTATAAACACTGTTGATTTTTGTTTTTAACTTATGGTTTTATTGTTATTGCCTCTGTAGTTGCATAAATGGCCCTTCACAGTAGGCCTATTATGCTTTAAATATGATGACATCCTGTACTTTCTAAGGCTTTACAGTTGTTACCTACTTAGTCTACACCATATTTTTAATAAATCTTTTATGTGTAGCCTACAAACCTTATGAAAGATCTCGTTGGAATATGTTTTCTTGAAGCTAAAGTTAGCTGGTGTCCCATGCTTACCTTGAATATCCATGCTAGAGTAGATCTCCCCTAGTGTTAAATATCTGTTAGAAGGCAATGATTAAAATATGTTAGCGTTTTTTATGACATGTAAAACTGCACTGAGGTTGATTAAAAAGTAGTTATCTGGTTAATGGTGTTAAGATATAAGTTAGTAACACAAGCCATGAAAGCCCACCAAGGATGAACCATTATTAACACCAACCCATCACATCACATTCGTTAATTTGACACTGGTTAACACACAAACACTGAACACATATAACACAAATGGGCAAAGGCAATTGAAAATAATGCAAACGAATAATATCTCTTGTGATTTCTTTTTAGGATTCTTGATTTTTAATCTTTGAGTCTGTTATTGGTTATGTAGTAAACAACGTGACGCTGCTGCTGGCTGCTCCCGCTCCCGTGGTGACAGGCTTGCTTAACAGCTGTGGTCGCTGCGGAGGGGGGGCATCAGCTGTCGTTGCCATAGAGTAAGATTTGATACTCTTTACACATCCAAATGTACAATAGTTCTTAAGATTTATTAATGCCACTTCTATTGTTAACTAGTTAAGTTTTAATACCCACCATCTGCCACTACTATACACACTGATATGTATTGTTTTCATTACTGTATATTCTTTAATATTATACTGTTTTTTTTTTTTTTATTTCTAAATGTAATGTATAAAATATGTAATTTCTGGATCCTGCTGATAAGTGAGTTCTCACTTAGCAGGGCCACTGCATGTAATATTTCTTGAATAAAAATAAAAAATAAAAATAAAAATAAAAAAAATGTTCTTCCAGCACTCACCTTTGTGTGGGCTACCGAAACACTCTGAGCAAAGTAAATTGAGTTTATTATTTATCAAACCAAGCTACAAATGACTTGGCAATGTTCTTCCAGCACTTACCTTTGTGTGGGCTACCGAAACACTCTGAGCAAATTAAACTATTGAGTTTATTATTTATCACACCAAGCTACAAATGACTTGGCAATGTTCTTCCAGCACTCACCTTTGTGTGGGCTACCGAAACACTCTGAGCAAAGTAAATTGAGTTTATTATTTATCAAACCAAGCTACAAATGACTCACCTTTGTGTGGGCTACCGAAACACTCTGAGCAAAGTAAACTATTGAGTTTATTATTTATCAAACCAAGCTACAATTGACTTGGCAATGTTCTTCCAGCACTCACCTTTGTGTGGGCTACCGAAACACTCTGAGCAAAGTAAACTATTGAGTTTATTATGTATTAAACCAAGCTACAAATGACTTGCCAATGTTTTTCACCAAAGAACGACTAATTAAGTTGTGAACACTCATTATGACTATGCAATATATATTTATTTTACAAGAAATATTTGTAGATACAAATAATATTTTATTTAACTTAGGTTAGATAAGTTAAATTAGGTCATGTTAGGCTTAGGTATGTGCCGAGTGATGGGTAGACCATACTATGTATGTTTTACATGGTCTGATATATCAGAATCTTATACTTGCGGGTGAATTTATCGTAAGGCTACCTATGTACGATGTACAAATATAAATAAAATTGATTTGTTCCCGAATGTTCGTTTTTTATACAAAAGACCCGTAATTTGGTTACATTGTAGTGGCATAACTGTGTATTTCCTCCATCTCTATATACAGTATTATGAGAATATATTATAGGCTATTACTTTGCAGAGGTCCAGCATGATGTGTTTCAGAAATATCCATCTTTAAAGTTGATAGCTATAAATAAAAGGTTGGTTCATCTGTGAATCGAGCGTCAGCTGTGACAAATGAATGAGACAGTTCAATAGAAAGAGTCAGTACTCCAAAATAGTACGTGTTTTACTAGTGATGTAAGTATCTATTAGCTGTGAAATTGAAATATTTTAGAACTATAAATATTCATTATCTGAAATTACGTTGAATGGCTTATAAGTGGAGACAGCATTAGGTAAATTGGTGAATAAACGATAGAAGTATGATGACATCAGCAGTAAGTCATACGTCCTGACGAACGTGACAATAGTTAGTTACATTATGTAACAAAAGAAGAAATCTTGTAGTTATTTAGACATGATTATATAACAATGTGTTAACTATGCACATTCTACACAGCGATCTGTTTTTGTTTTGAAAAGCAGACATCTCGTTTGTTAAACTCTTAACAAAAAGATTGTTCAGACAATCTTGTTTCGAAAACTATTTAGTTAACGTGTTTTTTTTACAATGGACACTAATATATATTTAATTTTGCAATACAATTATTTTTCAGAATAACCCAATCTATCAAAATGTATTCTTCTATCTATACTCAACATAAATTTGCGTTAAAATTGGGGGCCTCGACTCCGGGATGACCTGACTGCCGTCACTCCGATATTTAAATTCCTATTTTATGGTTAGTGGTGGTTTTTATTAGAAACCATATATAATTTATGGCATTTATATGTGGATATTCACGAAAGTAATAACATTTGTCTGTAATTTTTCCGTTACTATTCGAGAAATAATTGTCGTTAGCCAAAGTAGTTTAGATATCCGTGTTCAGCATAAAAAATACGTCAAAGTTAAAAAGAAAGGTCGGAAAAAGCACGCAAAACAATTAAAACGTAACGAAAAATAAAATATGCCAACAAGAAGATTTTTCAATAATAATATAATTAGACTACTAAACAAATTTCTCATGGAATAAATTGTTTTCCTTAAAATTATGACCTGATTTTTTTATTTTGGTGGTAAAGTAAATAGTCTGGGAAGTGTCTAGTAAGTGCATGGATATAAACAAATGTTTACATAACTGGCAAACCTTAAGCGACTTCCCATTTATTTAAACCACCATTACATTCATACAAACTCTGTTCTGTTTAGGTGAACCAACTACTAAAGTAGGTTTGAGTGACTCAATTATGGCCCATAAAATGCTAGTGATGATTTAAACTGACAGTTTTAAGTCGCGCTCATCAATGAGTCAATGTCTGTAGGCAGGCCCAGTCAATACCAATCAACCGGGGGCAATAAGATAGACCTCTAATTTGTATCAATTCCCTTTATATTGTTCTAACCATTCGTAATTAACTCTTTAGTACTCTTAAACACGAGATCTAGTTTACTTTTTATTCGATCAAGCGAATTGAAAAATGAGCGCGGGACCTCCCGTGAAGTTTATGGGAGTCGGAGTCACGCTGCGCGTGTGTGGACACGTAGCTTGCTGTAGTCTCCCGGTATACACCGAGTGACACATCCTATCATCCATCATTAGTTCATGTAATTCCATTGGTCCTGAAGCAAAATGAGTAAAGAAAAAAAACTAATTGACAAAAGTAGTAATTATTAAATAGCCTACCTCCACCTAATACAGATGTTACAATGTTATGGTATATTATTTTTAATTCATCTCTGTTTAGTGTCAATATGATTGTGAATTTTACAAAATTGACTGAATCTCTACAACTCCTTAAAATATTGGTTAGTAAATTGGTATATCTTATCTACATATCAAACAATGTTCGTTTCGAATTTAAAGTTTATAAATTTTATTGTTACAAAATAGTGGCCATTTATTTTTCAAAGCTAAATGTCTTTAAAAAGTTGGCGGTTTTCTCGAAACATTACAAAAATTAATTAAATGTATAGAAAAAATTGCAGGCCTATGGGAAAATATCTAGTTCCAACTTAAAATTTGATAGACAAAACAATATTTGTTAATGACAAAGTATAGACAAGATCAAAATAATATTTAAGGCCAGTGAAGTTAATTTTATAAAACTCAAAACTTACTGAAAACGTAGCGGAATTAGAAAAAACATTTGTAACTCGCCATTTACTTATACAATCTGATCCGAATTATTTTAACTCCTTGTATGAACTAGTGGATACACGCGCGCGCGCACGCACATGTCGATCAGGCTCGGCAGGAAAAGATCTTGTTGTACAAAATATTGGTTATTTTATTTCTAATAGGAAAAATGTACTTTCTTATTTGAGGGGTTAAGATTCTCACTTTTTATGAAAAAATGCAAAATGTTGATTGAAATTTTATAAAGTTTGAATTAATTTTCTGTTGCAAGTACTTTTAAAATATTTTAATTTTTTTTTAATTAATTTAATAACAGGTGGTTACAAGGGATATTAATTTGTTTTTCCCTAGAGTAGTACCTACTTAAGATTTTAGTACTTACTTTTTTATAAAAGTGTAATTTTAGTGAATCTTGTTCTTGTAAGAAAAATTATGTTAAATGTAACTCAAAATGCCATAACAGTCCCCTGTGCTAATAAGTAGCTAAATTGAAAGGATTGTAATAAATATTATATTAAGGGTTTTAATTAGGGTTTTCTAGTACCTATTTTATATTTGAGTACTTAATCTATATTTATAAAAGAGGATGTTTGTATATATATTTGAAGTTTATGCGATGCCAAACCATCCAACCGATCACCATGAAACTTTAGGATGTTGTCCTGTATACTCCCGAGATGGTTTCTGTGAAGTTTGATGCACATCCGTCCACAGGGTCCCGCCCCACGGGCTCCAAAAGATCCCATGTTATTCAAATGGAGAATCTGAATTGTTTACAAAAAACATATGACTGTGTGGTTTAATGTAGTTTCACATGCCATAAGCAGATTTAAGTTCTCACAACAACAGTACTGTATATGTTTTGATAGATTGTAGTTCTACATTTCACCTTGAGAGTGTAGCACACACTACTTTTACTTGATCAGGTGATCTGTATTTGGTGTTAACCTTTTTTCCTCGGTAATTAAAACATGTGGTGAAACGTGAAAATAAAAAATAAATAATTATTTATTTTGCAGTTCACTTTTTATGACATGCCTCCTAAAACATCTAATATTGGTAGAAGAAGCAAAAATGCTCGAATTCTTTCAGTTATTAGGTTCTAAATCAAACTCAATATTATGACCGGCGAAGCGGGTGGGTACAGCTAGTTTTTTATAATACTCGTATTGTGATTTTGGTGAATATAATACGTACTGTTAAAGAAAGTGTCAATAAAATCTCACGTTATATACAAAAATAAAATAAAAATAACATAAAAACAAAAAGAATCAAAATGATAAACTTAATTTCGGCTATTGTGCAAAACCAATATACCCACAACGTGTAGTGGACAAATGGAACTACCCGGGTATTTCATCTTTACCCACTGACCAAATTTCGGGCATTGAGCTTGTGGCATATGGTAACGGCCGTTACTCGAAATAAATTGTACACAACGCGTTGTGATATTCAGCCTTGCTCACAACGCGTTGTGGGTAAAAATTTCATTCAGGGGGCGAATTTGGCTATTGCGAGTAATATAGATAATACCCTCTTCCCTCCCTTTACCTCTAAACCTTTTAACAAACTTAGAAGAGGCCCTTGGTTGACTCGAAATTATGTTTTAATGTTGTTCGTAATCTTAAAATTGACTCAAAGTTTTATGTAGTATTAAAAATAGATGTAAATGCAAACCTTTCCTTTATATTAAAAGCCTATAAATTATATAAATCAGTAGTGTTTTTTATGAATTATTTTCCTTCAAAGACCGTCCTTTTCAAACGATTAATGAAACTCATACACAATAATTTAATCTTGCTGTTCTGAAATAGAAGATTTTTCCATTGAAAATATAAGTTGTACCAATATTTGGTTAACTGGTTGGAAGTGTTTAAAAGTGGCTAAATATGTCTGGTTTACAAAGTAGACGGAGGTCACCGCACCTTACCATAAATGGGAATTAGGTTTTTACAGTTGAATAAGGCCAAAGACCAATCTTTAAAAGCCTTTTCAGAAGCTCAATTAGCAAACACATGTTACTTTCAGCTCAAATACGCTAATTATCTTAGATTGATTGATAAATTAAATTGACACTAAGAAATTATCAGAAATCGTTAATCATGTACATATTCAGAGTAGCCGAGGAAGTGTCCTGCCAATGTATACAGTAATTACCTAGAATGAGTGGGCACCACTACACATGTAAATGTGTAATGAGTTTGTAGAGGGCTGGGTGGCCGGCTACACACGATATCGTGCTGACCCACACACTAATGCATTCATCTACTCCACTGCTGATAGCATCTACAAGACTCCCTACTACTACCTACGCCGGCGCAACGTGCGTATGTGTGGCCGCAGCCACCCTCAGCTATAGCCTAAGTGATGATCTCAGAGTATTCATAAATGAAGATATTATCACAAAATTATCTTATTGTATTTTGTCTAAATATTTTAGGTAGACAGTTCCAATTGTTTGTAGTCATTGATCTGCATCTACGAAATCATCACCATCACCATTGGTATTTCTGCCTCTTGGTGAGTTTTCGTGAAATATTTCCCATGCTTCTCTGTCTTTTGCCGCCTCCTTTGTGTCACAGTATCCTGTTCCATTCTTTTTATATTCTGTTAATTCGTATCTTCTTCTTCCTCTCTTTATTATCCCCTCAACAATTTCTTCAAAACTACCCTTAATTCAATATGCACTTTTTTGTACAGTAATTGCATTTACTAGCCTATTTATTTTTCTCCTTTAATTATTTAACTATTTTCTCCTCCTCTCCTAAACTTTTTAATACTCACTATAAGATAAGGTGACTATTATGTTCCCATCCCACACCTTCAATCATTTTCCATATCCACATTTCCATTTCCTTTAGTCTTGTTATATCTTCTTTTCTTAGTGTCCATATTTCTGCTCCTAAATCAACATACTCCAGGTGTAACATTTCATTATCTCTTTATACTCCAAAACTCATTTTCCAAAGGCCTACATAAATATCTTCTCTTTCATTAAAACCTTTCTTAGACATTGCAATGGTTTATTTTGTGCGTCGCATATCTCTTGTGATCCAGCTTTCCAGCTATCTGAATTGCTCTGCCTGTTCTCCGAAATGTATCCACAGGTCAACGAATAAAAGTATTGTCAATATACAGATTACCATCACAACTTTCAACATTGCCGTCAGTGATATTTGTTACGGAATAGTTGTGAAGTAAAAAGTCCTTTGATTTACTGACGGTATTTTTCTCAGACGATGTTTCGTTCATGTTTTAAATGTTCCAAGATTTTACATACCTGCTTACACAATTGTGGACTTTTCATATCCATATACATTTCATAACCATTTAGTAGATTTCAACTTTTATTCATGCTACTATAATATTTTAATTTTTGGTAGCGTTATTGTCCTCGAAAAAAGCCAAAAATGTCAAATTTATAGTAGTGCTACTGCCTAAAATTCAAAGTAGAAATATGTTGTTGTTTGTTTATACCATTGACTTACCTGTAAAAAAAATTATATTTATATATATATGTTTAGATGATTCTACATTTTATGTATGTTAAAATAGTTTGTTCTTGTTAAGATTTGGCTTTTAAATTAAGTGTTTAATGACCTAATATTACAATAAAAGTTATATGAATAAATTAAACCATTTATACATCTACCATCACAATGTAAGAGGAATCAGGACAAAGACAAATATATTCTTGAACAACATTTTGGCCAGTAATTATGACATAGTAGCTGTCACAGAGACTAATTTACAGGATGACATATATACTGGTGAATTTTTTCCTAATAACTACAGTGTTTTTAGAAATGATAGAAATCTGGGTGTAACTGGGATGTGTTGTGGAGGAGGTGTTTTAATAGCAGTAAAGGCCACTTATTTATGTAAATGAGTTCATAAACTCAAAACTGCAGTTCCTGACTGTCAGAACATATTGATAAAAATATCAAATGTAGCAGGAAAATCATTGTATTTATGTACTGTGTATATTAGGCCTAAAGCATTCTTATTATCTTGTCAGTCTTTTTACGATATTTCACAAATTTGTAATTTGATTAATGATTCTTATTTCTTTTTTATAGGAGATTTTAATTTATCTGTATGTGGGATGAATTGTATTTTATTGTAAGGGGACAGACTATATAAAGGATTACAATTATTTTTGAATAGTCAAAACCTACATTTAAACAATAATATTATAAAATTTCAAAACAAAACTTTAGATTTAGTTGTTTAAAATGTGAGCAGTATTGAGGTGGCTCATTGTCCCTCCACTGGTTTGGGAGAATCCTTATCATCCTGCGATCGAGGTGGAATGTATATTATCTGCTCAACACTCCTGCAGGTCACACTCGTTGGACGAAGACTTTCTCCAGTTATATCGTAGTTTGGCTAATATTGACTGGTTACAGCTTTACCGTATACGTGATATTAACATTGCATGATTATTTTTACGAACAAATTTACGATGTAATTAAAGAGTAATATCCTCGAAAAAAGCCATTTTCTGTCTGATTCACCACCATATACGTTATTTCAGGTTTAAAATTAAAAGAAAAACGTTGCAGATATTTCAAACGTTTTGAGTGTCAAGTTTGTTTACACTATTCAAACAGTTAAGGTCGAACATTAAAAAAGATATTAAGTGGCGTGCGATAACTTTGCTCGTAAAGCAGAAAATAATATTTTAGGGGACAGCAAACAATTTTGGAAATTCATAAATAAGTAACAACAACAAAATGTGCCAATAAAAACATGATGGTAATGGAATTTAATGGTGTTAAATTGGATAGGGGTGGTTTAATATTTGACGGGTTTAAACAATATTTTAGTTCTGTGTACACAAATTACGCAGTAGAGCCTTAAGAGTTGAGATGGCAATGGAGAACACGCCCATGGTGAGGGCGGACTGTCTGACTCTGGACCAGATCACCGAACAAGATGTCACTTTTGCAATCAAAAAATTTAAATCTAAGGCAACCGCAGGTCCTGATTTATTACCTCAATACATTTTCAAAGGGTGTGCAGATATTTTAACTCAACCGTTACTTTATCTTTACAATTTAGTATTAAAATTAAGCATATTCCCATAATGGAATTAAGCATGTATAAAATTGGAAACTGTCTAAAATAACAGCTATATTAAAAGTGGGAACGAATCTGAAATAGAAAATCACAGACCTGTGGCTGTGTTATCTGCACCAGCTAAAATATTTGAAAGTAACGAGTGGCCCATAAAACCTTGACACTTTTAAACAGCTGTTTATAAATGGTTCATTTGTTTACAAATGTCATTGTTGTAGCATATGGCAATATAGGTTATGCCATTTAAGTAAACATGGATCAGTGTATGGTTCAACATCGTGCCTTTGTTACTGAAGTGTTTTAACAAAATAATGAGTTAGTTACAACTACACAACGACTTTTTCGTAACAATTTTCATGTTCCACATCATGGCCGTGTTCCCTGTCGGAACACCATTAATAAGTGGATTTGTAATTTTAGAAACATTGCACACGCATTAAAAAAGAAACCAACTGGTAGGCCTAGATCTGTTTGTACCCATGAGAATGTTGAAAGAATTTGTGAAGCAGTGTTTCAAAGTCCAAAACGTTCAGCCAAGAGGCAGTCCGTTGCATTAGCAGTTTCAAGAGCAAGTATACATCGAATTTTACATCTCGATTTGAACTTCCAGCCCTACAAGATACAGGTTGCAAAACCTAATGACACAGATTCTGGGTTTCGCATAACTTTCTGTCAAACGCTACTGCAACGCATTAATGAAGAAAACATATTGCAATATTTGATAATGTCTGACGAAGCCCATTTTGATTTGACAGGAAATGTTAACCCTCAGAATCGTTGTTACTGGTCAATAGATAATCCTAAAGAAATCCTTGCATAGCGAAAGAGTTACTGTGTGGTGTGGTGTTGCACGTCTTGAAGTAATTGGGCCATAATTTTTTGAAGATTACACCGGTGCAACAGTTTCTGTGAATGCAGAACAATGTGTTGACATGATTCAGAACTTCTTAATTCCCCAACTGAAAGAGCTAGATATTGAAATGGACTCTCTATGGTTCCAGCAAGATGGTGTAACAGAGCACATAGCCAATTTGTTTATGAATGTTTTACGAGACCTATTCCCAGGACATCTCATCTCTCGCTTTGGTGACGTCGCGTGGCCTGCACGATCACCCGATCTTTTTTTAGCTGTTTGTGATTTTAGGTGTGGGGTTTCTAAAAGGTGAAGTTTATGCTGCAAAATCTAACACCATTTTCGAGGTGAAGAACTGCATTAGGAATGAGGTTGCTGCAATACCGCTGCTATGATCCCTTGGGTATTGTGAAATTCGTTAAAATATTACAGACCTGTATGGAAATCGGAGGAATGCATGTGAGTGATATTGTATTCCATAAATAAAAGTAGGGTATTTAAGGGCACATTTTGGTAATTTAAAAAAATAAAAATCTAATTTGTAACATAGTCGTTTTATTTTAAAAACCGTTAGATTTTTATTTGCCACACAGTATATATAAATAGTTATCCAACTATTTTAGAAAGTACTTATAGTACATATCTTCTCATCAACATATTTACTTGCCAGGACGTTTTATTAACACAAATTTATTAATTTTACAAACTATGACTCCTTAGATTTGGACTCCTTACAAACTATTGCACAGATTAAGGCGACATATCTTGATCTGGCTAGGGCTTTTGATAGAGTTGATCATTTGACACTATTGAATAAATTGTACTTTTATGGGTTGTAAAATAATTTAATAAAAATTTTTTCATTCCTACTTAAAAAATCAAAACAGTTTGTCTTTTACAGAGTGTCTTATCATCCAATGTCATAGTACAATCAGGAGTACCACAGGGATCAAATTAAGATCCTTGCCTATGCACTATATTGATCAATGATTTGTGTGATCATGTAAATAAATAAATAAATGGTTTATTGCGTAGAACATAGTAAAAATATGCATTGCAATCGTCAAGTATTCATTATTGCTATTCGCTATTGTTTAGCCATTCATTCTTCCATCGAGATGAATGAACACACGCATTCATCTCATAAACCCACTCCGTAGCCTAACTCAATAAATTTCGCTAGGTCTCCCAGTTGTGTGCCATAAATTCGCCTAAGCTGTAGAATGCCTCTGCAATCAGCTTTGCTTTTAGACGAGATTTAAACGCCTTCAGCGTGGGGGCACTTTTAATTGAGTTTGGCAATTTGTTGACAAATTTTACTCCTGCCTGTACAGGCAGTCGCTCATAAACTACCGTTCTGTGCCTCCCAGAACGGTAGTCGCCCCTGCCTCTAGTGTCATAAGAGTGTATGTCGCAACCTCTTATAGCATAACATTTTGATTTGAAAAAGAGACAAGTTTCCAAGATGTAGAGGCAGGGTAATGTCAACAAATTCAGATTTTTGAATACTGGCTTACACGACTCTCTTTGTTTCAATTTTGCAATTGTTCGCAACGCTCTTTTTTTGAGGATGAAAACTCTTGAAAGGTTTGAGTTTGAGCATCCACCCCACACAGTCAGTCCGTAGGAGAGATGAGGGTAGATGATTCCGTAGTACGCCGTCATCAGAACCTGAGTCGGGCAGTACTCTGATAGTTTTCTCAAGACATATCTCAAGACATATGTGATTTGTCCTGTTATTTGTAGATGACTTAAGTGCAGTGAGTTGTTGGACATGTAGCGTAATTAATTGGTCGGTAGCGTAGTTGGTTCAATCCCAGCTTCATGTGCTAAAGGTTCTCAGTTCGATCCCAATCAGAGTCAATACATTTTGAGAAGGATCAGCTGATAACCACCGGCTGTTTATTTGTCATTGGGCTATTAATTAATGACACTTTCTAAGGAATAGTCGGCCTTAGATTATAACAATGACTACATTCGCTTATATACACTCATCACATTCATTCGAAATCCATATTCGCCCATATCTTGACGATCGGCGTCTTATGAATAAATAAATAAAAATAAATAAATAAATAAGTATGCGTTAGAGAGTCTGAGCATGAGGAGGCAGGTCTTGGGCCCTGGGGCCTGGAGCGGAGTCGGGTGGATGACGCTTACTGCATGGGTGTCCTAGCTAGATTATCACGTGCCAAGCTACAACAGATGTGTCTCGCAAAGTGACACGATCGTTCTTTCCTCTGTTGCGGATGATCAGGAGTTATAATTCGATGCTTATAAATGGAGACGACATTGATGTTAATTTTCATAGTTTGAACGTTTCTAGAATAAATATTTTTCCTTGTTGCCATGTAAATATAAATAGTCCTATCCTGTGTACAAAGTATAATTTTTCTCTTACCATATTTATTTATTTATCTTTAAAACTGTTATTTATGCAAGCTATGTAGGCTAATTTATTGTTTATTGTTAGTTATATATTTATTGTTATTAAATTTGTTATTAGTTTTTATTACACTTATTTATTTGTTGTTTTTATTTATTATTATTGATATTATATTATTGTTGCAAATTGGTGCTGAAGAAGTATTGAAGACTAATGGACGACTAAGCTCGGGCCACTATTAAATTGTTATAATGTAAAATGATATAATGCAATTAGGTTATAACCTGTTTTATAGCACGAAAATAAAATATAATAAAATACACTGATATCAAGATTGGCTAACTTGTGGTTGAACATTTTTCAAAGGACAAAGATCATATTAATTTCAATATTTTTGAGCTTTTGCATAATCTTACGTGCTTGAAATGATCAACTGTACTGTAAAATTTGTATAAGAACACTGGCACGCTTCTCGCCGTTGACTTTAGTTATTTTTCAAATCAATGAATATAGTATTTGTATGGGGATTGTATATTTTGACTTTTTCAAAACATGAAGTGATTTTTGGTTTTAAAAGAAAAATGTTTTTGACTAACTTTCCTATCTAAGTAGACGTCTTTTTAAATAGTATTTTTGTTGATGCAGTATCAAGTAATTAAAAGACAAGTTTCTTTGTGATTATAGGGACGTGTAAGGTTGTCCATTCTTGCTTCCATTGTCAACTGTTTCTCACTGGTGTTCACAGGATACTGCGGGTCCCACCTGCGCACTCCTGGGGTTAGAGTCGGCGACTAACGATTATTTGCGGCAGCCCCTGCCACTAACAAACGAGTCATACACACGAAACAAGGTCTTCCCGTGCATATTTTATTTTATATATTCGTGTTATTTTAAACAGTAGAGAACTTTGGTCAGATAAAATTATCTGAAGTTGGTAATATTGTCTTAGAAAAAAAGGAAAGATTTAAAACCATAACTGCCACAAAGAATCGCAGTAAGCTGGAAAGAAAGCGTCTTAGAAGAAGTTAGGGTCTAGCTAATGATATGCGACATAGCTATGATGATCCTACTCTCAGTTTCACCTCATAAACACGATCTTGTCGCCTCTTGCAACCGGCTCCGTGTTACTTGCGCACGTCTCAGAAGAAGTTAGGGTCTAGCTAATGGTATGCGACATAGCTATGATGATCCTACTCTCAGTTTCACCTCATAAACACGATCTTGTCGCCTCTTGCAACCGGCTCCTTGTTACTTGCGCACAACCCTTCTACCTAAGGTCCGGAAGGTACTATATACTAGCGCACTTGATATGTTAGTGACCCGGTGCAACGATGTTCAGCACCTACCCTAAATTCCCAAAAGGGCTCCCAACCCCTCGCCGTAAATGCGCATTTGACCCAGTATGTACCTGAGTCCTCAGCATCCATCATAATAGCTCTGAAATTATGACTTATGTCTTTCATAACTATCCACTCATATACAATTTTAGAGGTTGTCAGTACAGAATTGATTTGTCTCTTGGTAGATGCCTCCTGTGTTGAGTCTGTTAGTATCAATATTTTATAGTATTATTTTTTATAGATTTGAATAAGACCTTATATATAATTAGCATAGGTTTTAAATCATTGTTTTGCAATTCAGCCATTAGGGTAGGTCGAGTTACTTTCAAATTTTATTTTAAGTTTCTTAGAGACCAAAAATCATAATGGAAACTGCTTTTATGAATGAATATTATATACAGCCTATAAATGTATCTGTCAGTACGATAACTTTTGAAAAAAGGGTAAAATTAAAATAAAATTGGCTGGTAAAGTCAATCATGTTAATATCTCACTCGAGTTTCGGTAACCAATGAAATTAAGCCAACGCTATCCTATATTTGAATTTTGAATATTAAAAATGGGGGGAGGGGTTGCTATTTAACATCCTCGTCATACCCCAACCTTCAGAATCATCCTTGCTAGTTGCGGGCCCTGCGGGATGACCAAAAGACCCCTGTCTTCTGTTCTGGCCGTGTTTATTTTCCCTCTACACTGCTTACACCACAATAACGGGCGTGAATCTGAGTTTGTATAATGCTTTCAATTGAAAATCAACTAACTAATTTACTGTATACTCATAGACATAATTATAAAGTACGACGTTTGAATTACTATTTAAATATTTTAATAGTCAATTGAACTGAATGTTTTGTATATATTATTTAAATTAATGTGATAGAGTCAACAGATATTCATAATTTAATCAATGTGGCATTGTGATTTTATATAAGCGAATAAATCTTAGTTTAAAACAAAAAGTTAAAGTTATCTTTGCTTAACAAATTTGAGAATAATAAATAATTTTTAATGTGAATAGGAAAAAATGGTAATGGTCACAGTTATTTCGTATATTTCACATAAAGGTAATCATGATGTATGTTGATAACCATAGGCTATGCAATGCGCAAAACTTAACATTTATTTTATGACAAATTCATTACGCTGTAGTAATTTAAGCCTCATGAAATTAAATTACAGTAAGATAGAATCAAATTACATATATTTTTATTAGTTAAAATTCATTTGTACTGAGATTTAAACGTTTATGGTCTGGACATAACTACAAGACCTGACTCAGTAGCAGTCGCACTCGCCCCTCAATACTGTGTCTCGTCTACGTAATACATACTCTATAGACATTTAAATATATCTTTGTCGCTTCAATGTCCTCCTGCTACGCGGGTTAAATCTTCATTAATGTTCACCTGCTATGTTTGCTTATTGTTACTCATTAATATTGTATTTCATTATTACTGTTATCATTGTGGATATTTGAACTTGTTATTTTGTTCATATCTTTATCTGGCTTGTAAATGTTTTTGCTATAATTTTGAACTACTGTATTGTTATCATTTCTCTTGTTAGGGTTTGTTGTCGTAGCCCTTTGCATGTTGCTGTTTTCTTTTAATTTATTTCAGATATATATTGTGCATATCTTTGGTACGATATAACGAAAACCGTGCTGTTTAGGTTTAGAAGAACATAATAGTCAGTTTTATCATAGGCCCTATTAATATCTCTTTTGCAACCCCTCTACACACAGAAACAGTTTCTAATGACCTTATCATCTATTATCTGAGTTTACCTTTATAAAACGATCTTGCCGCCTCTTGCAGCCGCCGTGTACAGAGAAGAAGTTTCTAATAATCTTATCATCTATTATCTCAGTTTACCTATATAAAACGATCTTGCCGCCTCTTGCAGCCCCCCCCCACCCGTATACACAGAAACAGTTTCTAATTACCTTATCATCTATTATCTCAGTTTACCTTTATAAAACGATCTTGTCGCCTCTTGCAGCCCCCCCCCCACCCGTATACACAGAAAAAGTTTCTAATTACCTTATCATCTATTATCTCAGTTTACCTTTATAAAACGATCTTGTCGCCTCTTGCAGCCCCCCCCCCCACCCGTATACACAGAAACATTTTCTAATTACCTCATCATATCTTCTCTCAGTTTACCTTTATAAAACGATCTTGTCGCCTCTTGCAGCCCCCCCCACCCGTATACACAGAAACAGTTTCTAATTACCTTATCATCTATTATCTCAGTTTACCTTTATAAAACGATCTTGTCGCCTCTTGCAGCCCCCCCTCCCGTATACACAGAAACAGTTTCTACTTACCTTATCATCTATTATCTCAGTTTACCTTTATAAAACGATCTTGTCGCCTCTTGCAGCCCCCCCCCACCCGTATACACAGAAACAGTTTCTAATTACCTTATCATCTATTATCTCAGTTTACCTTTATAAAACGATCTTGTCGCCTCTTGCAGCACCCCCCACCCCCACCCGTATACACAGAAACATTTTCTAATTACCTCATCATATCTTCTCTCAGTTTACCTTTATAAAACGATCTTGCAGCCTCTTGCAGCCCCCCCCCCCCACCCGTATACACAGAAACAGTTTCTAATTACCTTATCATCTATTATCTCAGTTTACCTTTATAAAACGATCTTGTCGCCTCTTGCAGCCCCCCCCTCCCGTATACACAGAAACAGTTTCTAATTACCTTATCATCTATTATCTCAGTTTACCTTTATAAAACGATCTTGTCGCCTCTTGCAGCCCCCCCCCACCCGTATACACAGAAACAGTTTCTAATTACCTTATTATCTATTATCTCAGTTTACCTTTATAAAACGATCATGTCGCCTCTTGCAGCCCCCCCCCCACCCGTATACACAGAAACAGTTTCTAATTACCTTATCATCTATTATCTCAGTTTACCTTTATAAAACGATCATGTCGCCTCTTGCAGCCCCCCCCCCCCCCACCCGTATACACAGAAACAGTTTCTAATTACCTTATCATCTATTATCTCAGTTTACCTTTATAAAACGATCTTGTCGCCTCTTGCAGCCCCCCCCCCCACCCGTATACACAGAAACAGTTTCTAATTACCTTATCATCTATTATCTCAGTTTACCTTTATAAAACGATCATGTCGCCTCTTGCAGCCCCCCCCCCCACCCGTATACACAGAAACATTTTCTAATTACCTTATCATCTATTATCTCAGTTTACCTTTATAAAACAATCTAGTCGCCTCTTGCAGCCCCCCCACCCGTATACACAGAAACAGTTTCTAATTACCTTATCATCTATTATCTGAGTTTATCTCTATAAAACGGTCTTGTCGCCTCTTGCAGCCCCCCCCACCCCACCCGTATACACAGAAACAGTTTCTAATTACCTTATCATCTATTATCTCAGTTTACCTTTATAAAACGATCATGTCGCCTCTTGCAGCCCCCCCCCCCCCACCCGTATACACAGAAACATTTTCTAATTACCTTATCATCTATTATCTCAGTTTACCTTTATAAAACAATCTAGTCGCCTCTTGCAGCCCCCCCACCCGTATACACAGAAACAGTTTCTAATTACCTTATCATCTATTATCTGAGTTTATCTCTATAAAACGGTCTTGTCGCCTCTTGCAGCCCCCCCCCCCCCACCCGTATACACAGAAACATTTTCTAATTACCTTATCATCTATTATCTCAGTTTACCTTTATAAAACAATCTAGTCGCCTCTTGCAGCCCCCCCACCCGTATACACAGAAACATTTTCTAATTACCTTATCATCTATTATCTCAGTTTACCTTTATAAAACAATCTAGTCGCCTCTTGCATTCCCCCCACCCGTATACACAGACATAGTTTCTAATGACCTTATCTTATATTATCTCAGTTTACCTTTATAAAACGATCTTGTCGCCTCTTGCAGCCCCCCCCCCCCCCACCCGTATACACAGAAACAGTTTCTAATTACCTTATCATCTATTATCTCAGTTTAACTTTATAAAACGATCTTGTCACCTCTCGTAACCCCCTATATACAGAAACAGTTTCTAACGACCTTAACATATATTCGCTCAGTTCACCCTTTCAAAACAGCCTTTTAGTCTTTTGCAACCCCCCCGCTACTGAAACAGTTTCTAACGACCTTATCATATCTTATCTCAGTTTACCTTTATAAAACGACCTTTCCGCCTTTTGCAACCCCTCTGCACACCACAGAAACAGTTACCTTATCATATCCTCTCTCAGGTTACCCTTATAAAAGATCTTGTCGCACACCATACACAACATATATCCATAGCCTATGTAATACATTTATTGTATTTTATTCTCTGAAATTAGTGCAAGTCTTTATTTTGGCCCACGAATTTCATCCTACCTTGGTGAAATTTTAAGGATTTTAATGCGATATGTAGTCTTTAGCATGAAAAGAATTGTTTGTTATAAATAATAATTTTAATATATACTTCATTTAACTGTTTCATAGATAGGGGTGATGATACAGCTCCTCGGGTCAGCTCCATCTTTTACAATGTTAAGGAACTGCTGGCGGGAAGCTTTAAACTGCGCACCAATTAACACTCATAACGCGTAGACCTGAGCCTCAAAACGACAATAAAAGTCTCTCCAAGACAAGAAAATGGTAAGTATTACCTAAACGGTCGAAGTCCAGAATTAAGATCTTAACGTCTATTATGCATTTAAATCAGTAATGAAAGCCAATATAATTAAACATAAAAAATAGCCTAAAATAGTAATAAAATAATAAATAACATATAATTAAATGAGATTAATAAATAAATTCTAATATGAATCAAAAACCTCAATAATTATATATACACGGATTATATTCCTATAACTCGGGTATATATATATATTTTAAGGTATTTTCAAATGCCACCAACTTAGTTTGGGTACGATGAATAGGTGGTTTATCAATATTACACGTTGTACAGTGGGTCCTCGTTTTGTACAGGTTGTCATAAATGTAGGTATAGGCCTGGTCTTGGAGACTAAGGGAACAAATAGAGTATATTTTTAACAACCAACAAATAGTTCCTATTTTTAATATTGAACTATTAACGAGAACAGTTAAACTTAACAAGTGAACAATGATTGAAGAACAATAATGGATATCCTACCTGCAATACCTGCAGCATACATAAAATACCTACAATATTATGTATCTTGTGAATGATTAGTAAGTTATACGAGTTACATATAAAACAATAAACAATTATATATAGGCTATATATATATATATTCAATAGTCAAGATTAACTTGAAAAACTTGTTTAACATAGTAAACGTAAATGTTCCTTTATTGTCTATAGAACAAATTAAAAAATAAGATAAAATTGGTAATACCAACTTCCTAACAAGTGTGTTACGTGTTTAGAAGTTACAATTAAGAGAAAGGCACAAAAAATAAATGTATCATAAGTAGAACTACAGGAGAGCACAACTATTGTGATCGATTCTTAATAAGGGGCGTTTACCTTATTTTAAAAACCGAAATCGATCGCCAAAGATTTGTACTATTTTGCTCTTATATTATATTTGAATTTTGCTGTATAGCATTCTTCATTTACGTGACTTGATTGTAAATATTTCAGTCTATTTAGCCAAACGAGTACAAAACGCTTTGCTGTGTATTAAAAAACAACACTTTTGTAGCTTATGGTTTATTTTTCGTTTCATCTGATAAAAATCTTATTGAAAATGCAAGAGTAATTGAAAATTAAAAAAAATTATTTTATAATTTGAATCAGGACACTTTTCTGTTTTATAAAACTCAATTTTAACCACTTTAAATAAAAAGTGTCAAAATATTTAAACTCTGAGTTAGGCCTGAGCATATTTATTGCTTTCTGGTAGGCAGATACTAAAACAAAATGCAAGTATTGATTACAATGTAGTAATTATGAAAAATATACAGAAATATATGCATTATCTTTGGATATAGTTGTTCCAAGATTCCTGGAAGTATTTAAAATTGCATCGAAACAAATCAGAAAAATCTAAACAATTCCAATCTAAACCAGGGAACTGCAATTGATTTGTTCGAATTTGTTTCGGCATTCCTAACCACTTTTTTAAGGACTCTCAAATTTGGCTCACTCTGGAGTCAAAGAACTCAGATTGATAAACCCGGTAGCTGTTTAGCTTATGTGTTGGTAAAAAAGGTGTTCATACTACAAAAAACAGTTCTTTAACTTTACACAAAACATCCATTTCCACAGCATAACACCAAGAACAAACTAAAATATCAACACTATTTTATTTATTTCAGAAATTTAATGTAGTATATGTTACATTATTCACCCTATCTACTGATTCGAAGTGTTTTAATATTTTAAAATATATATGTAGAACGAACCATTGCTAGTGTCAACTAATGGTGCCCCAATCAATGTAGAATGAACCTTTGCCAATTTCAACTAATAGTGCCCCAATCAATGTAGAAAGAACCCTTGCCAATGTCAACTAATAGTGCCCCAATCAATGTAGAATGAACCTTTGCCAATGTCAACTAATAGTGCCCCAATCAACGTAGAATGAACCTTTGCTAATGTCAACTAATAGTGCCCCAATCAACGTAGAATGAACCTTTGCCAATGTCAACTAATAGTGCCCCAATCAACGTAGAATGAACCTTTGCTAATGTCAACTAATAGTGCCCCAATCAATGTAGAATGAACCTTTGCCAATGTCAACTAATAGTGCCCCAATCAACGTAGAATGAACCTTTGCTAATGTCAACTAATAGTGCCCCAATCAACGTAGAATGAACCTTTGCCAATGTCAACTAATAGTGCCCCAATCAACGTTGAATGAACCTTTGCTAATGTCAACTAATAGTGCCCCAATCAATGTAGAATGAACCTTTGCCAATGTCAACTAATAGTGCCCTAATCAACGTAGAATGAACCTTTGCTAATGTCAACTAATAGTGCCCCAATCAATGTAGAATGAACCTTTGCCAATGTCATCTAATAGCGTCACAATTAATGTAGAACGAAACTTTGCTAATGTGAACTAATAGTGCCTCAATCAATGTAGAATGAACCTTTGCTAATGTCAACTAATAATGCCCCAATCAATGTAGAATGAACTTTGCCAATATCAAATAATAGTGCCCCAATCAATGTAGAATGAACCTTTGCTAATGTCAACTAATAGTGCCCCAATCAATGTAGAATGAACCTTTGCTAATGTCAACTAATAGTGCCCCAATCAATGTAGAATGAACCTTTGCTAATGTCAATTAATAGTGCCCCAATCAATGTAGACTGAACCTTTGCTAATGTCAACTAATAGTGCCCCAAACAAAGTAGAATAAGCCTATGCCAATATCAACTAATAGTGCCCCAATCAATGTAGAATGAACCTTTGCTAATGTCAACTAATAGTGCCCCAAACATAGTAGAATAAGCCTATGCTAATGTCAACTAATAGTGCCCCAATCAGTGTCGAATTAACCTTCGCTTATGTCAATTAATAATGCCCCAATCAATGTAGAATGAACCTTTGCTAATGTCAACTAATAGTGCCCCAATCAATGTAGAATGAACCTTTGCTAATGTCAACTAATAGTGCCCCAATCAATGTAGAATGAACCTTTGCCAATGTCAACTAATAGTGCCCCAATCAATGTTGAATGAACCTTTGCCAATGTCAACTAATAGTGCCCCAATCAATGTAGAATAAACCTTTGCCAATGTCAACTAATAGTGCCCCAATCAATGTAGAATGAACCTTTGCCAATGTCAACTAATAGTGCCCCAATCAATGTAGAATGAACCTTTGCTAATATCAACTAATAGTGCCCCAATCAAAGTAGAATGAACCTTTGCTAATGTCAACTAATAGTGCCCCAATCAAAGTAGAATAAGCCTATTTTAATGTCAACTAATAGTGCTCCAATCAATGTAGAATGAACCTTTGCTAATGTCAACTAATAGTGCCCCAATCAATGTAGAATGAACCTTTGCCAATGTCAACTAATAGTGCCCCAATCAATGTAGAATGAACCTTTGCCAATGTCAACTAATAGTGCCCCAATCAATGTAGAATGAACTTTGCCAATATCAACTAATAGTGCCCCAATCAACGTAGAATGAACCTTTGCTAATGTCAACTAATAGTGCCCCAATCAAAGTAGAATAAGCCTATTTTAATGTCAACTAATAGTGCCGCAATCAAAGTAGAATAAGCCTATGCTAATGTCAACTAATAGTGCCCCAATCAGTGTCGAACGAACCTTCGCTTATGTCAATTAATAGTGCCCCAATCAATGTAGAATGAACCTTTGCTAATGTCAACTAATAGTGTCTCAATCGATGTAGAATGAACCTTGCTCATATCAACTAATAGTACTCCAATCAGTGTAGAATGAACCTTTGCTAATGTGAACTAATAGTGCCTCAATCAATGTCGAACGAACCTATGCTAATATGAACTAATAGTCCCCAAATCAGTGTCGAACGAACCTTTGCTAATGTGTACTAATAGTGCCCCAATCAATGTAGAATGAACCTTTGCTAATGTGAACTAATTGTGCCTCAATCAGTGTCGAACAAACCTTTGCTAATGTGAACTAATAGTCCCCCAATCAGTGTAGAACGAACCTTTGCTAATATGAACTAATAGTGCCTCAATCAATGTAGAATGAACCTTTGCTAATGTGAACTAATAGTGCCCCAATCAATGTAGAATGAACCTTTGCTAATGTCAACTAATTGTGCCTCAATCAGTGTCGAATAAACCTTTGCTAATGTCAACTAATAATGCCCCAATCAGTGTCGAAAGAACCTTTGCTAATGTCAACTTATTGTGCCTCAATCAGTGTCGAACGAACCTTTGCTAATGTGAACAAATAGTGCCCCAATCAATGTAGAATGAACCTTTGCCAATGTCAACTAATAGTGCCCCAATCAATGTAGAATGAACCTTTGCCAATGTCAACTAATAGTGCCCCAATCAATGTAGAATGAACCTTTGCCAATGTCAACTAATAGTGCCCCAATCAATGTAGAATAAACCTTTGCCAATGTCAACTAATAGTGCCCTAATCAATGTAGAATGAACTTTGCCAATATCAACTAATAGTGCCCTAATCAACGTAGAATGAACCTTTGATAATGTCAACTAATAGTGCCCCAATCAAAGTAGAATAAGCCTATTTTAATGTCAACTAATAGTGCCCCAATCAGTGTCGAATGAACCTTCGCTTATGTCAATTAATAGTGCCCCAATCAATGTAGAATGAACCTTTGCCAATGTCAACTAATAGTGCCCCAATCAAAGTAGAATAAGCCTATGTTAATGTCAACTAATAGTGCCCCAATCAGTGTCGAATGAACCTTCGCTTATGTCAATTAATAGTGCCCCAGTCAATGTAGAATGAACCTTTGCCAATGTCAACTAATAGTGCCCCAATCAATGTAGAATGAACCTTTGCCAATGTCAACAAATAGTGCCCCAATCAATGTAGAATGAACCTTTGCCAATGTCAACTAATAGTGCCCCAATCAATGTAGAATGAACTTTGCCAATATCAACTAATAGTGCCCCAATCAATGTAGAATGAACCTTTGCTAATATCAACTAATAGTGCCCCAATCAAAGTAGAATAAGCCTATGCTAATGTCAACTAATAGTGCCCCAATCAATGTAGAATGAACCTTTGCTAATGTCAACTAATAGTGCCCCAATCAATGTAGAATGAACCTTTGCCAATGTCAACTAATAGTGCCCCAATCAATGTAGAATGAACCTTTGCCAATGTCAACTAATAGTGCCCCAATCAATGTAGAATGAACTTTGCCAATATCAACTAATAGTGCCCCAATCAACGTAGAATGAACCTTTGCTAATGTCAACTAATAGTGCCCCAATCAAAGTAGAATAAGCCTATTTTTATGTCAACTAATAGTGCCCCAATCAGTGTCGAATGAACCTTTGCTTATGTCAATTAATAGTGCCCCAATCAATGTAGAATGAACCTTTGCTAATGTCAACTAATAGTGTCTCAATCGATGTAGAATGAACCTTGCTCATATCAACTAATAGTACTCCAATCAGTGTAGAATGAACTTTGCTAATGTGAACTAATTGTGCCTTAATCAGTGTCGAACGAACTCTTGCTAATGTGAACTAATAGTGCCCAAATCAGTGTCGAACGAACCTTTGCTAATGTGAACTAATAGTGCCCCAATCAGTGTCGAACGAACCTTTGCTAATGTGAACTAATTGTGGCTCAATCAGTGTCGAACGAACCTTTGCTAATGTGAACTAATAGTGCCCCAATCAGTGTCGAACGAACCTTTGCTAATGTGAACTAAAAGTGCCCCAATCAATGTAGAATGAACCTTTGCCAATGTGAACTAATAGTGCCCCAATCAATGTGGAATGAACCTTTGCTAATGTCAACTAATTGTGCCTCAATCAGTGTCGAATAAACCTTTGCTAATGTCAACTAATAATGCCCCAATCAGTGTCGAACGAACCTTTGCTAATGTCAACTAATTGTGCCTCAATCAGTGTCGAACCAACCTTTGCTAATGTGAACAAATAGTGCCCCAATCAGTGTCGAACGAACCTTTGCTAATGTGAACTAATAGTTACCCAATCAATGTAGAATGAACCTTTGCCAATGTGAACTAATAGTGCCACAATCAATATAGAATGAACCTTTGATAGTAGTTTACATATAGTTTATAGTTAGAATATTATGTTTCTTATTACTGTTAGATTTTATTTGTTGTTAATTGTATCGTTATTTATTTGGATTATACATATGTTACATGCACTTAGTTGATTTAATTTGTTTTTTGTTTTTATTTATTTATTGAATTGTATATAGTCTATATAGTACTTAATATTGTTTATTTACTGCCGATTTATTGTATATTTATTTTATATAGTTATGTATATTATTTATTTATTTCCATTGTGTTAAAATTTAATGCTAAAAGGCCCACGAGGAGTTAGGACTACCAATCGTGATCTAGGAGGATTTTTTAAACAATTAAAAAATTAAATATCAAAACTCATTAAAAAAAATTAGGACTACTGATATAAAAAAATTGGTTTTTATAATGAATAGCAAATGTTATTTGGTTTCCTTTAACTATGTTTCCTTGGTGTTTGTTACTTTGTTTATTTATTTTTGTTTTGTTTGTTAGTTACTTTAAGGCTTTAAGATATAACAAAGATATTTCATTATCATAAAATTAGTTGTCTCTAAAATAGCTATATGCTAGAGGGATTAAAAAACTGCAATGTAATATTAAAAAATAATAAATTATTTTGAATTTGAATTTGAACCTTTGGTAATGTCAACTAATAGTGCCCCAATGTAGAATGAACCTTTGCTAATGTAAACTAATAGTGTCTCAATCGATGTAGAATGAACCTTTGCTAATGTGAACAAATAGTGTTCCAATTAGTGTAAAACGAACCTTTGCTAATGTCAACTAATAGTGCCCCAATCAATGTAAAACGAACCTTTGCTAATGTGAACAAATTGTACCCCAATCAATGTAAAACGAACCTTTGCTAATGTGTACTATTAGTTCCTCAATCAATGTAGAATGAAAATTTGCTAATGTAAACAAATAGTGCCCCAATCAATGTAGAATGAACCTTTGCTAATGTAAACAAATAGTTGCCCAATCAATGTAGAATGAACCTTTGCTAATGTAAACAAATAGTGCCCCAATCAATGTAGAATGAACCTTTGCTAATGTGTACCATTAGTGTCTCAATCAATGTAGAATGAACCTTTGCTAATGTGAACAAATGGTGGCCCAATCAATGTAAAACGAACCTTTGCTAATTTGAACTAATAGTGCCTCAATCAATGTAGAATGAACCTTTGCTAATGTAAACAAATAGTGCCCCAATCAACGTAGAATGAACCTTTGCTAATGTGTACTATTATTTCCTCAATCAATGTAGAATGAACCTTTGCTAATGTGTACTATTAGTGTCTCAATCAATGTAGAATGAACCTTTGCTATTGTGAACAAATGGTGCCACAATCAATGTAAAACGAACCTTTGCTAATGTGAACTAATAGTGCCTCAATCAATGTAGAATGAATAAGAATAAGAATAAGAATATATTTATTTTCTCGAAATATATACATAAAATACATATAATTACATTCAAAAGGTTTCTTCTTAATTCTCTGTTAACAAAATAAAACTTATACTACTAGAACAAAACCTTTCATAAATTACATATTTCAAGAAAATACTAGGACCTCCTAAGGCAATGCCTGTTTTAGAGGTTCCTTCTTTTTAAATAAATCTTAGTATGCGCATGAGCAAATAATATTAATTTAAAATAAAAAATCCCAATTCTTCAAAATATAAACACTAATATAAAAACATAAATAGCTTAAACCTTAACTCTAAATTTAATGTTATCCTAACCCTAACAGTATAGCTATATAATACAATAATAGGAAACAAAATAAAAATGAAACAATTTATGACTAACCAAATATCAGGCTTGGGACTAATGATTAAAAATAATTAACGATTAAGTTCAATCGTTAGTTTTTCTGTTAACTTTACAACTTAATCGTTAGTTTTGGGGTGTTTAACTTTTAACTTTAACTAGTGAACCTTTGCTAATGTAAACAAATAGTGCCCCAATCAATGTAGAATGAACCTTTGCTAATGTGTACTATTAGTGTCTCAATCAATGTAGAATGAACCTTTGCTAATGTGAACAAATGGTGCCACAATCAATGTAAAACGAACCTTTGCTAATGTGAACTAATAGTGCCTCAATCAATGTAGAATGAACCTTTGCCAATGTCAACTAATAGTGCCCCAATCAATGTAGAATGAACCTTTGCTAATGTGTACTATTAGTTCGTCAATCAATGTAGAATGAACCTTTGCTAATGTGTACTATTAGTGTCTCAATCAATGTAGAATGAACCTTTGCTAATGTGAACAAATGGTGCCCCAATCAATGTAAAACGAACCTTTGCTAATGTGAACTAATAGTGCCTCAATCAATGTAGAATGAACCTTTGCTAATGTAAACAAATAGTGCCCCAATCAATGTAGAATGAACCTTTGCTAATGTCATCTAATAGCGTCCCAATTAGTGTAGAAAGAAACTTTGCTAATGTGAACTAATAGTGCCTCAATCAATGTAGAATGAACCTTTGCTAATGTGTACTATTAGTTCCTCAATCAATGTAGAATGAACCTTTGCTAATGGTTACTATTAGTTTCTCAATCAATGTAGAACGAACCTTTGCTAATGTGAACTAATAGTGCCCTAATCAACGTAGAATGTACCTTTGCTAATGTCATCTAATAGCGTCCCAATTAGTGTAGAACGAACCTTTGCTAATGTGAACTAATATTCCTCAATCAATGTAGATTGAACCTTTTCTTATGTAATCAATTAGTGCCCCATCAATGTAGAATGAACCTTTGCTAATGTAAACAAATAGTGCCCCAATTAATGTAGAATGAACCTTTGCTAATGTAAACAAATAGTGCCCCTATCAATGTAGAATGAACCTTTGCTAATGTAAACAAATATTGCCCCTATCAATGTAGAATGAACCTTTGCTAATGTAAACAAATAGTGCCCCAATCAATGTAGAATGAACCTTTGCTAATGTAAACAAATAGTGCCCCAATCAATGTAGAATGAACCTTTTCTAATGTGTACTATTAGTTCCTCAATCAATGTAGAATGAACCTTTGCTAACGTAAACAAATAGTGCCCAATCAATGTAGAATGAACCTTTGCTAATGTAAACAAATAGTGCCCCAATCAATGTAGAATGAACCTTTGCTAATGTAAACAAATAGTGCCCCAATCAATGTAGAATGAACCTTTGCTAATGTAAACAAATAGTGCCCCAATCAATGTAGAATGAACCTTTGCTAATTTAAACAAATAGTGCCCCAATCAATGTAGAATGAACCTTTGCTAATGTGTACTATTAGTTCGTCAATCAATGTAGAATGAATCTTTGCTAATGTAAACAAATAGTGCCCCAATCAATGTAGAATGAACCTTTGCTAATGTAAACTAATAGTTCCTCAATCAATGTAGAATGAACCTTTGCTAATGTAAACAAATAGTGCCCCAATCAATGTAGAATGAACCTTTGCTAATGACATCTAATAGCGTCCCAATTAGTGTAGAACGAAACTTTGCTAATGTGAACTAATAGTGCCTCAATCAATGTAGAATGAACCTTTGCTAATGTAAACAAATAGTGCCCAAATCAATGTAGAATGAACCTTTGCTAATGTGTACTATTAGTTCCTCAATCAATGTAGAATGAACCTTCGCTAATGTGTAATATTAGTTGCTCAATCAATGTAGAATGAATCTTTGCTAATGTCATCTAATAGCGTCCCAATTAGTGAAGAACGAACCTTTGCTAATATGAACTAATAGTCCCCCAATCAATGTAGAACGAACCTATGCTAATATGAACTAATAGCGTCCCAATTAGTGTACAACGAAACTTTGCTAATGTGAACTAATAGTGCCCCAATCAATGTAGAATGAACCTTTGCTAACTGCTCAGGCTCGGATTGCCCATATGGCCAACCTTGGCCAAGGTCTACTTGTAGGATGCAAGCTTGCGTGGGGGTAGGTTGCGAGGGGGGTAGGTTGCGAGGGGGGTAGGTTGCGAGGGGGGTAGGTTGCGAGGGGGGTAGGTTGTGAGGAGGGTAGGTTGCGAGGGGGGTAGGTTGCGAGGGGGGTAGGTTGCGAGGGGGGTAGGTTGTGAGGAGGGTAGGTTGCGAGGGAGGTAGGTTGCGGGAAACCTAGCACTATTTTATTTTTTGCCTAGGCTAAAGCCTGAAAGAAGAACTTTTAAAACGATGTACGCCTGCATATTTTGATTGTCAGAAGAAATATCATAATAATAGGCTACAGTGTTTTTAAGTAGTATGTTGTGTTTTATTTAAAACATGTTTTTTGTCCATAGTCAATATCTGCGAACTACAAATTGCAAGAATTTGCTTTTTATTTATTCTGGAAATTTAATCTCTTTTATTGCGTGATTGATATAAATTATTGGGTAATTAATAAGTTTAGCTACCCAATCTAACATTTATATATTTTTTAAGTTATCAAATTAAAACCTTTTTCATATCATATTAGCCTAAAAATGCATGTTTAAATTAGGATTGGAAACAGACAAATATTTCTGAAAGCAATCAGTTTAAGTTTTAAGTTTAAGTTTAAGTTCCTGTAATTTCGACGAAAACGAAAAGTGAACTAATACCATTTTCAGAGGTATTTTTCAAGTTTATTGACGTATTTATTCATACATTCTTGACCTATAACTTAACTAATTTTGTTAACCAAACTTAACCCAAAATAGGATTTTCAAACCCTTATATATAATGAAATAAATTGATTTTACGGTTATTTATCTTTTCTAACTCTAAATTTGTGCTAAATTTTAGTAGGGCTATAAAAAAGTTGTTAAGTTGACATCTTTAAAAATGTGAAAATACCAGATAGAGTAGGAACACTTCATAAATACCGACCATTTAATTGGAAAATAGTTAAAAATTAATTTAAAATGAATAAAACCGTGTTTACAGCTAAAATAGCACCATATAAGCTATAAAATGAGCAGGTGTTTTAGGCATAGCCTATATGTGAAAAAAATGTATCACCCCTTGACCTCACGGAATGGGGCGTAAATAGCTGCTAATACGGGCCTAGAGCTACGCAGGACCTATATTATTTATTTATTTTTATTTGCAATGCTTCAAAACAGCAAACAATGCCAATAACATTGAAACACTTGATAGGCTAACAATGGTAAATTTTGCATGCAAAAAAATAGTTCAGCGATGCACTTCACTAGGTTTTATATCAGTCCTCTAAAGCAAATATAGCAATAAATGTAATCTTTAATGATTGAACTAAAATTAAATTTTAATAACAAACATTTTTAACCTTATTTTAATGATTATTACTGTTTAGCTAATTGAAAATAAATGATATTTAAAAATGAATAAATAACATTAAAAATTAACAACAATTAATTAATAAATGGTCAACAATAATATTAAAAACAATAAGAAACAACTAAAACAATAATATTAACAACAATATGAAAAGAACTAAATATATTCAGAAAACAACCAACAATTAAACCATGTTTCTAAATATTAGGAAGGAATGTGTGGCCTATATTATTATTCATCCACAAACGCAAAAAGAAACTTTCAAAATATATGTTTAACTTTAAAACTCCAAAGTTAATCTTTGACACAAGGTAGTAAATTTGTCTTGTAGGCTACTTCTCCAATGAACAATTGAAAATATCTATTATTGGTAAAAAAAAACATATAGTATAGATATATTATTTAAGGGAGAATAATATCCCAGATTAGTTCCTGAGAAACGTGGACTAAACAACATACAGCTACGTGAGTTGGAACGAAGCACAGCGAAATCCGGACAAGCCAACAGATAGCGGTCGTCCACTTATCTATATTATCGCTACGTACACATAATAGATCACTATATAATTAGACTGACAACATAAATGTGGTTTTACCACTTAGGTTACGTTTTTGAATAAATTCCGGAATTATAAGAAATAATTTCAATGTAACTGAATATCGGTTATAAGTAGGCCTATAATTTTCCTTATCTGTATTAGGATAGGGTGATTTTGAAGAATTAAAGTAAGCTTAAACATATTCTTTGTAGGCCTATGTGTGAGATGGTCAGATACTGTTGTTTATTTACTAGACAAAATGTTATTTTCCTGCACTGGATATTTAGTTAAATTGAACTAAAAATAATATCTTATCCCATTCAATTTTTATTAACAAAATCTTCAGATAAGACAAAATAAAAAATTGTCCAGGGTCTAAATATTCTGTTTAAATAAAGCCAAACAGGAGGCGTATTTTCAAATGCTAAGATATATTTAAATTAACAAACACAATAACATTGTCATATTATGATAAAACCAGTTTTATTCTTTTGGACAATCAGCCAAGGCCAAGAAGTTAAAACTGCCTTTAAATGAAAACTTGGCCTTTGTAGTGATGTAATGGCAGGTAACGCAACGTGAAAAAGTCTTACTTGACATCATAGTTAATTGCAAATAGTTAAAATACTGTATATGAACATGTTGAGAACCTCGGTCCGGCGACTCAGCAGTGGTATGTGAAATTACCAGGATCGCCGTATGAGGACAGGTCCTTATGCATTCAATCCAGTCGTCTGTGCAGTTTTTCTGCGAGTGCATAAGGATGCACAAAATGGCCGCCGATGCACGGCTATCGAAGATGATTTACCAGCCGAGTTTGTCCCCACTCCAGGAGGCGTGTCGCCTGCTTTGCATACCCCCTTCCACCTACAGACCACTCACTTTGCATACGCCTTCCCGGGGATTGGTCGCTGGACCAGGATGGAGGGGGATTTATCCGACGAGTACAGACAAAGAATTGATTCAAGACGCGTCAATCAAGGCAATTGTTCGTCTTGTCGCGTCCTCTGGGAAGGGGGGACAGATTGTTGAGGGGTATGCAAGTGTAAGAATTGGGATATATGACGAACAAAGAAAAATTTACAAAAATTGACATGGCATTTGTTTAGCGTTAGCATTTATTACCGTCTTCTGAGGAGATTGATTAGTCCTTTATATAGTCGTTTTATATATGTAACAAGAAAAAGATTAACAGATATCATATTCCGAAAAGTATTTTATTTATTTATTTTTTCCCTTGTTGAGAGAGAGAGAGACAGAATTTAAAGTCACTGGAGCAACCTCATTTCAAAATACATAAACTAAAAACCCTCTACAGTACCTTTCGACAGTTTCTAAAATAAGGTTTGACATGAAGTTCCTTATAACATAAACTATTAATTTAATTGTTAATAAGACGCCCTTCATCAATGGTGAATAAGCGTGAACAGTGTTGTACATGGACGAAAGTAGTCATTGTTTATGAGGTTTACTACTAATTTAAAGAGTTATTTATTAATAGCCAGCCCACGTAAAGGCCCTGTGGCATAGTGTGCCATCCGAATCACGTAATATTGACCTGATTTTCAGGTAACTGACAGGGATGACACTTGAACAACGTCCAAACTCTGGCCATCTCACATGGACAATCAGTAGTGTTTATGTCGATGGCAACCATTATGTGGACGCCATCTTAGTATTAAGGTGACCGTTTCTCCCGTGAAAAACGCCAAAATAATGGGTTTCTATTTCAACAACGTAGAATGGAATGTCAAAAAGTCATATTCCTTATATAGGCTATGTCACCCCCATGAGGAGTGGCATTGAAGCAAAAGTATGTTCAACGGCTTAGCGTGACTTCTGGACCAGAAGAGGAGTATTGCTATGCCACACGAGGAGTGGCATTGAAGCCAAAGTGTGTTCAACGGCTCAGTGTGACTTCTGGAGCGGTAGATGAGTATTGCTATGCCACACGAGGAGTGGCATTGAAGCCAAAGTGTGTTCAACGGCTCAGTGTGACTTCTGGAGCGGTAGAGGAGTATTAACTACGCCACACGAGGTGTGGCATTGAAGCAAAAGTGTGTTCAACGGCTCAGTGTGACTTCTGGAGCGGTAGAGGAGTATTAACTACGCCACACGAGGTGTGGCATTGAAGCCAAAGTGTGTTCAACGGCTCAGTGTGACTTCTGGAGTGGTAGAGGAGTATTAACTACGCCACACGAGGTGTGGCATTGAAGCAAAAGTGTGTTCAACGGCTCAGTGTGACTTCTGGAGCGGTAGAGGAGTATTAACTACGCCACACGAGGTGTGGCATTGAAGCAAAAGTGTGTTCAACGGCTCAGTGTGACTTCTGGAGTGGTAGAGGAGTATTGCTACGGTTCGTAATAATAATTTTTGGCATGTTTTGGCAAATAAGCATGTTTTAGCCTTATTGCTACCATAGGGCTGTCTAGGTGGTTTGGGAAACGGCCACCTCAGAACCTGTCTCATACAATGTCCACAAGTTAGCCTCCAAGTGGCTGGTTTGGGTGACTATGCCACAGTGCTCGTATGTATGCATTCATTAACTTAATTGATAACATCTCTCACGTCTCTAGGCCCTACCCACAATGATATATGTACTTACTGGATGCCGTACTTATTATTGATTAATGCCGTTTATTGATGATCAAGCAAGTCACTCTTCCCAACTTGCACTTCCCTGCTAGCCACTGTAAAACCACACCTTAAAAACGTAGAACAAAATGTAACAATCGACCATTTCGCCCAATATATTTTATTTGGTTATTTTATCTTGACTGTATTTGATGAATTACTCTTAGCCATTATGAACATAGACTGAATTGGAACCGGAAGAATGAGGATGAAGTGTGTCTTAGACTGAAGTGGAACTGGAAGAATGAGGACAAAGTGAGTTATAGACTGAATTGGAAGTGGAAGAATGAGGACGAAATGAGTCATAGACTGAATTGGAAGTGGAATAATAAGGATAAAGTGAGTCATAGACTGAAGTGGAACTGGAAGAATGAGGACAAATCAAATCACAGACCTAGAGGAAGAGTTCCGACTCAAAAATTTCTATACACGACAAAGACTAACGAAGTTCTGATTTAGACTTTGGGCTAAAAATTGTGTTCTATGTTTTCAATCACAATGTTTTTAAAGAAGCAACTACAAGGAGATACTTCTTTTATTAAAATTAGGCTATATCACAGGAGAACAGATACAGACGTTGGTTTCCTATGGCCGTAGCGAACGCCTTGGTGACAGTTAGGCCTATAATTAGATTACAACTGATGTACATCTTTATATATCTCTAGTAGTAATTACTACTGGAGATCCTTGATGATTTGAGAATAATAATGTGAGGCTGTCAAAGTGCTGGCCCTGTCATCACATGGCAAAGTGAAGAAATAGTTACTCGACTCATATTTAGCGCTCTATAGGTTGTGATCTCTGTTTCCCTCTTCTCTGTGGCTATATTTAAACATGAATTAGGCTATATAAATTTAAAAAATTTAAAACATTTAGAGCAATACTACAATTTACGGTTGCGATACAAGATGTGGTCTAAAATCGAAATGGTCGATTAGATTATCCCTGTAAATTTGTAGCAAAATACAATACAAGTATTGACATTTAAGAATAAGACAGACAACATTTTCTAATAATGGGGACCAGTAAATAAATATAAAATAATGATAGTAATAAATTAACAATTACCTTAAGTAATCTACACACATACTCTCCCATATTGTTCTTAATTTTATCTCTATAGCTAGTTGTTTTTGCCGTGAACTAAATCTCAAGAATTTCCCCAAAATTTATTTTTAATTGTTAACCGTTAAACATCTTAATAATTTTTTTTTTGGACTCGAATCAAGTAGTCTTTGAGAAATGGAATTACAGTATAACAGTTTGGTTTTCTCCTAATTCTCACACCAAGTTATTTTAAATGCTGCCAAAGTAGTTAGCCTTAGAGATATAATATTTTAACAAGATCTAAATTCATTATTATTTATTTTTATCTCCTCTTTGAAATTGATTTTGCGTAGTGAATATATTGGAAAATGGAACAGTGGGTAAATGCCAATTGTTGCTTCAATGGAGTTTACTAGTTCTTACTAAAATAAAATCAAGAGTAAACTATTGTATTTCTTCTTCTTTTACAAACAAAATACAAGTCAGTGCTCCCCTCCCAACAATGAAACGTGTTTACCTGTTTCTCCTTCACTAGTGAGACCTTAAGCTCCACGCCATATCTGGTCTTCCTATAACCATGGATTAATCAGGTTATTGTTACAATTTCTCTGACGCAACTTCAGATCTAGCTTTGCATTACATAGTCTATGCAACTGAATATGGCCTAAATACCCTCTCTAATACTAAACAAATCAGGTAGAACATATGTAACCCTATTTAACTCCCAACAATTTCCACATGCCTGTATTTCCTAAGTTCATTTAGTATAATTCACATGTTACAATATACGCAGTAAATCCAATTAATTAGGCCTATGGTAGTTGTGACATATCAAAATAATACGTTATGAACTAGTTCACTATGAATCTAATAAGCCTTGTAATTTTTTTATCAGACCTTACAAATTAATAATACTTTTCATGCCTTTTTCAAACAATAAATTATAAAATTAAATAACTGTAATGAAACTATATCATATAGAGTATAGTCAATAAATTAATAGCCCTAAGCAGTAACAGACAATAAAAACTATAAGGTCCAGTAAGCGCTGTTTCTATCCCTAAGGGAAGTATTGTGTTTTATTATATTTATTATAATTGCTATAAGTTCATTATATTCTTGTTTTGGTCTAAACATCATCAGCTTTATTCCTGAGTGAATCGTCAATTATTTTACTCTTGTAAGTGGACATGTCTTATACACAATTAATTCAGAACAAATACTCACCAGCGTGGTGACTCAGTGGCTAAGGCTTCGGAGAGTTCAGCTTCCAAGGTTCAAATCCTAAACTGAACTAACGGTTGTTACTTCTCTCATTGCATTAGGTTCACGTACAGGCCTGCAGGCCCTTGTGAGTGAAATAAAAAAATAAGTTTCTTGAATTTTCCAAAGTCCTAATAAAGGGATTTTTAGTAATGGACGATTGGAGAGAATTTATTATTGTAGATTTAATATTAGACTCGAACTCCGGAAACGGTGGTAGGCGAGGGGCGAGGGAGAGTCATTGTACAAACATTCGCTCAAATTAGGTCACTTAATGCAGACATTACTTATTGGTTTAAGTTAGTAGTGCAATAGTCTACGGTTATGAAAATTGTACTATACTAGGCAAACTAAGGTATTAGAATGATGTATTATGTATGTTAATATTTAACTTTGGAGTGACATGATACTAATCACAACAACTCATCTATGTAATATATTATATAGCCTAGTAATTACACCCCAAACACATATAACAACAGTAAGACATGGTATGTAGCCCTAGACTTTTCATAATAACGCCAAGAACCCAGTCCGGTGTTACCGTCCACTTATGAGAACGCCTCATCGGTGTCGCGGACATTGGCGGGTGTTTTCCCGCGATATCCGGCGATCTCATTTACCGCGCCGCGGCGAACAGCTCTGACACCTCCCGCACCTGTTGTTATGGAGATCTTATCTGGCCGCGAGGTAATGGACGCGTGCGTGCGTGCGAGCGCGCTTATCAGTATCGGCCCGCCGTGACAGACAGACACGGCCAGATATATGCGATTCCCCCTATTGATATATTCTATCGAACACGACCTGCTAATGAAGAAGAAGAACTATTGCAGGAGCTCACACCTGAGAGTGTGGCATCGCTTCCTGTTCTTCAATTTATTGCAATGTTTTACAGCATTTTTCAGTAGACGTCAATAAATGTAATTATACTCAATCTAATGAATTTCCTATGAATTTCCTAATGAATTTATATAAGTACGTTTAGTGGTGATTGAGTGAAGCACAGAGTTGCCAAAAGTACGCTGCGTCTGGCAATTTATTACAGTAAATGTAACAATATAAACAATAACAAAATGTTTACTCCCATACAAGTTCACATATTCAAACAAGAAGGTCAAGAGATAGGTGCAGATAGAGAAATTAAACGTGACGAAAGTACAATGCATACAACTGGATAAGGCTCAGAATAATCATGCAGGACCTGCAACCATGGTTACAGCTGACTAATACCGTCTCGCCACTGGTCGTAGCAGCAAAACCTTCTCGTAGTTCCAGAAATTGCTGTAGGAGCGCTTTGAATTCAATAGACTTTTTAGGTCGGGCGGGAGATTAAATAAATGAACTTTACGCCTAACATCGTTTTCTTCAAATTAATCCTTAGTCCTAAATGATCGGAACTTCTCTTGTTTTTATGGATTTAAGATTTGGTAGATATAAATCTTGTTGGTTACTGATTTTTAATATGCTTATTTCATGGAAGATACAAGCACTTTGAACTAACATAAAACTAAATAATAGTATTATAAGAGCAGTTTTTTACTATTTACTTATTTGTTTTAACTATTTAAAAGCCGTTCTAATTTCTCCTCTTGAGTTTGGAGCATAAAAGGAATATCAACAGAGGCAATATCGCGAGTGGTAACCAGCCAGCCACTTTCATCACCATTTACTTCGCATTTACAGTGACTCTCTTGTGGAAGTTAAAACAGAGACTCGACAATATTTAAATTCGTAAGGTTTGTAAAATTTATGAATGTTGATAGATGGTTTTAATTTTATTAATCATATGAAAAAAATACGAGGCAAAATGGGGAAATTTACCATATCTTTTATAGGTAGCCTAATACTGTATTAATAAAAATATACACTGGCTCTAAATTACTGTTTAAATGTAATTGGTTTATTGCAGGTTGTATCTATCCCATAGCAAACAGATTAAACCAACAGTTTGTTTTAGATTTATTCTAACAAAATACCTATTTCTGATTTATTAAAACAAAATTCTCTTCGAAGAATAGTCCTAATTGAGTAACATAGGTAAAGTGAGTTGCCTATGTTACTCAATTACATAGGTGATTGCATGTAATTGAGACTAAATGAGATCAGCCAAAAGGCGGACACGACATCTGACGGAAATATCTGCATACCAACCAGAGATACTTTCAATACCTCAAGTGTAGAAGAGAACCATCAGTTGTACGTCAATGTGCCATTCATAAGTGCACTGTTATTCAATAACCTATAAAATCGAGGTAAAATCCTTCATTTCGATTTTATAGGTTATTGAAGTTACCCAATATTCAAACTAGTGCCAAAATAAAACTGGAGCTGTTATTGAAATTTTAAAAAGTGATTTTAGTCAGAAATTTATCTAGTTTCAATTTAGTTTTGGTTTCAGATAGATATCTATAAAGCTTTAGCCGCAATATAGGACCGCGCAAAAGTCGGGTCGGGTTTTTCTGGCACTGACTATAGAAACAACAATACTGTTCGCTCATATGGATTCAGTGAAGCCGGTTCTCATGTTCGGTGGCGTTAGTTCATGTTCGGTGTTCACAGGTAGCGCCAGCCGTCTCTCTCCAGCACACACCGAAGTGACTAACATCTGAGGTAATAGAACGCAAAATAGTCATATGAGAGCTTCTTTGAAACAAATCACCGTTAGATAGTAGGTAGGTTAATAGACGAGTGGACAAGACGAGACTGAGGACGAAAGCCTATCAGGAAGTTTGGCGCTGCCGTTTTGTGCAAACGCCAGGGGTAAAGTTAAAAAGGATCTAGTATAGAAAGGGATGTACGATATTTTTCCGTCCTCCCAGAATAAGTTTTGTTTGTTGTTATTGTTATTTTTCCATATTGTGTTCTTTTGAGCATCAGTTTAAACTTACATAACTATAGTCTTTCAAACGTGATGTCTGCCATGTTCCCCATGTGTAGACCATTCTACATCTCCAATGAATACTTTAACCTGACGGATTCCTACTTGTGGATGTCGGGGTGGAGTACCAGATAGAGATAGTAAGGCACTTTGCCAAATGACAACATCGTAATGTGCTTTACAACTATTTCTCATACAACAGTCGAAATCCACATGAAAAAGGTAACAAAATAGCTAATAATACAAATTACTCATAAATATTTTACTACAAATAATGTGGCGAATATAAGAACGTTTGAGGAAAATAAACGCATTCCTACGGTTAATAGGTGTCAAGCACTCTTTATAAACTCGAGGCTAACCTCTCAGTTTTGTTTCATTTTAACTTTGCATAGTATAGTATTACCGGTTTGATTCCAAACGACATTTATTAATCAAACCTAAAAAAATTTGGAGAATCAATAGTTTTAGTAAATCAATAGAGTTTGGTAATTAACTTATTATAATTATTTAACAACTACAGTATTATATACCTTACCACGAGTAAATAAACTAATGATAGTGAACATTAATCCTGAAGATGACATTTTGGAAGTAATAACAAACATTGGTTCTAAAATAACAGTATGAAGGGAAAATTACGAAAATATAGCCTACAAAACTATTCCGATTGTATATTTGGAACCAAACTCACATAATAATAAAAGAATTAGAAGAATTTCTCAATAAAATAATTATAAAATGTACAACCTCCTGGATTTATAACCAGCTCGATTAGTTATGATGGCTAGCTAGTTCAGCGAAAAAATAGTTAAACTAAAACTACTATTAAAAGTATTATAGTTAAGAAATAAGGAGAAATTTATCCGGAACGGTAGAATTGAAATCAAATTCGATTTCCGCAATATGATCATAACAAAATAAAGGGTCACGCAATATCATGGTTACAAAATAAAGGCAAATGCATCTAGCCGATAATTAGTCAGCCTAGTAGCCCTACTTGATGACTTTGAGATGGCAGTTATTGTCTCTAATTATCCTAACCTCTAAATTAGATAAGGTTAGGTTTATTAAAGTTTAGGTCAGATGATCCAAATGGCTTTACATTGATAACACTCAGTCAGCCTAACAAGTTCCAAAAAATTTTACTTGATTTGTATTAGTAATCAATTAACTATATGTAGCGAAGATTACAAGTATCTTGTTGTTTTTAAAATTGTGACAGTGATCTTTGCTGTGATTGAAGCCCGCGGGTTTTAATTCGCAGCCTTATCGATTTCAGCTCCGTATTCCCGACTGTCAACCAACCACTGATGAATGGTGTCCGACCGCAGACAGTTTTTGTCGTCAAAACTCGTCCACAGAAAAAGTGACCTTCTGCGTTTTTACCATTTAATCGAGTATTGCCCTGCCGGTGCATGTGCGTCTGTAAGCCAACGATTGCACTTCTTATTTTGTACTTGCAAGTAGTCTGGCCCCCGTTATGGAATTCTTTTAGGCTATGTAATAAAATTGAGTTTTTGTTTCCGTTTTTGTTTATTCAATTTTTCACTTGCTCTATAATTGGTAGCTGGCATATAATTTTCTCTGTCTCAAGTATAACTTTATTTTTTGTAGATTTCTGCCTTTTGGACTTGGAATTTAACTCAGTAAAAAAAATCTATGTATGTTTATGCTATACTACTTACTCTAGACAAGATTATAAAATTACTTCAAACTTTTATATATATTTATTGATAGGTTGTAATTTCCTACAACACAATGTGAAGTTAAAATTTTAATAATATTTATGAATATATTTAATATAACTGCAAAACCTCTCACAAACGTCCTACAACTATTATACCATACCTCATCGAAACCATCCCTCAACACAAGCATTCCCTAAACATTACCAACCCGCAACACAACCATCCCTCAACATAACCCTCCCTCAACACAACCATCCCTCACCACAGCATGCCTGAACACAATGCATTTCCAACGTCCTGCCAGGTAGAAGGAAAATGTTACATTTGAATAAATTATAATTAAATTTATTCATTAAATTATAATTTAATTTAATTTACTAAAATTGCAGCTAGTTTATGCACTTAAAAACAGTACCTAGTAAATATCTGTTGTCACACTGTAAAAAGTAGTATTTAAGGAAAAGTATTTAAAAGGAAGAAGCATTGAGAATTGGGCCGTTTTCATAAGTCTAATTAATAACAAATCTCTGTATTTATAAATATAATCTGTTTCTAAGACTTATTTATTACACTTCTTATTTGTAATTGCGCATTATTTTTTAATTACGTATTATATACACAGTATAATGCATTTTTAACACATGGTAGGGAATACGTACATTGGAGGCTATACGCAGGACCTTGTCAAGCATTCAACATTTTAAATGTTTTACTGATGTTTTTTAGAACTCATTTACTATGTAATGATAATTAAATATTATAATTCTATTCCATTATTTTATTCAGCTTAAGCTATAAGCTGGCATATTTTATTTACAATATTTCATGATAAAGCCTTTATATTATTTTAAAGAACTTTAAATATAATAAACTGATTATGATTTGTTGTTACACTGTATATTAAAAATTAACTGTAAGATTAGGCTTTAAATATTTTGTAGTCGCGGGGTTACAAATATTATAAATATTCCATTGAAATATATATGTGTGTGTGCGCGTGCGCGTGCGTGTGCGTGTGCGTGTGCGTGTGCGTGTGCGTGTGCGTGTGCGTGTGCGTGTGCGTGTGCGTGTGCGTGTGCGTGTGCGTGTGCGCGTGCGCGTGCGCGTGCGCGTGCGCGTGCGCGTGCGCGTGCGTGTGCGTGTGCGTGTGCGTGTGCGTGTGCGTGTGCGTGTGCGTGTGCGTGTGCGTGTGCGTGTGCGTGTGCGTGTGCGTGTGCGTGTGCGTGTGCGTGTGCGTGTGCGTGTGCGTGTGCGTGTGCGTGTGCGTGTGCGTGTGCGCGTGCGCGTGCGCGTGCGCGTGCGCGTGCGCGTGCGCGTGCGCGTGCGCGTGCGCGTGCGCGTGCGCGTGCGCGTGCGCGTGCGCGTGCGCGTGCGCGTGCGCGTGCGCGTGTGCGTGTGCGTGTGCGTGTGCGTGTGCGTGTGCGTGTGCGTGTGCGTGTGCGTGTGCGTGTGCGTGTGCGTGTGCGTGTGCGTGTGCGTGTGCGTGTGCGTGTGCGTGTGCGTGTGCGTGTGCGTGTGCGTGTGCGTGTGCGTGTGCGTGTGCGTGTGCGTGTGCGTGTGCGTGTGCGTGTGCGTGTGCGTGTGCGTGTGCGTGTGCGTGTGCGTGTGCGTGTGCGTGTGCGTGTGCGTGTGCGTGTGCGTGTGCGTGTGCGTGTGCGTGTGCGTGTGCGTGTGCGTGTGCGTGTGCGTGTGCGTGTGCGTGTGCGTGTGCGTGTGCGTGTGCGTGTGCGTGTGCGTGTGCGTGTGCGTGTGTGTGTGTGTGTGTGTGTGTGTGTGTGTGTGTGTGTGTGTGTGTGTGTGTGTGTGTGTGTGTGTGTGTGTGTGCGTGTGTGTGTGTGTGTGTGTGTGTGTGTGTGTGTGTGCGTGTGTGTGTGTGTGTGTGTGTGTGTGTGTGTGTGTGTGTGTGTGTGTGTGTGTGTGTGTGTGTGTGTGTGTGTGTGTGTGTGTGTGTGTGTGTGTGTGTGTGTGTGTGTGTGTGTGTGTGTGTGTGTGTGTGTGTGTGTGTGTGTGTGTGTGTGTGTGTGTGTGTGTGTGTGTGTGTGTGTGTGTGTGTGTGTGTGTGTGTGTGTGTGTGTGTGTGTGTGTGTGTGTGTGTGTGTGTGTGTGTGTGTGTGTGTGTGTGTGTGTGTGTGTGTGTGTGTGTGTGTGTGTGTGTGTGTGTGTGTGTGTGTGTGTGTGTGTGTGTGTGTGTGTGTGTGTGTGTGTGTGTGTGTGTGTGTGTGTGTGTGTGTGTGTGTGTGTGTGTGTGTGTGTGTGTGTGTGTGTGTGTGTGTGTGTGTGTGTGTGTGTGTGTGTGTGTGTGTGTGTGTGTGTGTGTGTGTATTATCTTGCTATCTAATAAAAATTGGCTCAGATTCAGATATAAGCCGCGTTCGTATGTTTCAGAACAAAACTTGTTGCGTATTTAAAGACAATCATACTTCATGTTGATGTAATGATGTAAGCAGTTAGCTATTTCAATCAATCTATGATAACTTGCAGCAAAAAACCACAAGCACTACAACGTAACAAATCACTTACAGGGATAGGTGTCATTATATGCTATTATCATCTAATTGATTATAATTTTAACAGTTTTTACTTCTCTGGCATCAATCATTGGAAGAGAAATACTCACGTCTAGGAGGAATACAAACAACCACATGTTGGATATATGTAATTTCAGGGTTAATTGTTGTCAAATCCTGAACAAGGACATTATGAAAACGATAAGTAACCAAGTGGCTGTGACAGTGATTATTCAGCTTAATGATAACCCACTAAGCTGGAATGATTGTCGAAAGTTGTCCCCAGTATTGTGTTCTCCAGAGAAATACATTTCCATAAAAGTCTTGTGAAGTGTTCTGTTTAATTTGGCTTTACAGTGTTTGGAATGGGCGCATGATCAGACGAAGCTAGAGGCACTGAGGGATTAAATACACTTTGAAGATTCTTTGTAAAGGAGATTATAATCCTTTGCGGTTCATTAATGGAACCTCCAAGATGGCGCTGGGACACTGGATAGGCCTAATACACTATATCCCGTACTGCCATGGCATTCATAGAAGTTAACTGATACATCCGGCTTATTATCTGAATGTAATGATCACTAGTCTTAAGTATATCAGATTAATATGGTGTAAGTGGTAGATAAGTAAGTTAACCAACGGTCGTTATCGGAATGTCCACGCATATGGCGAAGATTGTCTACCAAGGCTAGAACTAAACTAAACTTACAAACAAACTACCTTTGATATTGGTCACAAGAAAATAATAAGCGCCATCGTTTTAATTATCACTCAGCGTCTTCTGGTATGTAGGTTATGTTGTTAGCACTTCCACTATGGGTTGCTGAGATAGGTTAGGTTAGGATGAAACACAGCTATCAAATTTTTTTCCATCGCAATTCCTCCCTTATTTCTTGACCAATTTTAACGGTTGAGGCGTCAAGGCATTTGTTTCGGTTCGTAGCGGTGCAATAAGGTTTTAATTCTTCAATACTTTCACCCTGAAGGGTATGGGAAGCCCTCAAAGTACGTTTTTCGACCATAAGAGTACAACCCATACACGTACAGTGGCAATGACCCACCCATACATGTACAGTGGCAATGACCCACACATACATGTACAGTGGTAATGACCCACCCATACACGTACAGTGGCAATGACCCACACATACACGTACAGTGGCAATGACCCACCCATACACATACAGTGGCAATGACCCACACATACACGTACAGTGGTAATGACCCACACATACACGTACAGTGTTAATGACCCACCCATACACGTACAGTGGTAATGACCCACCCATACACATACAGTGGCAATGACCCACACATACACGTACAGTGGTAATGACCCACACATACACGTACAGTGTTAATGACCCACCCATACACGTACAGTGGTAATGACTCACTCTCCCACCCACACACGTACAGTGGTTTTGACCCACCCGCCCACCCACACATGTACAGTGGTTTTGACCCACCCTCCCACCCACACACGTACAGTGGTATTGAACCACCAGCCCACCCCTACACGTACTGTGGTATTGACCCACCAGCCCACCCCTACACGTACTGTGGTATTGACCTACCCGCCCACCCCTACACGTACTGTGGTATTGACCTACCCGCCCACCCCTACACGTACTGTGGTATTGACCTACCCGCCCACCCCTACACGTACTGTGGTATTGACCTACCCGCTCACCCCTACACGTACTGTGGTATTGACCTACCCGCCCACCCCTACACGTACTGTGGTATTGACCTACCCGCCCACCCCTACACGTACTGTGGTATTGAAGAGATATGAAGAGCATTACCATATGAAGAGAGATTTGAATGAATCGAAAAGCTGTTCGGATATAAATATGATCTCCATAAAGTTTTAACAGCTGTTGGAATGTAAAAAATGGTGTTTGTTATATTGAGGAGGTTAGATATTTCATAATGTTATAGCAGGGAAGGATTTTGGAATGGTTTTATTCACATTCGATTGTAGGGCTCCGCTCTATTGGAGTTTAATGTTTCATTGGTTATCAAATGCAGTTATTTTTTTCTTTATTGTGATTTTGTACAACCTACTATTTTGTAGTAAAAAAACACAGGCCGAGGCCGAAGGCCGAGTTGTAACGAGCGCAGTGAGTGAAGGGGGTTGGCACGCGGATCGTGCAGAGTTTTCCCAAGTAGTTACATATCAGTTGACGTGTTACTGATACATGTGAACTTGCTACTTCGTTTGACGATAAGCCACTTTCTAAACAAATGTGGGGACATTCCGAAAAGACCCGGATCGACTTGTATGTAGGTATTACCACTCATTAAAAAGTGTGGAAGAAAAGTACCGGAAGAGATTTTTAATTTCTGAACGATTACAGACAAAGCAATAAAACTTGACACATCAATACTGCACATATTAATTTGCTTTTAGAAGTAACTACCATTTTTCTGTCATATCAGGGGGATGGCCTGCAAGGAGTCAAAAAGAAATCTTAAATGAGAGCATATGTCATGTAGTATACCAAATTAAAGGTAAGTAGAACGTAAACCCACAAATCCGACCTCAAAAGGTTCGCTCCTTAAAAAATGGCGCTGGTTTAAATTTTTAAAAAGATACAATGAAAGTCCTGTTTTAGTCGGTTTATTAGTCTTTTCTTAGCTCAAGTTGGGAAAATTAAACTTTGTAAATGCTTACTGGACTTAAGAAATAGTTTTTTTAGGATAGTTGATGACTCTTCACTTCTAACGGATGATTCACTTATCAAGGAGTTCGACAAAAATATTAAAACTAGCATAGGTCAAGATGCTACATCATTTTATATGGGTTGCCTAGCACAGATTAATACCACAAACAACACCTAAAAAGGTTGATCCAGTAAAAAATGGCAGATGTTCTTTGAACATGTGCCATTTTATATTGGATCAACATTTTAAAGTGATGTTTGTGGTACTCTCCTGTTCTAGACAACCCCTTTAAAATGATGGACAGTTTGACCTATGACCCTTAACCTATGCTAGTTTTAATATTTTTGACGAACTCCTTGTGGACCATCATTAAGTGAAGAGTCACTAACGATCCTGAAAAACTATTTCTTAAGTCCAGTAGGCATTTACAAAGTTTAACTTTCCCAACTTGAGCTAAGAAAAGACACTAATAAACCGACTAAAACTGGACTTTCATTGTATCTTTATAAAACTTTAAACCAGCGCCATTTTTAAGGAGCGAACTTTTTGAAGTTGGATTTGTGGGTTTATGTTCTACTACTACAGACCTTTAACCTTATACACTATTCGACCTATGCTCTCATTTAAGATTTTCTTCTAAATCCTTGCGGGCCATCCCTCTGATATGACATAAAAATGGTAGCTATATCAAAACGTAGATTAATTTGTGGAGTAATTATTTGCCAAGTTTTACTGCTTTATCTGTAATCGTTCAGAAATTAAAAATCTGTTACGGAACTTTTCTTCCACACTTTATTACGTACTAACAGATGTCTCATGTAACATGAATATATGTTCCATGCTTCTACGACCGTGGATACGGGGTTCAGAGCGACCCGTTCCTAAACACATCAGAGGATGCTGCGTCCAGCGTTACAGACTCGAGTGTGCAGTGAACTCTGCTGGCGCAACCCACGGAGTTTTCAGCTGAAGATCTTGAGCGTCTAGACCGCCTCAGAACCTTAAAAAAAGTACTTGAGGCCGAAAATCAGTTCCTGAAGCTGCAGCTAAAAAAATTGTTCGTGCGCGGAACCTTTTGAGGACCAACCATGGAAGGGAGAAAATAACAAAAGAAAAAAGAACCCGGTAAAAACACCAAAATATCCGATCCACAAAAAAAGAAAAATAACATCCCTCATATTAAAAAAACCATTAGTTTATAGCCTATCACGACAATATGGTACTAAGAAAAACAATAAAAAAAAAAAAAAAGGGAACCACCTGAAATAATCTCCAAAACACTGAACTTCCAGGTTATTAAGATCGTAGAAGATAGCCATGCCCGACAGCTCGCCGGACAGGGGCAGCAGTGAGTGGCATCAAAAACGAGAGTGAGTGGTATTTGTAAGCCAGAGGCCAGGCTACCGGACATTATATTCAGCGATCTACCACAACCAAACAGCTGTAGCGTCTTAATCGCGGACGCTAATGGCATCGCAGACGGCGAACACAAGAGGATATATAAACTCCTGGAACAGCGCATCATCACCCACCGGTGCAACTCAGTCTGTGTTGTGATATCGACTGTGCCGCATCGCCATGACTTACCTACAGACCACCCGGTGAATCAGCAGACAGCCCTCGCCAAATCCTTCATTGAAGAGCTGTGCATCAGATACGAAGGAGTTGAGCTTCTAGATTTCAACGCCATCGGCAGACGCTGGTTCACCCGTCATGGCATGCACCTCCGTATGCTGGGCAAAAACATACTTGCTGACCTGCTGGTAAGGACCCTGTTGAAGATGAAACAGTACATATCTACCTACAAACTAGTCACTGTTCCTGCCACTACTCCCAGAGGATCACCCCCAGTACCTGCGGACTGCTGCCGCATCGCGATTGGCGTTCGCATCTCCAAAAGTTCCATTGGCGTTCACGAGGAATCACCAAGATGGCTACGCGGATGCAGCGACCAGCGGGCTAATTACTCGGCCACGTTATTCAACAATTTATAATTCCAGTTTTTTAGGGACCTCACTTACCAGCATCGAACCAAACTGACTGACGGAAAACAAACTCCAAATTTTGCAATCAAGATTCAATATTACTGCTTCTCCAAAATATGCAAATTGCCACCAACAAACTCGACGAAATTCAACTCATGTGTGAGGAGCTACAAACATGTAATTACTGAAAGCGGTTTTAATAACGAAAACATTGAACGTTACCAAATTAAACTTGCCAACGCTTATTGCCGACAACTGTCCAAAGGAAGAGGGGTCGCAATTTTCGTAAGGTAAAATTTGACCTTTGACGTCTTCACACTCAAGGCAACGATTGAAACAGATTTTAAGCAACCGGAATCAAAAACTTCTTAAAAAATTCAAAATTGGTTGTCATCGGAATTTATAGGTCACCCAGTGGAAAAGAACTAATTTTTTTCCAAATTCGAAGACTTGCTGACTGACTTAACCAACAAATATGAACAGGATTATGTCCTTACAGGTGATTTTAACATTGATGCACTTAACATCAATCATCCATCTACAAAACGGTTATTCGATTTGTCAAAGTCGTTTGGACTCGGGTTTCAGCAAGTGTAGGAGTATGGGTGCGTGGAAGGGCCATCACCACTGTAGGTGTATGGGTGCGTGGGAGGCCTATCACCACTGTTATACGGGTGGGTGGCAGAGCCATTACCACTGATGGTGTATGAGTAAGTGGGAGGGTTATCACCACTGTAGGTGTATGGGTGGATGGGAAGGCCAGCACCACTGTAGGTGTATGGGTGCGTGGGAGGGTTATCACCACTGTCAGTGTACGGGTGGGTGGGAGGGTCATCACCAGTGTAGGTATGGATGCGTGGGAGGGCCATCACCACTGTAGGTGTATGGGTGAGTGGGAGGGCTATTACCACTATTGGTGTATAGGTGGGTAAGAGGGCCATTAACACTTTGGTGTATTGGTGCGTGGGAAGGTTATCACCACTGTCAGTGTACGGGTGGGTGGGAGGGTCATCCCCAGTGTAGGTATGGATGCGTGGGAGGGCCATTACCACTCTAGGTGTATGGGTGAGTGGGAGGGTGATTACCACTGTTGGTTATGGATGCGTGGGAGGGTTATCACCACTGTCAGTGTACGGGTGTGTGGAAGAGCCATTACCACCGTTGGTGTATGGGTGCGTGGAAGAGCCATTACCACTATTGGTGTATATGTGGGTAGAAGGGCCATTACCAATGTTGGTGTATGGATGCGTGGAAGAGCCATTACCACTGTTGGTGTATGGGTGCGTGGAAGAGCCATTACCACTATTGGTGTATATGTGGGTAGAAGTGCCATTACCACTGTTGGTGTATGGATGCGTGGGAGGGTTATAACCACTGTCAGTGTACGGGTGTGTGGAAGAGCCATTACCACTATTGGTGTATATGTGGGTAGAAGGGCCATTACCACTATTGGTGTATATGTGGGTAGAAGGGCCATTACCACTATTGATGTATATGTGGGTAGAAGGGCCATTACCACTATTGGTGTATATGTGGGTGGAAGAGCCATTACCACTATTGGTGTATATGTGGGTGGAAGAGCCATTACCACTATTGGTGTATATGTGGGTAGAAGGGCCATTACCACTATTGGTGTATATGTGGGTAGAAAGGCCATTACCACTATTGGTGTATATGTGGGTAGAAGGGCCATTACCACTATTGGTGTATATGTGGGTAGAAGTGCCATTACCACTGTTGGTGTATGGATGCGTGGGAGGGTTATAACCACTGTCAGTGTACGGGTGAGTGGAAGAGCCATTACCACTGTTGGTGTATGGGTGCGTGGAAGAGCCATTACCACTATTGGTGTATATGTGGGTAAAAGGGCCATTACCACTGTTGGTGTATGGATGCGTGGGAGGGTTATCACCACTGTCAGTGTACGGGTGTGTGGAAGAGCCATTACCACTATTGGTGTATATGTGGGTAGAAGAGCCATTACCACTATTGGTGTATATGTGGGTAGAAGGGCCATTACCACTATTGGTGTATATGTGGGTGGAAGAGCCATTACCACTGTTGGTGTATATGTGGGTGGAAGAGCCATTACCACTGTTGGTGTATATGTGGGTGGAAGAGCCATTACCACTATTGGTGTATATGTGGGTGGATGAGCCATTACCACTATTGGTGTATATGTGGGTGGAAGAGCCATTACCACTGTTGGTGTATATGTGGGTGGAAGGGCCATTACCACTATTGGTGTATATGTGGGTAGAAGAGCCATTACCACTGTTGGTGTATATGTGGGTGGAAGAGCCATTACCACTATTGGTGTATATGTGGGTAGAAGGGCCATTACCACTATTGGTGTATATGTGGGTAGAAGAGCCATTACCACTATTGGTGTATATGTGGGTGGAAGGGCCATTACCACTATTGGTGTATATGTGGGTGGAAGAGCCATTACCACTATTGGTGTATATGTGGGTGGAAGGGCCATTACCACTATTGGTGTATATGTGGGTAGAAGAGCCATTACCACTGTTGGTGTATATGTGGGTGGAAGAGCCATTACCACTGTTGGTGTATATGTGGGTAGAAGGGCCATTACCACTATTGGTGTATATGTGGGTAGAAGAGCCATTACCACTATTGGTGTATATGTGGGTGGAAGAGCCATTACCACTATTGGTGTATATGTGGGTGGAAGAGCCATTACCACTGTTGGTGTATGGATGCGTGGGAGGGTTATAACCACTGTCAGTGTACGGGTGTGTGGAAGAGCCATTACCACTGTTGGTGTATGGGTGCGTGGAAGAGCCATTACCACTATTGGTGTATATGTGGGTAGAAGGGCCATTACCACTGTTGGTGTATGGATGCGTGGGAGGGTTATCACCACTGTCAGTGTACGGGTGTGTGGAAGAGCCATTACCACTGTTGGTGTATGGGTGCGTGGAAGAGCCATTACCACTATTGGTGTATATGTGGGTAGAAGGGCCATTACCACTGTTGGTGTATGGGTGCGTGGGAGGGTTATCACCACTGTCAGTGTACGGGTGGGTGGGATGGCCATTACCACTATTGGTGTATATGTGGGTAGAAGGGCGATTACCACTGTTGGTGTATGGATGCGTGGGAGGGTTATCACCACTGTCAGTGTACGGGTGTGTGGAAGAGCCATTACCACTGTTGGTGTATGGGTGCGTGGGAGGGTTATCACCACTATTGGTGTATATTTGGGTAGAAGGGCCATTACCACTGTTGGTGTATGGGTGCGTGGGAGGGTTATCACCACTGTCAGTGTAAGGGTGGGTGGGAGGGTGATAACGGTCTATATGTTTATCATACATACGTACATACATCATACATGAACCAGTGTAGGTATGGATGCGTGGGAGGGCCATCACCATTGTAGGTGTATGGGTGAGTAGGAGGGCTATTACCACTGTTGGTGTATGGGTGCGTGGGAGGGTTATCACCACTGTCAGTGTACAGGTGGGTGGGAGGGCCATAACCAGTGTACGAGTATGGGTGCGGGGGAGGGTTATTACCACTGTAGATGTATGTTACATTAGTACAACTGTTGAAGTGCTGTTATTGTCATTTGTCACCACAACATTCTATTCACCTTTTATATTTACCCACTGTATTGTAAGCATTTATTTGCCAGACTAGAGCGAAGGTAATAGATAAAATGCTACACAACACAGTCAGCAATCGATAATGTCATCACAAACCTTCCAAGTGCCACAGTTTCTGTAGTCAATACAGCCATTTCGGACCACTACGTCTAAGAGGCTATTATTGGTGGAATACAAATCGTAAGGGAGCCCAAAATTACAATAACTATAAGAGACACAAGGCCAGGAAACATAGCTCTCCTCAACGCTTGTCTTTCCAGAGAGACATGGGATGTATTAAATTCAACTTAATGTGTAGAACAGCAATTTTGATTTTTCTCAGACCACCTTAATGACTATCTCAGTATGTGCTGTTCTACAAAAACAATCGAAGTTCACCCAAAAAGGCGAACAATAAATATATCACAAAAGGAATCTTAGTTTCGAGAGAAAAATTCAAATTCTTCTCCGAAATTCAGAAAATAACTTCAAACGAAGGGTTTAACATTTTTTTCGGAATTATAAAAAATTAAAAAATGTTATTCAAGCTGCGAAAGTGTATAATGTCTCTAAATCAATAATCTCTTCCAAAAATTTTTCTAAAACTGTTCTTATCATTAACAATAAAAATAAGGTATAGAAACAAATCAAAATAACAATCGGAGATAGTCTTGTGGACTGAGGTTGCGAACGAGTTAAACTGATTTTTCGCGTCAGTTGCTTGTGAACAATCTCCTTGTCCATCCCCCCCCCCCCCGTAAGTAAACCCCCTACGCATCCAGAGTCTAGTAACTTCATTGGCACTGGCTCCTGTATTTGAGGAAGAGCTCGAAAAAATCATCAAGTGGCTCCCAGCCAAAAAATCAAACGATATTAACATGATGTCTGTATGGCTCATTAAAAAAATGTTCAAAGCATATTGTGAGACCATCATCTCAAATAATCAACTTGTCTTTTGAAGGAGTTTTTCTCTCGCTCCTAAAAATCGCGAAAGTAAATTGAATTTTCAAGAAAGACGATCCCCACTCTACAAACAACTATAGGCCTCTCTTAATTTTGCCTGTTCTAAGTAAATTATTCGAAAAAGTCTTTTTGGTAAGAATGCTTCAGTTTTTGAACAAACACAACCTGCTTTCTGAAGACCAATTTGGCTTCAGAAAGGGTAAATCGACAATTGACGCCGTCGTGAGTCTATTCGGTCTGGTTGTGGAGGGACTAGAAAGTCGAAATTCCACATTATGTGTGTTTATCGACTTATCCAAAGCATTCGACTGTGTTGACCATGCTAAACTGCTCGACAAACTGGAATCTCATGGATCAGAGGCGTGCCACTCCAGTGGCTTAGATCTTTTCTGAACCACAGAAAACAAGTTGTCCAAATTTCAAATAAATTCTCTGAACTGATTCATCTAAGGTATGGGGTCCCTCAGGGATCAATACTTAGTCAGGTTCTCTTTCTGGTCTATGTCAATGATATTGGGTCATCACTACGTTACGGCAAACTTGTACAGTATGCTAATGAAAAATCGAGAGTAAACCTGGAATATGAAACGTTTGTTGACGCCAACCATTGTGTCCAGCATTTCAACAGCCTCAATCTGAAAACAAACTCTACAACATCAAATGTCCTTACTTTCGCGCTGGGATCAGGAGATCCCAATGACGTGCTAACCATCATATTGGATGATATCCTGCTGGATGTCGTCATCTGTTCCAAATTCTTAGGTATATTACTGGATTGGTGATTGATTTGGAATGCTCACATAGACCATGTCTGCTCAAAACTTTCCTCGGGAATGTATGTTTTGAGGTCCTTAGCCAAATACTGCCCAACTCAGGTGCTGATGACGGCGTAATACGGCTTAATTTATCCACACCTAACCTACGGTTTGGTATTGTGGGGAGCCTGCTCAAACGGTCAGTTTCTCAGAGCGTTCAAATTGCAAAATCAAGCGATTCGCATAATCGCTCTGTTGAAGTTCAGAGAATCTTGCAAGGAAGCATTCAAGGAGCTGCAACTGTTTCCCTGCCATGTCTCTACATTTTAGAGACAACCTTATTCTGTGTGTCTAAATGTGCTATGACCAGCGGTCGAGACATACACACATGTGACACACGATGCAGGAATACCTACCGAACTGGGAGACACAGGACGAGGGTTTATGAGAGTACCTGCCCTCACAAGCAGGGGTTCGTTTCATCAACAAGTTGCCCAATTCAATAAAAAGTGCCCCGACGCCCAAGGCGTTAAAAACTCGTTTGAAACGCTTTTTAGCGTCCCAAGCATTTTAAAGTGTTGACGAGTTTATAGCACACGACTGGGTGACCGCATAATCAGAAGACTGACGTCCGACACTGGAAGTGGGTACATTGGCATTACAAATGTGGTGTGAGTGGAGATTCTGTATGTTTGAATGGGGTTTTGATGTGGCGTGATTGTTAACATTTTAGAACTAATCTGACGATTGCTATACATTGTTATGTTCTGGTAATAAAAGATTTGATTGATATTTGCCTGGAATTTGGTAAGTTAGTGAGGTCTGCTACTACATCTGGTTTCAACTGCATTACATTTACATGGGAGTAGATGAGAAATTGATTTTTGTGTATATGAAATCAATGGGATTACTCACATGAAAATATAACTCATAAACATATTAACTATGATTATATAAATTAACTATCAATTTATCCATGAATAAATTAGCACTAGTAGAAAAACTGCACGCTTCGCGGGCCAACGACGTCACTCGATGAGCTCGTTACATCTCTGCCAGTGACTTTTGACTACAAGTAAAATAGGTTAAATGTATAACGTTAAATCACAATATTAGATTATTTACCAGTATCTCTCTCACATTACTTCACCCACTGATATTACTTAGCCTATTTCAACAAAGGCCTCGGTGATATGTTACCACGACATTATGACAGAGCGTGATGTGTTACACATTTCCATTCACGGTGCATGATGGATGGCGTCGTTAGTGTGCGCACAATTAACCGTTCACACTGCGAACACTCGTTACTAACGTGGCCTTATTGTTGAACTTAGCTGGATCTTATTCTTATATAATACGACACGCCGACACAGCTTTGTGTGTATTTTAGAGCGAATATGGATTACGTGAATGTAGATGACCTGTGTAGTCTGGTCAATAACTGAGTTCGACTGTCTCTCAGACAGGACCATTTTTCAATCTTACTACAATCAGTCAGGTTTCAGAAAGGGCTTCAGCACCACATCAGCTTTACTGAATCTAAGCGAAAAAGGCCTCTGTGGTAGTCTGGCCTCTCCTGACTTTTCCCATTCGAATCCGTCAATTTTGAAACCTTTCTTGCTAAAATGAACTATTATGGGTTTGGTAGTAATGCGGTAATTTAGTTTGATTCGTACTTGTCTGGGAAAACTTAGGCCACCAAAGTAAATAATCATTTCTCGGATGTCACTTATAGAGTCTCAGGGTGCCTCAGGGCAACTGTCTGGGCCCCATTATGTTTCTTTTATACTCAGCAGGTCTTGAATCTGTACTAACTCATTGTTCTCTGTACTCGTATGCAGACGATACTCAGCTGGTACTATCATACCATCCTTCCAATTTAGCCTTGGCTGATCAGCAAATGAATGCGTAACTGTTGGAGGTCAAGCTTTGGGCGGATGACCACGGCCCTAAATTAAATCCTAATAAATGCTCTATTGTTCATTTCCAACCTCCTGCAGTATAGAATATCATGAAGGATGATTCGCTGTATGTGTCTTTAGGTGGGGGAACCTTTGACGGTATCCGAGACTGTAAAGATTCTAGGCGTAAAATTAGACACACAATTAACTTTTTCCTTTCATGTTAGAAATGTGACCCGCAGAACAATGTGCAGATTAAGAGTTTTATTTAGGCTTTCTGGGTCGCCCAAGATAAAAATAGTCAATATTGTGTGCAATGTTGTGTGCGCTTCCAGTCTTCGGAAGTAGGTTATCCCTTGACAACACTGTCTCACTCCAAAGACTGCAAAACTCAGCCATTGGGTTTGTATATGGTCTCAGGAAATATGACCATGTCAGTCAAGCTCGAGAAAGAGCAAAATCACTTCCAAAAAAGCATATATTTAGTTTGGAAGTGGCTTGTTTAGTCCACAATATTCTGCTATCTACACCCACTTATTTGAGGAACATGCTGCGGGCTCGTTCAGAGGTTAGGTTGTTGATATTTTATAATTTAAATTAACACATGCAGTAAAAAGAACTCTAAAAAAAGAAAAATTAATAGTTATTATAGTATATAGCAATATTATAATGTTAGTAATATAGTATTTTCTTTAACATTAAAAATCCTTATTTTTGTCTGACAATATCATGCGATCTAATTACAAATAGCATTACAACATCAACTGTTATTCTGTCAAGCACTGGTGTAGTCGACAGAACACAGGTTAACACAGGTTTTTATCTTTACTGGACTGAGTCAATTATATACAAACATCTGTACGCTTATGCTTTATATAATAGTAAATTGATTTTACATTCTGTAATTTGACATTAAGGCAAATAATGGTTACAAAAGTCAATTAAACGCAGGGCTGTTGTATAACAGAGAGGGTATATTTTTTATGTGGTTAAATGCGCCTTTAAAATAGTTGATCGGCTATTAGATGTACTGTGTACTAGTACATTACACTTCTGCATGTTTCGCGTGCCAACCCATCACTCGCCGTGCTCTTGACACTTTGGCCTTCGGCCTCGGCATGCGATTTTTGACTACAAATATTAGTAGTTAAACTGTACAATGTAAAATCGTAATATGTAAATGTATTTAGCTGATTATTAATTAAATAAAAAAACTCAATCAAATTACCAAAGCCCAGTGGTGCAGAGCCCTACAGTTGGATGCAAATAAAATCATGTTCAAAAACCTCATCTGGAGAAAAATACATAATTTTGCAAAGTCTTAATCGGATGAACGGTGTGGTAATGTATAAAGGACAGACAAACAGATACATATAGACATGCACTCACTTGTTATATTTATAGATCAAAAAAGACTTCCATTGAATCAATCAACTTATTCTCTCTTTAACATTTAGAAATGTATTTGATCCCCTCAATTATAACGCCCTCGAGAATAACGTCATTATTAACATTCCATAAGTTGTTGAAATTACCTAAACATCATTATTTACATTTGAACAGCTTTTACTTTACGAGTCATTTAAATATCTCTCCATAATATTCTCATGGCCGTAAAACATACTATGAGGGCTCGCCGTGCCCTTCAGGGTGCAAATATTGAACAAAGGAGATCTTATTGTACAATTACACGAATAGTGGCTAAATTTTAGATACTTCAATCCTTAAAATTGTTAAAAAAATAAGAAAGAAGTTGCGTTAGCATAACACGGCCTTAGTGTTGTATATAACGATTAAAGTAGTTTAAAATCAAATCAATTTAACTGATTTTAATATTGTATGGTCGTAACATAATAAAAAAGCAATAAAAGTGCCGTTTGTAATAAAACTGGTGTTTAATTAAGACTGTATGGATTGAACTAACACGTTGCTAATTAGAAGCGCCAGTCTTCCTCCTTGCGGTTATAATGATAAGTTTTATTGCTAATTCTGCTGGAGTTATGGAGATCGGAAGGTACGTTTTACGAGGGTGGTGTTTGTTGATAAATGATCTATTTAGTATGCCAGAGATGGCAATCAGCAGGTAGCAGGAAACAATTGGCTTCTTACAACAACCTGACGTCAGCAGTCTTCGGAGCTGGGTGGATGCCATCTTTATACACAGGATCGGAAGGTACGTTTAGTAAGGGTTGTGTTTGTTGATAACCGACCTATGTATGGCAATCAGCAGGTAGCAGGAAACAATTGGCTACTTACAACAACCTGACGTCAGCAGTCTTCGGAGCTGGGTGGATGCCATCTTTATACACTGGTGTAATTCCTGAAACAATTAAAAAAATAACTATATATTAAACAAACTACCACTAGTTTTGTGAAGAAAATAAGTTGTTCCTGAATTAATTTGACAATATGCAATCAATTCAAAGAATAAACAGAAGCTTTTGATATATTACGTAAATACGTAAAGAGTATATAAGGTGAAAAATATATGGAAACGTTTTCACATCTTTTGTATAGCTTCACTTGTAAAAGTGAAATCTTGTACATCATCATGGTTACGAAGACCTACTTTTTGACGCCATCAGCGACATTTCAACTTTTTAGGGGGACGGCCCGTTAGTTGAACGAAAATCTTAAGTTTAAGCCTAGGTCGAGTTAAGTATCAATTAAAAGGTCTATTCAAAAAAAAATCTATTGCCGCAAACTAGACTTCAAAATTTCCAGAGTAGCGATAATTTTAATTTCAAATTAACAAATGTGATCAATATTATTCTCCGTGATTTAACGGTTTCGAGTGTATTTTTCTGATCAAAATTTACACTTTATGGAACAAATTATTTAAAAAAAATTAAATTATCAAATTATCTAAGAAAAAATCATACTTTTTAGATAATATACTCAAACTGCGCTCTGAATACTTGAAGGTAATGTGCTAGTCTGTGATAAAAACCTACCGTAGTCACATATTGTAGCAAAATATTTTATAAAGCCAATGTTCTGTTTTAATCTTACATAATCGACATAAAAATTAATAGAAAAAGTAAATTAATTACTTCAAAGGGCAAAATGACTAAATTTGTTTGCCAAAATGACTTCAAATGACCGCTACGCTAGAAAGGCTAAACCTTTCGAATTCCGGTTTGCGGCAATTAATTTCTCTTGGATAGACCTTTCATTTGATATGAGACTAGACCTAGACTTAAACTGAAGGGTTTTCACTTACAAACAAGTTGAAGACATAAGTTAACTATCATTAGCATAATTTCATTTAACTTCTTTCAAAAGTTGACGAGTGTAAGAACGTTTAATAGACGTTCAACCCCCTGACAAGATGAAACGTCACTAATGGCGTCAAAAAGTAGGTTCTTTGTAACAACGATGATGATATGACTTCACTTTTACAAGTGAAGTCATACAAAAGTTGTGAAAGCGTTTCCATATTTTTTCCACTTTATATATTAAATGTGCTCGTATATTATGTTAGGTGACTCCTTAGACACACTTCCAAACATGCTACCTTGCCTATAAGATATCCTACCTATTATACCTGATTGGATAGGCCAATCATAAAATAAGCTGTAACTTAATGGAAGTAGAACGTGAGTCCATGAAATAAATAATATAGATGATTTGTGAGTAATTTTAACATCTGTTCAAATTTGTAAATGTTATAGCATATTAAATTAGATATTTTGAAAAAATTAATTATTTTCTATCTAAAGTCACATGCTTTTATATTCGAGTAATCATAGAAAAGATTTCGTCTTAAAGATTTCCTTCCGTATTCAAGATCAAGCTGCTACAAATCAATAAATTCTAAATATGATTTTAAACTATTTTGTAAATATTTTTTCTTACAGAAAGAACAAATCTGTTGATCCAAAAGAGGGTCGTACAAAGCACAACCCTCACAACTCAACTCATTCATTTCATAAAGATTTTTATTTTATCAATTAGAAGAGCTTACATTATGAAAGTATAATATATTTAAGTTTTCATTAAGACTTTTTATTTGCTTTGTAATTCAATAATGAAGACTCCAATCAGCAAGGCCACGTATTGTACTGAGACGTCGTTGTTAATGTTGTAAAATTAATTGAATTTAATAAATGAAAGGATTTCTTCTCATTATGTGTACAGGACATTTTTTAATGTACTAGGAACTGTATAAAAATAATAAATATAGGAGTAAGTATCTTATTTGATAAATGAGTAAGTAAGATTGTAATTGAGTACAATATTTCCTCAGTTCTTATCTTATCTTCCTCAGGAAGATAAGATAAGAGCACTCTTACTTGGCTTCTCCAAGGAATGCTAGTTCAGCTTGGTACTTACCGGATACCCAGAGTCTCACTACCACACACAGTCAATCAAGTACTAGCAAGTCTAAATAACATCAGATGAGCAAATATTCTAGTATTATAGAATAAAGTAGAACGTGTTTTGACTCATTAATTCTTATTTATTTCTACTACTATCAGGAATAAAGTGCAGATAGAATAAATATTACTTGTGATATATGAAAACGCCAATAGCTCTCCGGGTTAATATCATGAAAGGAACATCCAAAAAGTCAGCAATCAAGTATTATATAGAGCTATATTACAACTTGGGAAATTTAAAGAAAAATTACTTTTTATTATTTTTTAGAGTAACATATATACAATATATAACACAAATTTTAATTTCTTTCATTAACATTTCCGTTTTCATGTATATAGGCAAAGCGTATGAAGTTAGCGTAGTGAGGAACGCGAAGCTTGCTGAGGTGTCCCCTAATCTTAATATCTATTTTTAGGCACATGTATAACTACTCACTTATATAAGTTTAACCCATTTCCAGATAACCTAGAAACTTTATATGATATACTTGTAATCTTTACCAACAGGAAAAATTCTACAAACTGACAATTTTATTCTTTTAGTACACAATTTAAATAAATATGTACTATGGATTGTATTTGATAATTTAATTATATGGATTATATATGTTATACTACAAATGAAAAACTATTAATTAAAGGTGTCTATTCCAAAATGACATCTTAGTCCATAATGTGATGGATCACGAACATTTTAAAGAATATAATATCTCAAATTATTATGGCCTCGATACAACCATTGATTTTACCACACATAGTACTCTGTATAGTAACAACCGACTAAAAATAGTTCAAATATAATTGAATTCGTCATTTCGAAAAGGCCATATCTTTGGCGAATATTACTTTAATACATTTTTAGTAATATCGTGTCCGATAGAAGGAAACGCACATTTCCCTGTGAAAAGGCCACACCTATAACTGGACTCCTTGTGGGTTAATTAGACTGGTGATTTCTTGTGTTCCTAGTGAAAAGGCCATAACTCCGGAAATATGGCCTTCTCCAACTCAATCAGCTGTTGCTTCCAGATTCAACCTCTGCTAGCGCTGACATTCATACTTTCAAAAGAAAGTATTTATTAAGTGATACTGTTGTTATTTAGTGGTTAAACAAGCTTAGTATAAGTCAATAAAAAAGTTTGTATTATTTTTAAAATATTTAAAAATGCAGAGTTAATCGTTCACTAGCAAGAGCTAAAAAAATGTATTAAAACAATAGACGCTCTGAAAAAGTTACCTATGGAACGTGATGACACGTGTGTTAATGCGATTAAATACTGTACATGCAAAATATACCTCTCACATTCCTGCTCAGCAGGTGTTTTATTACAGACAACTGTGTATTGTAAATTTGAAGGATGGTCAGTTAACGTGATTTTCTTATCATGAAGGTGAAGCACCGAAAGGTCCCAAAGAAGTATGTAGTTTTCTGAACAAATAAGTCATATAAATAGTGCCAGATAGTGAAAAAGAATTGCGTATTTTTTCAGATGGATGTACTGGACAAAATAAAAATAATACTGTAGTAAGATATTTATTAGCGATGGCTTCTAGTGGCACAGATTTGAACAGATTTTTCATAATACCTTGTAAGAGGACACTTGTTTCTTTTGGTACGGCAAAAAGGCTTATTTGAAAAAGGGATTCCATTTACACACACCAGACGATTATTACTTGCTTATTTCTGTGTCTAGCCCGAAGATAGAAGTGATGTTGGTAATAAGTGCTGATATTGTAGACTTTAAGAAGTGGTCTTCTGAATATTACAAAACAAGTTTTATCTATGAGATATTTTAATTTTGTTTGGTTTCGTTTATTTATTTATTCATACATGAACATTACAAAAATTGTATATCCATTATATCCTCTGGTAATTGGTTAAATAATATTTGTATTATAAATTCAGGTAATCTTTCAGTAAACACAGATTTTATTTTTATTTCTTTAAACCTTTTTCTAAACCTTAAATTTACATTATTATATTTTGTGTTTGGAACTTTGAATTCATTACTCTGACAATAATAGCTGTATACTGCATATTTGTAATATAACTTTGGGGAAAGAGTTCTGCCCAATACAAATAATGCCCTCCTATCCGTGACCTCATCTCCAGCCATCAGAACTCTCTAAAAATTTTCTTGCATTTTAGTAATATCATCCAAATAACATTTTGCTGTGTGCCATATGAAATTACACCGTATTTCACTTGTGATTCGACCAAAGCTTCGTAGACTAATATACATTCTCTTATTCCTAATAACTTGTTAGTTTATGCATAGTTTCCAAACAAATATTAAGTCTATTTCTTAATTTTGCAATGTGCTCTTCCCACGCAAGCCCTGAGTCGACTGTAACTAGCTCCACATGCTAACATACCTTGCAAGAATCCCAAAAGACCATAAAGTATCATTTCAAGTGTCGCGGTTCATGAAATTTGAGTTCTCGTCACAATGTCGAGGTGCTAGTACTGCCTACTTGTGGATTGATGGAATTCGGAAAGAAGTATTTTCCCTGGCTAAAATTGAACTATTTTCCCTGGAAAGTTCAAATGGTCATCCCCTCGATTATCAACTATCAGGGAATTTTTTAGAGAAATTGCTGTCAATGATAAAAAAAAATGGAAGACTTAAGAAAATTAATGCAGTACTTACTAGTGGATGAAATATGGTTTTACAATGCAATACTGGAATGGCATACAAGCACCCGACCTAACAATGACGCAGAAGAATTTTAACATTTTACATCTTGTTGGAAGACATTTTTATTTATTTCAGTTTTAATAAATATTTTACTTGTAAAATAGTTTACTATTCACTGTCCTTCTTATTACAAAGGCCCAGCTGCAAGAAATCCAATTAGACTATACTGTTGTAACCTCTCTCTCTCTGAAGAGTTACATTAATTTAAATTTTTTGTTAATTTGATAAAAAATTATGCAAATTACTTTTATTTATCTTAATCTCAGGGTTTTAATTATGTGGGTAAATCGGTGAGGCTGTAAATTACAATGAATAAAGACTCTTGTTTGAAAAAAGCTAATTTAATTTAATACATTCTTTGATTTTTTAATTTAAATATATGAAGTTAAATTTTACAAAATTGAAAGTTAACTATTTAAAACTGATTTATAAAAAACAAGATTAAATTATTTTATAAATAAAACTTATCTTTATGTCTCTTCTTTGTCTTGTTGAAACTCCACGTGGTCTTGAACGCATTTTGAACTACAAGTCCCGTTCCAATCTGGTAATCACGCACCTGGCTATTTAAAATATATATACTTTCACAACATTATGAATTATATTTCAAACTCAAACAGTCACACGCGGTAATAAAAGAAATTTTACTGCTGCATCAACGCGGCTTGGATACTTGCTTCTTCTAGGTCATGTTTTAGAGTGACCTATCACGGAGGAGTCTTAAATGAGAGTGGACGATGCTTGGACTAGGCTGGCGTGGGTTGCCAGTCCTCCGTTTTTGTCCGTTAAAACCGATATTATTGGGTTAGAGACTCTACTTCCGCCCATGCCATGTGATTTTGCCCTGGTCGGTGGTGCCTCTGGTGATCTTTCTTTCAACTAAATACGTTTCCCATCTACATTGGACTCGACCATTGCATGTCACACTGACACCCCTCTGGATCGCCATATAGACTCGTCTGACTACGCGACTGCACATGTCTTATCTGTTTCAATAACAATGAAAGGAATGTTGTTTACGATTTTGAACGACTGCCCTGGAATAAATATTTCTGCCCACTTCCCTATACTTGCTGGTTATTAATTTACAACGATTTCCGAATATTATTTGAATGTTCGGTCATTGTTTTAATTGCATGTATCTATTTCTTTAAATAAATAATTTATTATTTATTTAATTTAATTAATTCACTCGTCAATTTGGTGGACCTGTTACACTGTTTATAAACTTTTGTTAATGTTCCTATTGAAAATATCCAATTTTTATTTATTGCTCCTAAGATTAATTTTATAACAAAAAAACCTGATTGATGTTAAACACTGTTTAGAGTTGAGTAAATATAATATAAAACGTATTTTAAATGTTTCACTAAAAGTAATGTTTGAAAAATGGATTTTTGCTCTCCTGAAAATGTTACATCTATGGAGATATGGCCTTTTCGAAACGACCAATTAAATTATAATTTAACGTTATACTCTCAGCTGTGCGGCTTGCTATATATATATATAGCCTCCTCCAATAGTAGTACCTTACAAATCATCGCATTAATTACACCTAAGCATTGCTCCAGTACAACACCCCGTAACACTGAAGAGACACTAATCTATATCAACAATAATGTCACGTAATTAAAATGAAATTAATGTTCATATGTTCAAAATAATTTCAAATACATATATATACTGTATAATTTCAGCACTTCTATACAAAATATATTAAGTACTATTATGTATTATTCTAAAATATGTTTGTTCTTTTTGTTTCGGTTTCATTGTTCGTAGTGTAGAACATTTTCACTGTTCTAGTGTTGGAATGACTAGTTAGCTATAAGTCGCGTCATCTAAATTCCGCTCTGGGTACCTCCCTGTGAGTGAGGGCGCGGGGGTGCGCGGGTAAAAACGAATGTCAGCCAGAAAACATTGGTTTTCTGTGAAAAAAGCCGACCAAATTTATGATTTTATTGCTCTGAAGAGACGAGCTCTTCCCTTAGGGGTTTAGTGTACTCGAGGAGACCGACACAACACTAGTCAGTCACAAACTGTCTTCTGTCCAGTAGCTCACAAAATATTCCCTTAAACTAGCACCCAGCAGTTAATTAGGCAACAAATCTACCCTTGAGCTCAGGCCGGAGAGGGGCAGTAGGAAATATGTGCAGACCCTTTGACGTAAGTTAGTAGGGAGTAGCGATCGACCCAGAGCGGGACAGCTGGTACGACTTATACTAAGTTAGCTTTGTAAGAAAGGAATAACCAAACAAAATTTACAATATTTTTAACAGTAAAAATGTATAATGTGCTTTGTTGATATTTTTACCAACTTCTATATATTTTATATCTAGTGTAGGAATGATTAGTTAGCTTCTAAGTTAGCTTTGTAAAAAAAAGGAATAAAAAAAGTACAATATTTATCACAGTAAAAAAGTTTAAAGTCCTTTGTTGACATTTTTACCAATTTCTATTTATTTTGTGTAATTTTGAATTGTTATTGTTAATTCAGTATTTTACAATGTGTGTTTATCTCTTAAGGTTTTACAAATAATGGATACGTTTAAAAGTTTGGGGAATTAGCGGTACTGTTGTCATTCCAGTAGAAGTTAATTTAGCCATTAGGTGCCTTGTAAAATGGAAATCTTGAATGTACTCTTTTCGGTCACGCTAAACGGTTCAAACATGTACCACAAGAAAAGTTATGTTTGAATTAATTTAGTCCAACTTATGAATAATTAACATATAGAACATAATTACGCATTCCAAACAAATTAGAGCCAAGTTTTAATTAACATGGAGATGATGAATCTTGTCTTTACAGTAACGACGGAAAATCGCTGTTACGATGTTTATATTCTGTATGAATTATCTAGCGTTAAAAGTGTGGTTTATTTATCCATTACTTATAAGCAGATTTTATTTTCAAAATATAAAACACGCGCATAGATTTGAGTCCGTACCTATCTACATCTAATGATAACAAGGTGATAAATGTATATAACGGACACAAATCAAATCAGTTTTTATTGCAGTTGACATTTAACATGTATTGCAAAAGTCAATTTTATTTTAAAAGATATTTTATGTCTAGATAAAAAATTTGGTTTCACCCACACTTCAAAACAATCTCTCAAACATACAATATTTCTGAACATTTATACATCCAATTTTCCCACCTCCAGTTCCGGTGTCAGCCTACCCACTGTGTGGTCTCCAAGTTATTCGCCAAAAACTCACCCACACTATAAAAAGCATGGTAGGCTAGGAAGCCTTTTAATTGAGTTTTAAACATCTTCAGCGTTCTGACGATTTTTAAACAATTTGGTAGTTTATTGTAAAGCCTTTACGTAACATGAACCATTTGTGTTTGTGATATGTTACAAAATCTTTAGTATCATTAATTCATTAGAAGACGCTGGTCCTCAAGGTATGAGTGAATGAGTGTAGTCATCGTTACTGAAGTCGACTGATCCTCAAGGAATGAGTGAATTAGTGTAGTCATCTTTACTGAAGTCGACTGATCCTCAAGGTATGAATGAATGAGTGTAGACATCGTTACTGAATTCCACTGATCCTCAAGGTATGTGTGAATTAGTGTAGTCATCGTTACTGAATTCCACTGATCCTGAAGGTATGAGTGTAGTCATCATTACTGAATTCCACTGATCCTAATGGTCATTTATTAGTAGCCCAATAGCCAGGACAACTAACGGACCTACAGCTCTACGTAGAATCCAAAGTACGTAATTGGTTTGACTTCCAGTTAATTTTCAAGTCTGGTATTCGGTTCTGTTCCCTAGATAACATCCGGACCCTGACCACCACCCAACATAAACGCCGTGAGGACCGAGCACAGAACCTATCGCCTTCAATAACACTTTGTCCCCGAGTAGCTGGGTTACAGTACTGCCCCACCAGTGCCGCCGACTAGTAGTATTAATATGATCGGCTAGTAATATAAGTAGTAACATTTTAAAACTGTAATAAACATAATCTTTAAAGTTCTCATTAAAGTATGCTAATGATTCTAATGAAAAACTATCTCAACATACGATTCCTTAGCCCACCTGCCTCCACCCTTAATGACTTGATTTGCAGAAGCAGGTTTAAGTATCCTTCAAACATACTCATTTAGTCCAGCCGCACACTGACTCGAACGAACAGAACGCGACAAGACCGACGTTCTGTTGCGTCTCGTCTCTTTCGTTTTCGAACAAGTCATGACGGAACGCTAGCCATCACGGAAGTTGTGTTAAATTTCGCGGTACTCAAGAGTTGTGGACTCGTTTAAAAGTACAATAATACGATTGTTCTGGGGTTTTGTAAAGTGTTTGCGGTGTTTTGGCACGGTTTGTGTCGGGTTCGTGCTTGACTTACTTTTAAGATTTTAAAATTATGATGATGTGTGAGAAGAAAGAAGTATTTTGTCGTAAAACCATTAATTTTGTTGTAATTTTGGTTTAAACATTTTAAATAGTAAAAAAAATACAATACAGATAGACAGACAGTAAACGTAATGAGATAAACCATTGGTTATATTAAGTTTTTGTCATAATTGTTTTATAGCTTTTATTTTAGAAAATAGTTGAAAATAATTGGGAAGTTCAGAATGTATTTGGTCCAGTGTACTTTTATTTTGATTATACAAATGGAGTGATACAGTTTAAATCGTCACTTTTATAAAAATACTATACCACTATCGTTATATGTAAACAAGTGTAAAATGAGCTGAACATATATTGGGAGTACAACTGAATTATTGGAAAGTTAAATTGTATAATCAAATTCAAATTGAATGATATGTAAATACTCGATAAGTTGATTTCCTTTCCTATGTCACTCCATATTTTTCTGAATTAATTTTATGTTATGACGTTATTTGAGTAGGGTTTTATAAAGGTGGAATGCTTTGCCATAAAATAAAATAGTTTTTTAATTAGCATAATACATGTTGGTAAATATACAGTACAAGTAAACGTCACACAACACAAACCCACTACAATATAAGCACAAATGTACAAATATATTACAATACAAGTACAAAATGCACGAATATTATGGTAATGGATTTCGGTGAACCACGCTCACCTTCCTCAGACCAGAGGGATTCACAAAAGAATGATTCTTTTGTGAATCCCTCTGGTCTGAGGAAGGTGAGCGTGGTTCACCGAAATCGATCACCACAATATTCGTGCATTTTGTACTTGTATTGTAATATATTTGTGCTTATATTATAATAAATTTGTGTTGTGTGACGTTTACTTGTACTGTATAAAATATAAAATAAAAAGCTTATCTACATCGACATTCCCAAATCATCAATGTCTCAACTTATCAATGAGTCATCTTATAAAATAAAAAAAAACACATATTCAAAAAAATAATATGATAAAACACAATTTAACTGCAGAACAATAAATCAACTGTTCCAAATTGAACAAATTGAAAACAAAGTGAACTAGTCCAATGTTATGTTAAGTTATATATGTGTATCCGATTATCAGCTGTACCGTAGGAATGGGAGTAGCGCATGCGCATAAGTTTTGTTCGCTAGGATCAGGCCACAAGACGAAACTTTGGGTACCTTCGCCAAGACGCCTTCAGACGTCTTTAGATGTCTGCTAATGTTTTTTCGTCTTGTCTGGGCTGTGTGCGGCACTCCCATTTAAAACCGTGCAAACAGCTTCGCCACAGACGTCTGACGGCGACTTGTCTTGTTCTGTCTCGTCTCGTTCTATTCAGTGTGCGGCAGGCCTTACACTACTGATACAGGAGAACAGCCTTACACGACATACAGGAGAACATAAATGACTTCAAAAAGCCTATCTACCTCTACTGACACAATTTGAAGGAAAATGTAGAAGACACATTACAGACCAACCAACAACCCTTTTGGAGTGCCCGAATTTCAAGATAATGCACCGGCTCCATCTACATTATTGAAAAGATTACGAACTTTACGAACGTACATCTCTTGAGATGACGACACATTCAAAATACGGATAGACAGATCTTAAACTATCCTCTACCAAGATTCATATTTGTTGAGAGGGTGGAAGATCTCCAGCCATAATTCACGAATGTAACAAAAGTGGTATGCCAACACGATTTGTGTGGGTAGGAAGGGGTTGCTTCTTAGTTGGGAGAGTGGAGAACTCTCCATCCGTAGTCTGTTGGCACAGGTAAATAACCGATCGCTCATGGTATAAGGGAACCGTATTCATTGTTCACCTAGTATAGGCTGCCCATCTTTACATTCGTGTATGTGGCGTTGCCGTTACGAACGGGAATAATAGAAACAGCACTATTCACTTACCAGTGTTGGCCCTCTGACAACTCCGCTCAGTCCACAAACTACGAAAACAGCACTATTCACTTACCAGTGTTGGCCATCCGAGAACTCCGCTCACACCACAAATTTTGGAAACAGCACCATTCACCATCAGTGTTTGCTCTCTGACAACTCCGCTCAGTCCACAAATTACGGAATCAGCACCATTCAACTGCCAGTGTTTGCTCTCTGACAACTCCGCTCAGTCCACAAACTACGAAATCAGCACCATTCAACTACCAGTGTTTGCTCTCTGACAACTCCGCTCAGTCCACAAACTATGGAATCAGCACCATTCAACTACCAGTGTTTGCTCTCTGACAACTCCGCTCAGTCCACAAACTACGGAAATAGCACCATTCAACTATCAGTGTTTGCTCTCTGACAACTCCGCTCAGTCCACAAACTATGGAATCAGCACCATTCAACTACCAGTGTTTGCTCTCTGACAACTCCACTCAGTCCACAAACTACGGAAATAGCACCATTCAACTATCAGTGTTTGCTCTCTGACAACTCCGCTCAGTCCACAAACTACGGAAACAGCACTATTCACCTACCAGTGTTGGCCCTCTGACAATTCCGCTCAGTCCACAAACTACGGAATCAGCACCATTCAACTACCAGTGTTTGCTCTCTGACAACTCCGCTCAGTCTACAAACTATGGAAACAGCACTATTCACCTACCAGTGTTGGCCCTCTGACAATTCCGCTCAGTCCACAAACTACGGAATCAGCACCATTCAACTATCAGTGTTTGCTCTCCGACAACACCACTCAGTCCACTAAGTGAGGATAACATCGTCATATTATTAGCATGGAAACAAGCAATCTGTGTATCGTTAATTATCTGTGATAATGGAAGAAGAGGTTCACTATTCTGGAGTCAGTATTTCATCACATTACCACCTCTTATCAGTAATCAGTAATCATTATTACTTATCTACCTGAGAAGAATACGGGCAATCTTCGCTTTAATTTGTATAATTAATTGCGAAAGGTAGAAGTAATCAGTCTGCAATTGGATCATAAAAGCTTGCGTAGCATAATTGCAAAATATATCCCTATTGTTTCATAATGTATGCAGATTTTACGTTTTCATTCAGTAGGTTTTATGGTCTATTTATAATTATTCTGTAGTGTAAGAGAGCGCTCAATTCAAAAGTCAATAATAGCATTGCTTAAAGCCAGCTTTTACTGAATTTCATATGCCTGGGATATAATAAGGTCCTATTGTAGGTGGCAGGATGTTATAATTTTGTTAATACATATAATCGTTTTCATGAGCTAGGTTATTTATTCAGTAAGCTACTAATTTTACCTCACACAGATGCTCATTATGAAACAATGTTGAACTGTGCTAAATTGTAATGTACAAGCATAACAAATATCACAAATATATAACCAATTTTATTATCCAAATTAAATAAATGTATATGTAAAAAACATATAGGGAAATATACAACTGAAAGACACAATATATTCGATCTTCCAGTAACATTAGATTTCAATATAATGCAAAGCAATGATTACGTTGAAACAGTGTTAACCCCTGTTACTGTGTACCATTGAACCCCACATTTATGTATTGCTAAACTAATAAATGGATTGTAATTCCAAATAAATATCTGAACACAAAAATCATTGGTGAGTGATTTTTGAGTAAGTTTATCATCCTGTTTAGCTATATTTACAGTAAAGAAAATTAGACATTCGAAAAATAATATTTTTTTTTCTTCATCTAAAGCCATGTGCATCATCTTAGAAAAATATTCTTTAAATATGGGCTGCTTACGAATCAATAAATTGTATTCATTTCATAAATTTATTTTTATCAGTTAGAAGAGCTTTCATTATGAAAGTTCGAATTAGATTTGTTTATCTTTCACTAGAACTTATTAGTTGAATTCTATTATAGTATTGAAGACTCCATTTAACAAGGCCACGTAAATTTACTTAGACAATGTTGTTAATATTGTAAAATGACACGAGTTTAATAAATGCAAGGAATTCTTCTCATCATGAACAGGGACGTTTTGAAAGTACTTATAACTAAAGTACTTGTATAAAAAATAACACATATTAGTACTTGAAGTAGAACGTGAGTCCATATTTGAAAAATAAATAAGTTAGATTGTAATTTATTAGTCCTCAATAAAGAAGATAAGATAAGAGCTCTCTTACTTGGCTTCTCCAAGGAATGCTAGTTCAGCTTGGTACTTACCGAATACCCAGTCTCACTGCCACACATAGTAAATCAAGTACTAGCAAGTCTAAATAACATCAGACGAGCAAATATTCTAGTACTGTATTATAGAATAAAATAAAAAGTGTTTAGACTAATTTATGCCTCTTTCAATATCTATAAATACAGTTTCTGAACTTCAAAAAACAGTAAATAATTTTTTAAAAGCCTTAAACTCATTTGTAAAATATTATTAATTTCTTGCATTTGCATAGTAGGCCTACATATTTGATCTCTTACCTCAATTGAATTGTAGTCCATTGAATAGGATATTTATTCAGTTTAGAACTGGGCCTATAACGGATGACAAGAAAGAATTCTATTAAATAATTAAACACTATTTAATCGGATAATAGAAAGAATTCTATCGTATGGTAAGAAAGATTTCAGTCCTATGGTATGAAAGAAGTATATGGGGCAATAAGTTCGTTTGGTGTAACATTTAAATATCAATTAGCGAATGTCACATAAAATAACAGTTGTAGAGTAGCCTATAGTGCCAATGTGAGGTGTCGTTATTATGTGGTCGCCACCTCTTCCTAAAGATAAATGTTGTAAAATTAAGGGTCTGCAGAGACTGTCGGAGGTTGTCGGTCACGTTGGCTGTTCTCATAAGAACGGCGTTATTTTCAAACCGGACAAAATATCGTGCATGTCCAAAATGAAATTAAAAGGATATTTTCCAAACAAATTGCATTTTATCAAAATGAAATTGCCCATTGGAATTGCTTTGCCAATTCCTAATTATTTTTACAAAAAAATAGATAAAAAATATTTATTTTGAAGTTTTTACTTAGTTTTAAAAACCAGCATGTATTCAAAATATCAAAATCAAACTCAACGAGCAATATGATAACGTTAACTAAAGAACACTTCATACAGAACTTTTCGTCAATAAATAACGTAAAAAATATGGATTCGCAAATAACATTGTTCTTATGTAATTAAAACCGGCATGGCCTACAGCCTCTGCAGACCCTTAAATGCAATCACTTCAATTTATAAAACGAAGAGATAAATTGATATAACATATTTATTTACTGACTAATTAAAGAGGAAATTGTTTAACCCACAATTTGAGTTTTTTTTTACTAACACCGAATCACTACACATTATAAAAATATATCCAGAGTAACAAATAAATATAAAACAATAATATATTTATAGTTTTGTATACCCAATATTGGCATATTGTTAAAATTTATATCTCAGTTAATAAACAATCTAATTTTAATCAATTAATAACAGGAAATTTAAGGTTTTGTCGGAGAATGTATGATACGTTAATAAAAGGAGTAACATGATTTAAACATTAGACTTTACAATAAACATTATGGGAGATATGGTACTGTTTATTTGCTGGTTTTAACTAAAAATAACATCAGTAAGTTGATACCAACACAATATAAACGATTGATTGTTTTAAGATGCATAGTTGTAAAAATATTCAAACACTGTTTTAAATTATAATATGGTAATTATAATTTGGCTGTCTTAAATTACTTGAAAAATAAATCACATTCAAAATGGATCATACGAAAAGCGTTTAAATTTATATACATTTACATTACCATTTTAATTTTGGTTTTATTTCTTTGGACTAAAAATCATTTGGATATTATTCCATGTGTCATTTGATCATGGATACCACACACATTTTATTATTACCTTTTGGAGTGGTTTTTAAGGATCGCAACTGAAAAAAAATATATATATAAATAAAAAAAGGGAAAAATAATGTAACATGTAGATTTATTTGAATTCATACTATATTTTGCAATCAAAACATTCATTTTTAATTTGTTTGTTTCGTCATAAGCGGTGGTTTGCAAGCGTTAAAACTTTCTTTGTATAACTAAATAAATTTTATAATATAAATGAATTATAATTCAAAATAATAATATCACTAAACCTTTCAACTTATCGCAATTATATTCTTTTTATATATTTAAACATAAGAGGTAGTTTATTAAGGATATATACAATGCAATAAGACTGTTTGTGTTGTAATCTGTAAATGATTTACAAATCATAAAAATACCATTAAAACATCTAAAGTTATTCAAAATATTTTTCTTTTTATTTTATCCAAGTTGGGATTGATGGCCTTCGAAATGTTATGACTAAAATAAGAAAATTCGTGTATTAACATCAAAGGTTACAAAATAATAAAAGGAGATGTATAAAAAAGGTAAATGAAATTGATTTTTATAGGGGTTATTTTTGGTTTGAAACTACTTAAATGATTTAAAAATATAATACAATTTGGAGATATATAGTCAATAGAATGATTCTTTAGAACATTTCAATTGTTTTTAAATTTTTAAAACAAACTTTTTAACGAAAGAATTGGTTTCCAAGGATTTTTATTTTAACACGTTGTAAATACTATTTTCAAATATGAAAATATGTATTTGGAATATTTAAACGTGGTTACACGATGTAACAAGAGACTCTAGGGCCATTATTTTTGTAAATTTTAATGCAAGGGATGGTTAAAAAACAAACATTTCCGGGATATATTAGTTTAGATCCAAATGTTAAGACAAGCATTGGATATGCCTAACTAAAAATGTCCATAAAAATTGACGATATCAGAAAGAATTTGAAGGTAATAATAGACCTACAACAATTTTACCTCTCCACCATCTCTGAACAAATAAGCGAGAGTGGCGTAAAATTAATATTTTAATTAAATTATTAAAGGTGCCAACCACGTTTAATGGCGAAAATATACATTAAATTGTATATCTAATGTAAGAGACCAATTTTATAAGTAGTTCAATAAATTTGTTTTACTACAACGTGCACATCTATTTGTAAGAAGGAAATTCAATTTTGAATCAGCATTGCGAATGGTTAATAAATAGATTATATTAATAAACACAACATTAAACTAGTTGTACACACTTTGCTATCTTGGTCCAAAGATTTAAAATTTCATGTTGTGGTAAATTACGATATTCTGTTTGTATTCTAATTTATACTGCTTATACGATATATTGGCGTAATAAACTTGATTCACGGTCATTTTTATACCAATGGCATCGGTGCCTTTGTCTAAAAGACGTTCTGCATACTGCGGTGTATGGAAATGAACTGTGATTGAAGGGACGTGTTTCCTGCTCACGTTGGCAAGTCTGTTTGCTCGTTTGCATGCTACGGTCTGCCACTGTCGCCAACCTGGCGGCGCTAAATGTCGTGCCATGCATCATCTTGGCTATGATTACCGAGTGACTCACGACTTCAAGAGGTCGTCGCTTTTTAATATTCATTTGAGTCTATCAATCCTCAGACGACATGAATATGGCTAATATTATTGTTAAAATGAATTACTGTATGTGAATTTTGTCATGTAAACATTGCAGAAGTATACGAATAATTCATGAAAAAGAGCCAAACTCTTAGATACATAAATGAAAAATATAAGTACAATGAAATGATTAAATTAATATCATAATGAGAGTGGAACGTCAGATAAATCAATCCAAGGTCATAGCTTGGAAAAGAATTATTATTGTGTTGAATAGAAGTAACTGAGAAAAGTCATATGTAAGGATGGGCAAGAGAAGAGTGGCACGCATATCTACATAGGAAATGGGTGGGAAATTTCATGTACATAGGAGAAGGATTGGGAGTATGATCAGCACATGGGATGGGGGGGGGGTAGTATATATATACACAGGGAAGGGCTGAGATGTATGCAAACATAGGAGGAGGTGATATTGGGCTGTATATATAAAGGCTGGTTGGTAGGTCTCAGTAGTGGTAATGTGAGTGTGTGTGTGTGTGTGTGTGTGTGTGTGTGTGTGTGTGTGTGTGTGTGTGCGTGCGTGCGTGCGTGCGTGCGTGCGTGCGTGCGTGCGTGCGTGCGTGCGTGCGTGCGTGCGTGCGTGCGTGCGTGCGTGCGTGCGTGCGTGTGTGTGTGTGTGTGTGTGTGTGTGTGTGTGTGTGTGTGTGTGTGTGTGTGTGTGTGTGTGTGTGTGTGTGTGTGTGTGTGTGTGTGTGTGTGTGTGTGTGTGTGTGTGTGTGTGTGTGTGTGTGTGTGTGTGTGTGTGTGTGTGTGTGTGTGTGTGTGTGTGTGTGTGTGTGTGTTCAAAAAATATGTATCAGACGACGAAAATGTGTGTAACCTAGCAAAAGAGTGTGTGTAGCAACTTTATTGGAGTATCGTTTGTAAAAAAATACACGAAGCAAATAATGTACATTTATTATAAATTATTACAAATTGTATTATCAAATTTTTAAATAAACTTTTTATAAAACTTATCAAACAAATCTATAAAGGGGGTTGTGTAGGGACCTCAAAAATTAAAAAATTATCGATTTTTGTTTCATGTTATTTTATTATTCTCTGTTTAATTACTGTTAAAATGCCAATTTCTGAACCTCAACTGGTTTTATATAAAATAGTAAATACTTTCGAAATCATTATATATTGTTTTATATTAATGTTTTGTAGTTGGCAACACTTCCAGATACATCTACTGTAGCATATTAAGTGCTGTTTGGTTGTCGATTCAACAGTTTGGTTATGTTTGTTATGTTCAGCATGGCTCTACTGAAAAAGGCATTCTCTTACAAAAGCTTTGATTTCCGAAACTTAACTTTTTTGACACGTTATGTACGTTTTCTAAGTCATTTTTCAAACTAGAACGTTCACATTTTTACCAGTTGTTTAGAAAAACATTATTGGCATACTGAGTTTTATTAATAACAATTAGTCAAGGTTTATTGTATACAAATATAGATATATTTTTTAAAAACATTGTCATGTTTATAAAAATAATTTTTTTACATTAAGAAAATTATTTTGGGAACCTTTTAAAAAACTCTGTGAGTAAATAAGGCTTCCAGCTAAAATAAAAGTATATAACACCCGTCTATGTATAATTAGTCCTGTGTAAAGGTACGTCAAAGATGCCCAATTTAACACGGGCGAGATAAGCGGTGTGCAACGCCATTAATAATAGAATTTCAGCTTAAATTGGGTAATATAGATTGGTCAACAAACAGTTCGAGCCCAAACGTTGTTTCATTAAAGTATTCCAATAAAGTAACATTTTTGGTTTAGTAAACTTCTTCTTGAGCGAAATCAGCTAATTAAAATTGGACTCCCTGCAGTCCACAATAGGGAATGTAAAATGTAAATTGATCGCACATTTCCGTCGCGATATTTAAAATAGGTTGAACAGTGGCCACAGGAATGTGGAGTATGCAGGAGTCGAAAGCGGGCCGACGATGCAAAAACCTGACAGCTGATGGATAGACAAGGACGCTGACGGCCGTTCCTCTCTGTTCCCTTGGTCCACGCCGAGCTTGGTCGGGACAGTAAAACAATGCCAGAAAATTTGTCATTTATGTAAATATAAACACATGGTAAAGCAAATCCAAATTTAAAATCCGGCACTAACTGGATAAGTGTAATTTATATATTTTAAAAACATTGAATCCGAATTTACTTACATTCTTTATACAGAATTAGGTCTACGATTGATACCTTTGGAAGTTAAAATAAAAACAACTAATTATATCAACAATTATACATTGAGAATAGTATGACTAACTATACTATAAAGCTGTATGCATATTTCTTTAAAATGGCTAAAAGTTTAAATATTTGAATTTATTTAACTTGAATTGAATTTAACTTTTTGAAAACCGCACACGTTTCTATTTGAGTATAACCCTATTTGGAGATCGTAAATATCTTTAGATTCATATAAGTAGAATTATCCATCAAATTACAGATAATAATAAGAAAAAAAACAAAGAAATAAAAATTAAGATTATTACATTAAATTATTTGCTAACACAAATAATGTTTACTATTTATTAGTTTTTTTAAAGATATCAATGGGTAAAGGAACTTTCCTTTAACAAGTCTTGCAAATGTCTGTGAAGAAATTTACATTTATAAATGTTTAAATTGTCTCAAAAGGCTCTCATGTAAAATGGTCATAAATATTGTAATGGTAATCTCGGTTATTTTCAGTAACTTGAACTGACTTTTTTCATCCTTAGTAATCCAGATAGCCTGAAACAAGTTTCTACAATCAGTAAACATGCGATAAGAGTATGTTAATTGAAAAAATATACATATATAAATATGTATCATTTTACATATTTACATGGCAATTGTTTTAATTGTTACGAGTAAATTCAAACACGGAATCTAACATTGTAAGACTTTTCAGAGACAAGCACATTACTACATAGTAGCTAAAAGTACGTCACATGACGTTACAATTTTTTTTACTTAAAATTTTTAAGTAAATAAAAATGTAATATTATTTACATGACTGATATGTAAAAAAATCAACAATGGCGTATTTGATTTAACAAGATTAAGCTACTTTAGTAATATAACAATCATGTTAATCTCTAACTTGTTTCTCATTGATAAACTCAATCACATATACAACATGGAATTTCAATTTATGGTGCCATAAACAAACATAAATAAAATATTAAAAATACAGAATGCTTTTATTAGAACAATACTTAACAAGCAACAATGCCCAAAGGCATGAACAAGTCTCTAGCAAGAAATATATCTGAAATTTTGCTATTTTGACAGTATATGCAATAAATACATATATAACAGCAAGAAGATGAAGATGTTAAAATTGATATTCATAACACTAGAAGACACGTCATAAAGAATTATTCAAGAACAGCCCAATATTCACAGTGAGAAAATTGTACGAAAATTTACAACAGATTAAAATTTGAAGTAAACAAATTCTTTATCATAAATGCACTATATTGAATAGATGAATAGTGTAGTTACATTTATGTTATTTAAAATTATATTTGTATATATTTTATTTGATATTTTTTATACATTAAAAGAAGGTAACTTAAAACACTTACTTTTAGTATGTTGTTGCCAAATTTGTAAATTTTGTATAAGTGTATTTTCCAGTTGAATCATACTTGCTGGTCGAGTTGATATAATGACAAAGCTCTTTGATTCAGTTACATTTATACATACATACAATATATTCTAAACTGTCTAAATTCGAAATATAAAACATACAAACAGTCGTACTGTTGTGAAATCACAATGATTGTCATTATTATACCTAACGGAATCTTAAATAAAACACACATTGAAATACACGTATTCTTGTAGAGAGAATAATTAGCCTTTTCTAATATTAATTAGTGCTATCTCTAGAATGAAGTAGAAGCGATCATTCTTTGTACACCTTTTTCATAAGAATTTATTCCGAGAACCGAAGGCTTATACCCATGGAAATAAACCTCCTATAAAAAGTGAAACGACTGTATCAAGCCGGCAGTCCGTATCGGGGAAGGTCTTAGCACAGTGTGACAGTCGGCAAGGCACTGGTGTTAGTGTTTGTATCCTACTAGGGGACTTGGGCCATTTAGGTCTGCACAGCTGTCCGGTATTTGCATGAAGCCACTCAGACGACAAGTCTTCCGGCACGTGGTATGCAAGACGGTGTTTGGACTGATAAGTCAAATGGGAAACATTAATTGTTTTCATTCCAAACATCATTCCACCTCAAGTTTGTCCAGTAGCTTTGACCACTTGTTTGTTCCAGTAAGGTCAGTCTACTAGAAAGAACACCTGGGTAATGCGCACTAGAATGAAGAACGGTTCACTCTATCTGCTGTTACATTATATCGTTTTAAAATCTTTGATAAGCAAATTCTTGATAGACTTCTAAAGGTGTTTCCACAGCCATCCCTCTGGGTGGCTTTAAAGGTGTTTCCACAGCCATCCCTCTGGGTGGCTCTAAAGGTGTTTCCACAGCCATCCCTCTGGGTGGCTTTAAAGAGGGAACGAAGTAATATTGAAGTTATTTGTTTTCATTGAGTTGTTTATTGTTGTTAATATTGTAGAGATATCCAGCACCTCTGTTATGGGTTTAGATCATAACTAACGTTCAAGAGCGCACATTGTTTCTTCTGGAATTAGCAGAATTACTCTGTAGGATTAGTTGTTTTTTCCTATTTTTTGCGTGAATTTTTTGATTGATAAAGTTTTTGATACGAGTTTCACATAGAGCGAATCTATATTTATAAAAGAGGATGTTTGTATATATATATATATATATATATATATATATATATATATATATATATATATATATATGTTTGAAGTTTATGCGCTGCCAAACCATCCAACCGATCGCCATGAAACTTTAGGATGTTGTCCTGTATACTCCCGAGATGGTTTCTGTGAAGTTTGATGCAGATCCGTCCACAGAGTCCCGCCCCACGGGCTCCTAAAGATCCCATGTTATTTAAATGGAGAATCTGAATTGTTTACAAAAAACATATGACTGTGTGGTTTAATGTAGTTTCACATTGAGCAGATTGAAGTTCTCACAACAACAGTACTGTATATGTTTTGATTTATTGTAGTTCTACATTTCACCTTGAGAGTGTAGCACACACTACAAAAAACCTTTACATTTATACACCAAATAAGAAGACAAAAAATATTGTTTACCCTCTTGCACTCATTTGATAAATAATGTTTTTTTTCTATAATTCTTTTTATTGCTTTATTTTGGTATGTCAATGAAAAATGAAAGGCAAGACAACGTCCGCCGGGTTCAGCTAGTCTTAGTATATAAGTAAGTATTCGTTTAAGGTTACTTTCTTGTTGTAGTGTTTTGTGTGTGTATGTTTTTAATTGTTTTATTTACTTAATTATTTCTAGTTTTAATAGGAACCTAGTTTAAGGTAGTAAGTAACATTTGAGGACGACTTGAGTTTTATACTTTTTGACACGTTGTATTTGTTATTTTAAACAATAGTAGTTTAATTTAAACAAATTGTATGTAGAATAGATTGTAACACATTTTAGCTGTTTTTACAACTGTCATCCTGTGAACATCTGTTTAATGTTAGTGTTGATCAATATAAAGGATTCATGTACTTTTTTATACACCAATGTGTTTTATAAAGTTGTGTTAAAAAGCGTTATATCGCCCTCAGTAGAGTGGTGATGTCAACTTACGGGAGTAGTAAGGTTGGTCCGACAGACCCATTTCTTAAAATTAATTGTTTTGGCTGTAAATAAAAGACTAAACACAAGTGAATACAGAAAACCGCTGATAACCACATCAATAAGTGTATACTATACTTGTACGGTATTAAAAAAAACGCACAATTTTCATTATATTCATATGCGTTTTTTACTTGATATCCAAAATAACTCGAAGTATGTATTGAAAAATAAAACATTTACAAAACATCAAAATCAAAATATATTTATTTTGTAGTAGAAAATTATTACAATTGTGTTACAATGGTCATGTATAAAGAATTAATGATATAACAATTAAAGTTAGGTTTTTATAGCTTAAATTAAATTTCTATTTATTAATAATATTTGTTTACATATTTATCATTAATAAAAGCTATTGTTCCATTAGAAATTCCTCAACAGTGTAAAAAGCTTCACTTAACAAGAAGTGCTGCAGGGAAGATTTAAATTGTTTTTCGCATATTTGCTGTTTTATATGGTTAGGCAGTCTATTAAACAACTTAGGGCCTATATTCTGGGAAAGTGAAGCTGTGAACTCCAATCTATGAGATGACTGCCTGTGTTGATTACAAAATCTTGTACTATAGTTATGTATATTTGAACCAGTCTGAAATTTTGAAATTTTAAATTTGTAAAATATGATCATTTCATATATGTACAGAGATGATAAAGTTAATATTTTAAATGATTTAAAGATTTCTTTACAAAAAGTTCTTCTATTTACGCCAGCCATTACGCGGATTACCCTTTTTTGCAAACGGAACACTCGTATTAATGCAGTATGGGACGCAAAGCCCCAGAGAATAATTCCATATCTCAATCTTGATTCTATTAGTGCCATATAAATTAGTTTCATAATGAAAAAATTACCATAATTAGAAAATCTATTTAGCAAAAATAATTGTGACGATAATTTTGAACAAATACTGTCTATGTGTGAGGTCCACGTAAAGTGTTGGTCAAACGTTAGGCCAAGGTATTTCGTTTCAGTTTGGAATGGAAGCTCAAAATCATTCATAATGATCAACGGATTGGCATCAATAATTCTATAGTTTTAAAAATGTATGCAACTGGTTTTAGCTGGATTTACGTGTAGATTATTTATATTTAGGTATTGGAATAAATTAGTGAGTTGAAGATAACTATCTATTTCTAAATCGGCGAGAGTGTTGTTTTTGATGAGTATAGCCACATCATCAGCATACATTGTTACATTTAAATTGTTCACTGATTTTTTATACTGTTTGTATATAAGACGAATATAATGGGACCTAGGACAGTGCCTTGAGGAATACCGAAATTGATTTCTATATCACTTGAACGCGCGTCTTTTAATTGAACACTTTGAGTCCTTGATATTAAAAATGATTTGATACAGTCTAAGGGTATTCCACGTATCCCCAGATTGTAAAGTCTATCGAAGAGTATTTCATGATCGAGACAATCAAATGCCTTCTGCAAATTTAAAAATACGCCTACAGCTTTACATTTCTTATCCAAGGCTATAATAGCTTTAGAAATAAAATTAACCATGGCATCTGTTGTATTTTTCCCCTGTACAAATCCGAATTGTTCTTTACATATTAAGTCATGTTCAGAAAAAAAAGCCAAAAACAATCCAATTTAACAATCTACGCGCAAAAACATGCTCATAAATCTTTGAAAATGTCGAAACATTTGCAATTGGTCGCCAATTTTCCGGTGAATCACTCTTTCCACTTTTAAACATTGGACGGATTATTGTCTGCTTCAGTTCCTGTGGAAATAAGCCTTCAGAAAATGATAAATTAATTAAATCTGAAAGAGGTTTACAAATGTTACTTGCACAATGGCGAATAACCCTGTGGGTTATGCCATCGTATCCGGCCGAGTTATTATTTTTTAAATTCATGATAATGTTATAAATTTCTACTGGACCTGTCGGGTTTAAACTGAATGTATTTGGACTATGTACATCATTCATTGTTTGTAGCAAGGGTTCTGTTATCAGTGCTTGTTTTTCTTTACCTAGATTTGCAAAGTAATTGTTGAAACACTCTGGGCTTGGCATATCAGAAGGGAACTGAACCGTTTTGCTTTTCCTGTCTGTGTCTATTAACCTCCACGCATCTTTTGACAGGTTGTTAGTCGTACTCAGTCGTTTGTTTAAGTATCGTGCCTTAGCACTTTTATGATCTTCCTATATATTCTTTTATATGTTTTATAATAATTTATGAATTCTGTTGGTTTATTTTGTCTTTTTTGCATGTATAATTCTTTGAGCTTCTGTGATGAGACGCGGATGCCTATTGTTCCCCAAGACTTTATATTAGTTTTATTCCCTATTCTCCCCTTTTTTAACGGACAAGTTAGTGACAAATTATAGTTGAAGACATTTAAAAATCTTTCAAATTGTTTTTCGGAATGTAAGCTCCCTTGATGTATATTCCATGTTTCCTTAGATAATATACTATTTAAAGAGTTTAGATTATTTTTGCAAGTATTACGTAGAGTGAAACTGTTTTGGTTGCTATTACGTGTGTTGAGAGTACGATTGTTTAATCTGAAATTTATTATTTGCCCAAAATGATCTGATAATCCCTTACCAATTACTTCAACCTGCAACATCTCTTTATCAACATTTGAAATTACATGATCAATCAACGTGGATGAGGAGCCTGTAACTCTTGTAGGTGAGTCAACATATTGGATTACATTAAATTCATTTATTAAATCCTTCAATCTTTTTGTATCACAGCTATCTTTTAACCAATCTATGTTCAAATCACCAATAATTAAACAATATTTATTTTTATTAAAAATATGTTTTGATAAAAGATTATACATATTCTCAAAAAAAGAATTGACATTCAAATAGCATGGTGGTCTATATACACCAATTAAAATTAAATTGTTTCCCTCTTTATTGCATATTTCAACTCCTGCTGTTTCTAATATCATTTCCTGACAGAAGAAATTTACATTCAATACATTTAAAAATAAATTACCCTTTGCAAGAACAAATACACCTCCACTACCTTTATGGTTAAGCCTAGAAAAATCACAAATTACTTCGTATTCATGAAAGTTAATACTATATAACTCAGCCTTCTTTAGGCCGTGTTCGCTTATTACAACAATATCAGGTTGTTCTTTTTGCAAAAATATATGAAGTAAATCAATTTTGTCCCTGATATATTGAATATTAAGATGAAATAGGCCTATTTTTAAAATATTAGTTTTTTGTGTTTATTTTCTTCATTATTTGACTGAATTAAATTGTGATTTTTCATGCTAGCAGATAATCTTTCTTTGTCATTTATTGTTCGTTTATAAACAGTGCCTTTACTTTATTAACAATTAAATGACACAGCTTATCCTTTCCCCATTTGTTTAGGTGAATACCTTTATAAGTATACTTGTTTACATGCATATTAGATAATGATACTAGTTTTATGTGGTCATATTTTAAAGATTCTATTATAAGATTTATATTAATCTGTCTAATTTTATTGTTTAAGTCGGGTCTGTCGTATATAAGAGGGATGGTACAAAGTATTACATTAGTGTGTTTTGTTTTGCTTGCTATTTCTCTTACACAATGTTGTACCTCAAATTTATTTGTATTACTTAAATTATTTGTACCTCCCAATATCACTAAATGATCGTTGCTGCCTAGTTTGGAAGCCTCGTATTCTAAGCCACTCGTCACTATCTCTAAAGTAGCATCAGGCTTTACAACACTAGTAACTAAATTTTTACAGCCCAGCTTTTCCTGTAACGAGTGGCGTAGATCACGGCCATGGCTATCTGTTAATAGAATAACTTTTTTGATACTAATTTGTTTTCTACTTTATTGTTTTTCTCAATCAAATCAGTTGTATTGTAAATTTTGTTGATTGAAAAAGCTTGTATGAAACAACGGTCATCGTGGATTGGTAATTTATTTCTAATTAGAAAGCAAACTATATCTATAAAATTTATCATGTAAGCACCACACTCAACATTTGATTTCTGATGGCAACATTTGAATCGCACCACACTGACACAGGGGTCTCCGCTAAGTCGAGCTGCCAACTGCTCCGCATGGTTGTTGTTTAAGGGTTCAAGGCTGTCTAGGTGGTAGTATGTATGTCCTTGGTGTATACCAGCAATGACCAGTGTGCGCCACCCTCCTGGCTGTCGTCACAACGGCGCCAGTACATAGTCGTAGGTGTCAAATAAAAGGTCTTTAAGTAACTGTTTCATTTCTTCAACCTTATTATTCCTCTTAAGAAGGTGGCTCACTGAGGGCTCCAATACAAGTGTTTGCTGGGACCTTTATTTGGTTCATGTATAGTTGTATGTCTTCATCTGGGAGCTGATACCATATTGTTGCGTCATCGCGAGTATTTTTTATTTCATCTTTTAATTGTCTTACGAACTCGTTGTGAGACAGTCCTTGTCGATGGGTTCTGCTCGCTCTCTGATCATTGGTGACAACGACAACTGTGGCACCTGTTATTTTGTGAAATTGATTGATATTTACAGCAAATTGGTCGAGTTCAACATGATCTGGAACGCAACCCATTGGCGAACATACTAAAATCCTTAACCCTTTCTTTTTAAATTCTTGTGTAAAGTCTTCGAAGGCTAAATTGTACTCTTCCTTATATGGTTTTCCATTATATTCCGCTTTGGTTATCAAACTATATACAGCCGCACCACCGTCTATTTGTTGGTATGCTAATGATTTAATCTTTAGCTTTAGGTTTACCAAACCCATCCCTAAACCTTGTAGCTACACCAGCAGTCATTTGTCTATGATGGTGGAAATCTCCGGAAATTGCATGAGCAAATGCTATGGATGTGTTGTTTTTTAAGTCTTGGATGACGTCACCCATATCAGCTTCTATTATATGGATGCCTTTGAGTGTACTAAAGTCGAATTTTCCATTTTGAGATGTGTTATTTGATGTTTTATTCTTTATTTGGTCTTTTTTAAAATTAATGTTTGTTGTGTGTTCATTTATTACAATTTTGTTTAAGCTTATTTCTTCTGTTTGTGATGAAGTTGTACATTTTTCCGGGCCTGTATTGGTATTTAGCTCGATTAATTGCTTTTCTAATGTTATTATCTTGTCGGTTAATGCTTTTTTTTATGTATTCTAGATCAGCTACTTTCTGTCTTAGATATGAGTTTTCTTCCTCAAATTTCGAGAATGTTGGCGTGGAAGGGGTTAATGTAATGTATGGTGTCAATAGCTCTGTCAGTGACGGTGTCTGAGTTTCCAATGATGGTATAGCCTCGGGTGTGAGTACCACAGGTGATGAGCAATCATTCTGTGATGTATTTAGGCATTGGGAACCAGTAGGTGTATGAGTTTTCCCAGTTTCAGGAGTTACTACATCCAAGCGCCTATTGATGTGTGTTGAAGGTGGTGTGAGGGCTCTCATTGCAACAGGATGCGGCCCACTATGTAATTGGTTAGCGATATAAATAGTTTTTTCCTTGATTTGTTCTTATGGATGCTTTACACGTTTTCCCAAGGCATCTCCAGACTACGTCACCATTTTTTACTGAGTATGATTCACGGTATTTATTACTGTTATACAAAATCATATCTTTACCATTATTCACATTTTCCAAAACAAAAGACATTATTGATTGTATGAGAATATTTCACTTAGAAATATGAAACAATTTAAAACTAAATAATTTTTATTTATATTAGTCAAATTATAATTATTATTCAAATTTAAATGAATTACATGGGCAAAAAAGACAAATGACGTAAGGCGGATTCGAACTGATTATCTTATGACTTCTGAGCAGAGGCGATATCGGTTTCTCTACGTCAACTGATAAGAACTGGAGTCAGTATTGTCAATGAAAAGTTGTGGCGCTAACTGAGTATAACAACGAGGGAGTACTGCAGATATTCAAGTCTAACCTTGAAACTAACTGTGTCTAAATTATCTGCAGTACTTAAGTAATAAAATGAAATTCGCCAACATTAAAGATGCGGAATATTATTAGTTAATAACTGAGGGTCACTACACTATTGAATACGTTAAAAACACAAATAAACTACTTTAATCAATAATAGAACTTAGGAGCGCGACATCGACCGTGTTTACAGGTAGAGCCAGGCCTACCAACCCCCAACATGGTAATGAAACACAATAGAAAATCAATATAAAAGATAAAAAATAAAATATTTCTAACTTTAGTGTCTAGTTATGACCTTCAGCACAATTTCTGCAAAAAATCGCTGTTTGTGCGAGAAAAATCCAAGTACGACACTTCTGGTAATTGTAACGGATTTTGCTGTCTTTGCACTCGTAACATCTCCCTCTTTGGTGTGGTTGACTAACACATAAAACTTTTCCTTCTGTATCAGAGATATGAATACTTACATTTTCGTCATCAGAATTACTGAATTCTTCATCTTGTAATAGACAAAGGATTTTTCCATTTCTTCTTCTAACATTCGGTGATAAGTTCATTATTACAAGAAATGTTCTCAGTCATATTGCAACAACACAAGATTACTATAAAGTAAATAATGCTTCATGATGACACTCAAAACACTGAAACACCAATTGTAACCTTGGGTCTGGGTGGCCCAAAACACTAGAACACGAGTATACAGGCCCAGTTCGGGAGTGCATATTTATTGGAAGTCACCACCAAACTGATAGAAAAAACACTAATAGAAATATGTATGTAGGGGTGGCTTTGAAGCTATCAAAAATCCCCAGCCGTCTGAAGTGATGCCAAAATAAAATAAAACAAAAATGAAATATCCTCCTGGGCAACCAGGCCCTATCTCAACACTGCAGGGATGTATGTAACAGGTAGAAAACTAGATGTGGCATAGTGTTTAAGGATCCGATAGTGGGTGGTGCAAAATAACTCAAAGATAGCTAGCAATAAATAAGGTATTTTAATTTTTCTATATAAATAGTGATCAGTCAACAGGTGCCTCTCCAAGCACTTTCCAATACTTTAAGTTAGTTGTATATATAATTTTTCCCTTGAATTATGGCCAATTCCCAAACTACCAAGCCACCTCGGGAAGTTTGACAGCCTTGAAGTAACAATTCAATTTTACCGTCAGCGGGCCAAACATGATTTTCTATTTCAACTGTACGGTTCGTGTTTATTATTATAACGAGTTATAGTGAGTGCTGTAAGTCGGCACTGGTGGCGCAACGCTGTAACCCAACTAACTACTTCGGGACAAAGTGTTTGGGAGATTGCAGGCGATAGGTTCCATCCTCGGTCCTCTTAATACCGACACGGCGTCCGCTCAATGCTTGCCATCAGCGTGGATACTACTAAAGAAGTCTGGGATGTCCATGTTGGATGGTAGTCAAGGTTCAGATGTTGTGTAGGAAAGAGAACTGAGTGTCAGACTTGTCAGTTAGCTGAAAATCAGACCAACACTACGTGGTTCAGATTCAACGTAAAGCTGTAGGTCCCATAGTTGTCCTGGCTATTGGGCTATTAATAAATATTCTTTTCTCAGCTAAGTCGAACTCAGACAGTAACAATGACTACACTCGTTCATCTACACTCATCACACTCATTCGAAATCCATATTCGCCCAAATCTTGCCAGATCGGCGTCTTAAGATACAATTCTTATTCTTAAATAAAATTTACAATACAATACAAATACAATTTAAGATTGATTCTAGTTAAAATTATAAGTTTTTAATTTAACATTTTCAAGAATGACATTTGAAGTTTAATATAACTGTGAAAAAGATGACATATACACAGAGTGAGTTGTATGCCCTGGCACACCTGGATATAATTTAAACGGCCTTAGATATCATTGTGAGACCTTGACCATACTTACTATAATACATTTTTTAGCTTTTCAAGCTGTTTAACATTTTCCCCCCTTGTATTCCCTCCTTGTAAATAAAAATATTCAAATATAAACCCCTATCATGTGACACCATCTTTTAAAGGTAATAAAAAAAAAGAAATCCAATTACGCTAACTAGAGGTGTCTACGTTTAATTAACAGAGTAAAAGACTAATTTACAATAAGTGAATTTTATGTCCTGGCACATCTGGATATTATGTAAACGGCCTTAGATATCAATGTGAGATGTTGCCCATACTTAATACAACAAATTTGTTTAACTTTTCAAACGGTTTCACATTTTGCCCCCCTGTTTTGAAATGGGGGTAAAGGGGGCAACCATAAATTTTCAAACTAAACCCCTATCATGTGACCCCTCATTTTAAAGGTAATAAAAAAAATGAATCCAATTATGCAAACTAGAGGTCTCTACGTTTAATTTAAAAGAGTAAAAGACTAATTTACAAGAAGTGAGTTTTATGTCCTGGCACACCTGGATATTATTTAAATGGCTTGATATATCAATGTGAGGTCTAAGCCATACATACCTATTATAACAATATTTTTTATTTTCCAAGTTGTTAAACATTTCGTCCCCCTTTTCTAAAGAAGGACAACGGAGGATAGCTAAAATAATTCAAATAAATTCACTATCATGTGACCCCTCATTTTAAAGGGATTAAAAATAGAAATTCAATAGTTCATTACATCTAATGATTTCTCTTCGTCAAATACAAGAGCCCTTCCTGGCTTGGGTATATCTTTACGTTGAATAATTCTTGTTGCCGTAAACCTCCTTATGGGATTGATTCGGTCCGGAAATTTCTCATTGAAGAAGTCTGCTACTTCACTGTAAGATCTTATATGGTCCCCATAACTTGTCATCATTAGCACAGTAATTCTTTTAAACTCAGAACCTTCCAAAGTTAAAATAATAATAGAATAAGTAATACTAATCGTCAGAAAAGTATACTTGAACTAAAATTGTAAACTTGTAAAAATAAAACTTGGTAAATTGTAAACGTGTAAAAGTAAGCTTCAATTAAAATTGTTAACAACCTAAGCTACGAACTTATAAAATGTAAGTAAGAAGAACACCAAAGAAAGTCAAAAGTAGATTGTTGAAACTGGTAAGATAATAACAAGTGAAATTTCGAAGTGTGTTAACACATGTAACGAAAAACAGGACAAGAAAGTAAATGGTTTTATTGATGTAAATTAGTATTTTACTCTATTAAATTAAACGTAGAGACCTCTAGTTTGTATCATTGTATTTATTTTTGTATTACCTTTAAAATGAGGGGTCACATGATAGGGTTTACGTTTGAACATTTGTAGTTGGCCCCCTTTACCCCCCTTTAGAAAAGTGGCGCAAAATGTTTAACAGCTTGAAAAATTCTAATAATGTATTATAATAAGAATGGTTAAGGTCTCACATTGATATCTTAGGCCATTTAAATAATATCCAAGTGTGCCAGGATATAAAACTCACTTCTTGTAAATTAGTATTTAACTCTGTTTAACTAAACGTAAAAACCTCTAGTTAGCGTAATTGGATTTCTTTTTTATTTCCTTTAAAATAAAGGGGTCACATGATAGGGGTTTGCATTTGAAAATTTTTAGTTACTCCCCTTTTCTAAAGGTCAAGAGCTCACATTGATATCTAAGGCCGTTTAAATAATATCCAGGTGTGCCAGGACATAAACCTGTGTATGTCACCAGCGCGAGTCTCGCATCACGTGTCACATTGATATCTAAGGCCGTTTAAATAATATCCAGGTGTGCCAGGGCATAAAACTCGCCCTGTGTATGTCACCAGAGTGGGTCTCGCATCACGTGTCACATTGATATCTAAGGCCGTTTAAATAATATATAAAACTCGCCCTGTGTATGTCATCAGAGCGGGTCTCGCATCACGTGTCACATTGATATCTAAGGCCGTTTAACTAACATCCAGGTGTGCCAGAACATACAACTCGCCCTGTGTATGTCACCAGAGCGGGTCTCGCATCACGTGTCACATTGATATCTAAGGCCGTTTAAATAATATCCAGGTGTGCCAGGACATAAAACTCGCCCTGTGTATGTCATCAGAGCGGGTCTCGCATCACGTGTCACATTGATATCTAAAGGCCGTTTAAATAATATCCAGGTGTGCCAGGACATAAAACTCGCCCTGTGTATGTCACCAGAGCGGGTCTCGCATCACGTGTCACATTGATATCTAAGGCCGTTTAACTAACATCCAGGTGTGCCGGAACATACAACTCGCCCTGTGTATGTCACCAGAGCGGGTCTCGCATCACGTGTCACATTGATATCTAAGGCCGTTTAAATAATATCCAGGTGTGCCAGGACATACAACTCGCCCTGTGTATGTCACCAGAGCATGTCTCGCATCACGTGTCACATTGATATCTAAGGCCGTTTAACTAACATCCAGGTGTGCCAGAACATAAAACTCGTCCTGTGTATGTCATCAGAGCGGGTCTCGCATCACGTGTCACATTGATATCTAAGGCCGTTTAAATAATATCCAGGTGTGCCAGGACATACAACTCGCCCTGTGTATGTCACCAGAGCGGGTCTCGCATCACGTGTCACATTGATATCTAAGGCCGTTTAACTAACATCCAGGTGTGCCAGGACATAAAATTCGCCCTGTGTATGTCATCAGACCGGATCTCGCCCTGTGTATGTCACCTAAGTGGGTCTCGTCCTGTGTGTGTCACCAGAGTGGGTCTCGCCCTGTGTGTATCACCAGAGCGGGTCTCGCCCTGTGTGTGTCACCAGAGCGGGTCTCGCCCTTGTGTATCACCAGAGCAGGTCTCGCCCTGTGTGTGTGTCACCAGAGCGGGTCTCGCATCACGTGTCACATTGATATCTAAGGCCGTTTAAATAATATCCAGGTGTGCAAGGACATAACACTCGCCCTGTGTATGTCACCAGAGCGGGTCTCGCATCACTTGTCACATTGATATCTAAGGCCGTTTAAATAACATCCAGGTGTGCCAGGACATAAAACTCGCTCTGTGTATGTCACCAGAGCGGGTCTCGCATCACGTGTCACATTGATATCTAAGGCCGTTTAACTAACATCCAGGTGTGCCAGGACATAAAACTCGCCCTGTGTATGTCACCAGAGCGGGTCTCGCATCACGTGTCACATTGATATCTAAGGCCGTTTAAATAACATCCAGGTGTGCCAGAACATACAACTCGCCCTGTGTATGTCACCAGAGCGGGTCTCGCATCACGTGTCACATTGATATCTAAGCCCGTTTAACTAACATCCAGGTGTGCCAGGACATAAATTTCGCCCTGTGTATGTCATCAGACCGGATCTCACCCTGTGTATGTCACCTAAGTGGGTCTCGTCCTGTGTGTGTCGCCAGAGTGGGTCTCGCCCTGTGTGTATCACCAGAGCGGGTCTCGCCCTGTGTGTGTCACCAGAGCGGGTCTCACCCTGTGTGTGTCACCAGAGTGGGTCTCACCCTGTGTGTGTCACCAGAGCGGGTCTCGCCCTTGTGTATCACCAGAGCAGGTCTCGCCCTGTGTGTGTGTCACCAGAGCGGGTCTCACCCTGTGTGTGTCACCAGAGCGGGTCTCACCCTGTGTGTGGCACCAGAGCGGGTCTCGCCCTGTGTGTATCACCAGAGGGGGTCTCGCCCTGTGTATGTCACCAGAGCAGTTATATCTCCCTTTGCATGTCACCAGAGCGGGTCTCGCCCTGTGTGTGTCACCAGAGTGGGTCTCGCCCTGTGTGTGTCACCAGAGCGTGTCTCGCCCTGTGTGTGTCACCAGAGCGTGTCTCGCCCTGTGTGTGTCACCAGAGCGTGTCTCGCCCTGTGTGTGTCACCAGAGCGGGTCTCACCCTGTGTGTGTCACCAGAGCGGGTCTCGCCCTGTGTGTGTCACCAGAGCGGGTCTCGCCCTGTGTGTGTCACCAGAGTGGGTCTCGCCCTGTGTGTGTCACCAGAGCGGGTCTCGCCCTGTGTGTGTCACCAGAGCGGGTCTCCGCCCTGTGTGTGTGTCACCAGAGTTGGTCTCGCCCTGTGTGTGTCACCAGAGCGGGTCTCGCCCTGTGTGTGTCACCAGAGTTGGTCTCGCCCTGTGTGTGTCACCAGAGCGGGTCTCGCCCTGTGTGTGTGTCACCAGAGTTGGTCTCGCCCTGTGTGTGTGTCACCAGAGCGGGTCTCGCCCTGTGTGTGTGTCACCAGAGTTGGTCTCGCCCTGTGTGTGTGTCACCAGAGTTGGTCTCGCCCTGTGTGTGTCACCAGAGCGGGTCTCGCCCTGTGTGTGTGTCACCAGAGTTGGTCTCGCCCTGTGTGTGTGTCACCAGAGTTGGTCTCGCCCTGTGTGTGTCACCAGAGCGGGTCTCGCCCTGTGTGTGTGTCACCAGAGTTGGTCTCGCCCTGTGTGTGTGTCACCAGAGTTGGTCTCGCCCTGTGTGTGTCACCAGAGCGGGTCTCGCCCTGTGTGTGTGTCACCAGAGTTGGTCTCGCCCTGTGTGTGTGTCACCAGAGTTGGTCTCGCCCTGTGTGTGTCACCAGAGCGTGTCTCGCCCTGTGTGTGTGTCACCAGAGTTGGTCTCGCCCTGTGTGTGTGTCACCAGAGTTGGTCTCGCCCTGTGTGTGTGTCACCAGAGTTGGTCTCGCCCTGTGTGTGTCACCAGAGCGGGTCTCGCCCTGTGTGTGTGTCACCAGAGTTGGTCTCGCCCTGTGTGTGTCACCAGAGTGGGTCTCGCCCTGTGTGTGTGTCACCAGAGTTGGTCTCGCCCTGTGTGTGTGTCACCAGAGTTGGTCTCGCCCTGTGTGTGTCACCAGAGCGTGTCTCGCCCTGTGTGTGTGTCACCAGAGTTGGTCTCGCCCTGTGTGTGTCACCAGAGCGTGTCTCGCCTCACGTGTCACGGTACGATTAGTATTACCAACCGAATTGTTGAATTGAAACTCATGTTTTGGGCGTTTTCGTGGAGAGAAACGGTCCTCCTAACTAACTATTCATTTTAGTAAGAAAGGGATTTTTTCATACAATTTTTATTTTTGTATGCGTAAGCATTTCATTAATCAAGGCTGATCTGAAACAACATCTTACGTGATTTTTGATTTTTAAAATAAAAAAAATTGCAATAAGACAAACAATACAAATAATATAAACATAAGAGTATCGTCAAATAAGCGAAACAATCTTAGGCAACACTTATTTTGTACTTTTTTCATACGTCCACTATGTTACACCTGATCTTTGTTTCGGCTTGGTCTGGCCATGTCAGCTCACAACATTGTGTCGCATTGGTTTAATAAGGCAGCCATAACTCCTGTCAAGAGGGGTTGGGGAAGGGGGTGGGGGGTAACGTATTGAGGCTCGGAGACTTGGCATCGACTCCCCCTTATTGAAACTTTATTGGCCACATTTTGTGTACAGCAACTTGTGAAGCCGACACCTCAGTTTGCATCTTTGGCAACATTGGTTTTGCATCGCTTTGGTTATTCTTAACGAACATGACTTTGTTAACAATTTAATTTTTTCCCTTAATCTTTAAAATATGACAACTTTGTAGAAAGAAATTACTGTTTCATTGTGTTTTTAATTAGAATTCTAAAGCAGCAATAACACTGGTGACTGGATAAACACTAGTTTTATACATATTTATTACTTTAGATTATCATATAATATCAATGGACACCCCTGAACGCTTAACGTGCCAATCCCGTCACTCACTGCGCTCGTGATACCTTGGCCTGTGACTTTTGACTGCAATTAATAGTAATTAAATTGTATAACGTAATATCACAATATTAAATTTATATACAGTGGCCTACTCGGATTTCTCCCGTAACTACATATACATTAGTATAAACACCCCATGGCATTAAATAGCCTATTTCAAACGTGTTCATTTAATTTTTTTTTATTACCCGGTGATGAGTGATAAATAAAATAACTGCATTAGATAACCATTGAATGAATCTTTGTGGAACTCGGCCTATGGCCTCGCCAATACGCTCTGCTATCGGCCCCTTTGTGGAACTCAACGTAAGGCCTCGCAGAGCAAAGTTCGGCCTGTGGCCTCACCAAGGCGCTCCGCTACAGTCCCATTTGTGGATCTCGGCATGTCGCCTCATGAGAAAGATCGGTCTACAGTCTCGCCTTGATTCTTAAGCAGTATGACCATGAATTTTGGTTTTTGGGGCAGTGGAGGCCATAAACATAGTCTTTTCTCAAACTGATGGTATATTAGTAATCAAGGGAAGAATACCTTTAATTTTATACACCACTTGGGTGTATTAGTTTAATATTAACCAATGTTAAGTTTCGAGCTTATTTTATATTTGGGGGGGGGGGGCAGCGGAAGCCTTTAACCATTGTCTCTTCCAAAATATAATGGTATAATGTGATTTATGAGATAAATACCTATAGTTTGACACCCCACTTGGTGTTTTATTTTAGAAATACAGTTTTTCGTTTTTTTGGGGGCAAATAACCCTTATTATTTGCCCTTGTCAACATCTGATGGTATATTTTGATTCAGGATAAAAATAACTTTAAATTGATACCATAATTGAGTAAATAACATCAGTATTAAAAAATTTAACTTTTTCAAACATTTCAGTTTTGGGCACCCGATACCCCAAATTTTAAAGTTTTTAAGCTGAAATTCATATGTAGGTGCGCGTTGTTTACGTGTATAAAACTGTGGAGGTTTGAAAATTGTACCCAAGCTCTTTTTCAAGTTAGGTAATAAAAACTACTATTTTGTGAGCCCCCAAAACAGCCCATATTTACTGGAAAATTGAAAATGTTTGAATTTTTCTATGGTCGAAATTATTAGATCTACCTTCAGTCCAAATTTCAGATTTTTCTGAAACCCCAAATTAGGTAAACATTTATGTGAGTGAGTGAGTGAATGAGAGACTTATCCTAATCCACCTTTATATTAGAGTGATCTATCCTCCTATATATATAACAAATACTATTATTTACAGTCCAACAAAAGTCAAAATTATGAATTTCATTTTTAATTTTAATTTTATAGATTAATGTAAATTTCTCTCTCCATGTTATTTATTCTCATGACCGAAAATAACAAGCATATGTTTCAATTGAATGGCTGATCGAAAAGTGCGCATACTAACAGATTACTCGAGTAAGAGCACCGTTATTGTACAGTGTATGTAAAGAATGGCGAATCATACAACGGCTCACCTCAACATAAAGCGCAATGAAATTTAAGTAGAAATGTTATGAGTTAAACTTGTATGTAAACTGACGAAAACAAGAGACTGCTGGTTTGCAGCTTAGGAATGGGACATGGGACACAGTAAACGTGTTAAATACAAGGGATACGTTCTAGCCCCCTAGCGCCCTTACACCTCCAGATACAATAAGGCTACAAGGCCACTCGCTATGTAGAGAGACGGCGGGTTTACTGCTTGGGAATCAGTGCCTTACGACTGGCTGAACGTGTTTACTACAGGTCAGGGGACAGGGAGAGGTTCCAACCCCGTAACGCCGTTACATCTGCAGATAGGCAATATGGCTACAGGCCACTCGCTATGTAGAGAGACGGCGGGTTTACTGCTTGGGAATCAGTGCCTTACGACTGGCTGAACGTGTTTACTACAGGTCAGGGGACAGGGAGAGGTTCCAACCCCGTAACGCCGTTACATCTGCAGATAGGCAATATGGCTACAGGCCACTCGCTATGTAGAGAGACGGTGGGTTTACTGCTTGGGAATCAGTGCCTTACGACTGGCTGAACGTGTTTACTACAGGTCAGGGGACAGGGAGAGGTTCCAACCCCGTAACGCCGTTACATCTACAGATAGGCAATATGGCTACAGGCCACTCGCTATGTAGAGAGACGGTGGGTTTACTGATTGGGAATCAGTGCCTTACGACTGGCTGAACGTGTTTACTACAGGTCAGGGGACAGGGAGAGGTTCCAACCCCGTAACGCCGTTACATCTGCAGATAGGCAGTATGGCTACAGGCCACTCGCTATGTAGAGAGACGGCGGGTTTACTGCTTGGGAATCAGTGCCTTACGACTGGCTGAACGTGTTTACTACAGGTCAGGGGACAGGGAGAGGTTCCAACCCCGTAACGCCGTTACATCTGCAGATAGGCAGTATGGCTACAGGCCACTCGCTATGTAGAGAGACGGTGGGTTTACTGCTTGGGAATCAGTGCCTTACGACTGGCTGAACGTGTTTACTACAGGTCAGGGGACAGGGAGAGGTTCCAACCCCGTAACGCCGTTACATCTGCAGATAGGCAATATGGCTACAGGCCACTCGCTATGTAGAGAGACGGTGGGTTTACTGCTTGGGAATCAGTGCCTTACGACTGGCTGAACGTGTTTACTACAGGTCAGGGGACAGGGAGAGGTTCCAACCCCGTAACGCCGTTACATCTGCAGATAGGCAATATGGCTACAGGCTACTCGCTATGTAGAGAGACGGTGGGTTTACTGCTTGGGAATCAGTGCCTTACGACTGGCTGAACGTGTTTACTACAGGTCAGGGGACAGGGAGAGGTTCCAACCCCGTAACGCCGTTACATCTGCAGATAGGCAATATGGCTACAGGCTACTCGCTATGTAGAGAGACGGTGGGTTTACTGCTTGGGAATCAGTGCCTTACGACTGGCTGAACGTGTTTACTACAGGTCAGGGGACAGGGAGAGGTTCCAACCCCGTAACGCCGTTACATCTGCAGATAGGCAATATGGCTACAGGCTACTCGCTATGTAGAGAGACGGTGGGTTTACTGCTTGGGAATCAGTGCCTTACGACTGGCTGAACGTGTTTACTACAGGTCAGGGGACAGGGAGAGGTTCCAACCCCGTAACGCCGTTACATCTGCAGATAGGCAATATGGCTACAGGCTACTCGCTATGTAGAGAGACGGTGGGTTTACTGCTTGGGAATCAGTGCCTTACGACTGGCTGAACGTGTTTACTACAGGTCAGGGGACAGGGAGAGGTTCCAACCCCGTAACGCCGTTACATCTGCAGATAGGCAATATGGCTACAGGCCACTCGCTATGTAGAGAGACGGCGGGTTTACTGCTTGGGAATCAGTGCCTTACGACTGGCTGAACGTGTTTACTACAGGTCAGGGGACAGGGAGAGGTTCCAACCCCGTAACGCCGTTACATCTGCAGATAGGCAATATGGCTACAGGCCTTGCGCTTTGAAAACAGGGGTGCAATCGTTATATTAAAATCAAAATATTTTACTAAATATTACTTTTATATACGACTTTAATTTATTATCAAGGCTGTAATTTTTCAAAATTATATTTTCATTTTTAATCATTTTTAAATTCTTATGAAATGTACAAGTCGAATTCTAGGACCGAATACGATATTATATCTATTAGACCTACACTCCGTTTGGATACTTGCCAAACATATGTGCAATGTAAACATTATACGCATAGCCACTATTTTTTAACCATTAATAGTTTTTATTTTGATTTAATATAATATTGTAATAAATGATTTCATTTGCATATGATTGATATTCTTCCGTTTCCATTTGTTGAAGATTTTTATTCACCGAAAAAAAGTTCTGCACTATGTTTAATTCAATACATTTTATTGAAAGTAACATACTTTAATACAATCGTCATCATTGTACAAGTCATGACTTGGCCATGATTTCACCCTATTTATCATTCACAGTGAAACAACCGAATTAAGTTGAATGTACTACTATTCAATATACTTCCCTACTGTCGGATTTAAAAAGCAATGTAGGCCTACTCGAGTTTGAACCTCTCCTCCAAAATAAATACTCATCCGATTTAGTTGTGTTGTACAACAAAATTTAACTTATTTATTTATACGTAATATCATATACCTCATGTATTTTTTAAAAGACTGTTTTTTATAGCGGGGAGAATAAAAAAAACTACAACCTGCCATTTACAACAATTAACTGTAGAACAATCGGCTGTCTACAGCAATTAACTTTAGAAAAACGTCCATCTACAACAATTAACTGTAGAACAATCTGCTGTCTACATCAATTAACTGTAGAAAAACTGCCGTCTACAACAATTAATTGTAGAACAACCTGTCGTCTACAACAATTAATTGTAGAAAAATTTGCTGTCTACATCAATTAACTGTAGAAAAACTGCCATCTACAACAATTAATTGTAGAACAACCTGCCGTCTACAACAATTAATTGTAGAACAACCTGCCGTCTACAACAATTAATTGTAGAACAATCTGCTGTCTACATCAATTAACTGTAGAAAAACTGCCATCTACAACAATTAATTGTAGAACAACCAGCCGTCTACAACAATTAATTGTAGAACAATCTGCTTTCTACAACAATTAACTGTAGAAAAACTGCCATCTACAACAATTAATTGTAGAACAACCTGCCGTCTACAACAATTAATTGTAGAACAACCTGCCGTCTACAACAATTAATTGTAGAACAACCTGCTGTCTACAACAATTAATTGTAGAACAACCTGCCGTCTACAACAATTAATTGTAGAACAACCTGCTGTCTACAACAATTAATTGTAGAACAACCTGCTGTCTACATCAATTAACTGTAGAAAAATCTGCCGTCTACAACAATTAACTGTAGAAAAATTGCCATCTACAACAATTAATTGTATAACAACCTGCCGTCTACAACAATTAATTGTAGAACAACCTGCCGTCTACAACAATTAATTTTAGAACAACCTGCCGTCTACAACAATTAATTGTAGAACAACCTGCTGTCTACAACAATTAATTGTAGAACAACCTGCTGTCTACATCAATTAACTGTAGAAAAATCTGCCGTCTACAACAATTAACTGTAGAAAAATTGCCATCTACAACAATTAATTGTATAACAACCTGCCGTCTACAACAATTAATTGTAGAACAACCTGCTCTCTACATCAATTAACTGTAGAAAAATCTGCCGTCTACAACAATTAACTGTAGAAAAACTGCCATCTACAACAATTAATTGTAGAACAACCTGCCGTCTACAACAATTAATTGTAGAACAACCTGCCGTCTACAACAATTAATTGTAGAGCCACCAGCCGTCTACAAAAATTAACTGTAGAAAACCTGCCGTCTACAACAATTAATTGTAGAACAACCTGCCGTCTACAACAATTAATTGTAGAACAACCTGCCGTCTACAACAATTAATTGTAGAGCCACCAGCCGTCTACAAAAATTAACTGTAGAAAACCTGCCGTCTACAACAATTAATCGTAGAGCTACCTGCCATCTACAACAATAAACTGACGTCACACCGTAACAAGTAAGTGACATCACAATGGATATTGAGGAAACAATGTGAACGATGGGCCATGAATGATATGTCGCATTTCTCCGCATTCTATGTGCAAGTGTTATATTCTTAGATTCAATGTTCTATGTGTTAACCCAGGGTGATAGTTCATAAATCGTTCCTTTTCAGCTTTTAGCCTCAATTGTGATGTGCAAAGTAAATGTTACATATGGAAATTATAATAATGTTCTACAATTAGGTTGGTGTTCAAAGGAAGCATTGTCTGTAAATCGTATGCCTAACATGAGGGCAGTCTGTATATTTCATGTAATGATCTAACGGTTCTTGTAATGTATTTGAAGAACTTATTAAATTATTTAATTTGCTACATTTATTCAAGAGAGCATATTCTATAAATAGTTTAACACAGTGATGGCCCGTATATCTTACATAGCTGTCTGAAGGTTCTATAATGTTCTAACATTTATTTGGCGTTTTATGGGGACATTATCTATATATAGTTTATTTGACAGTACGATAGCCTTTTATATAAGTCATATAACAATCCAAACGTTCTTATAACGTTCTGATATAATTTATTTTGTGTTGTATCGGAAATGTATTAAGAAAATACATTACATCCTTATCTTTCCGCATGCAGTGTTCAGCGAGGTAATAAAAACAAAATGGCGCGCGACTACAAAAGCGTTGGAACCAGATTGTCCCCTAATATGATGCAAGGAAGGGGTTATGGGTCGCTTTTTGAATATCGAGCGGGTGCCGCGCGCACGCCGACCTGCGCGTCTTGTCGGAGATCATTTTTTATCGCCCAGGCAAGGAAGGGATGATGTAGACTCGATCAAAATTCAGAGCCTTTCTGATTTGAATGCGGGAGGGGGCGGGGCAGCATACAAGTGGCCAATAGCGGGCTGGGGTAGTTTGCATACGCGACTTCACAGCCAATCGTGCCCCGAGAAAGGGAAGGGAACGATAAAGGACTTAGTGCAGAACACTACTTACCTTACAAATAGAATTCTAAGTCAACCAAGTAGATGCCAGTTAGAGAAAGATATTTACAATTTTATAATAATAAATTACAACCATCAATATACTCACAAATTATTCCAGTACAAACGAACTAAATTTTTCCTGTCACAATGATATGAAAAATCACCAAAAAATGAGTGGCGATATTCTGACTACCATTATATAGTGAACATTACTAGTTAAGTAAAGTATGTGTATACATACAATAAACACAGATTAAAATTAATCGAAAAATTAGACGATATAGAATAATAATACATACACAAAATATAGTAAAATATAAGTTTTACTGGGTGACGAAATACATTTCTCAATCCTCATTATTTTTTATTGAACCACATTTATTCCGATTATTGCAAGTAGATTTTTATTTGTTTATTTATTCTTTTATTGATATTTATTTTTTATAATCAACTTCAATTCAAGCCACTCTCTACAATTTATGTGAAAAAAGTATTATGGGAACTACAATGGGTTATTCTCACTGCAGCTAGTGAATGACAGTTTGGACTGATTTTAGTTAGGTTAGGTGATGTGTGAACATTTGACGGATCAGTGCATTGCCATTCCTATTATTGTTCCCTTTTAATAAAATTTGTTTCTGCGTTTTCACCTTACTTTTAAGAATATAATTAGCTACATGTCCTCGATGTAAACAGTCAAAGTAAACAAACATTCCTGTTTCTAACTATAGATAAAGTACTGTAAAAATCAAAGGATTTAACCTTAGTACTAGAATTTACGAAATCTACTTAATTTGAATATTTAGACGAATTTTGATAACTATTCTATGCAGGTAATAACATTTTATTTTATCTCAGTTTTTACCTTTTTAACATAAATTATTTTTACGACCGAGTAGGCAATGACTTAACATAAGTTTGTCTTCTTCCATATTGATATCAGCTTGTACATTTCAACTTACATTTGTTTAAGTGTTATTGAAGGTAGTAGAATGTACTCGTCAAGCAAATAGTTGTAATCTTGTTAATATATATTCTTAAAATTCACAGAATCAATAATTGCCTTCTAAAACTCGCAGACGTCAGTAATTTTAATGAGTTCTATTGAACTCACTGACGTAAAATATTTTCTGAATAGTAAAGTCATTTAATTACAATATTGACGACAAAACACCTCACGTTATATAAACTCTTCCTTCTTAATAATTTATAGCAAACAAACTTATCACAATAAAATATTATTGAGTTCATTAATTGTTCGCTTGCTAAAATAAAAAAAAATGTCTTCGTATTTCATTTCTTTTCAGATTTCATTATTGGTGTATATTTATTGCATAATTTTATATTTAAATATTCTATTATCTTTATTTTCTATTTCTTCTTATTTATACAATCAACTAAGAAGAAATGATGAAATAAGAACGGAGTAAAACTTCCTTAACTAAACTTCTACATTATTGTAACTTCCATGTATATTTTTACTAAGGAAGACTATTTGCGTGTCCTAGTTGTTACCTTTCAATCACAAGACTTAGGCTATTGTTACCTGCTACTTGGCAGCTCTTATGAAAAGTTATATAATAACATGAGACAGTTTGAATTTTGGAAAGTAATGCATCACAATAATAGAAGAACTGGTAGCACTCATATAGGATTCATTAAAACTATCATATAACATAGAAAAGTTAAAATAAAAACGCACGTATTTCTCCATACAACATTTATTGACTCGAATTTTTCTATCCAAAGCATAAAAAAAATCAGAAATAAACGGATAATTTACAAAAGTGGCAAATAATAGTTAAAGTTTGTTTAGTTGTTTCCAGTGAAGGACAGCGGATATTTGGTATCACTGTAGCGGGAATAGTTAAAGTTTGTTTGGTTGTTTCCAGTGAAGGACAGCGGATGTTTGGTATCACTGTAGCGGGAATAGTTAAAGTTTGTTTAGTTGTTTCCAGTGAAGGACATCGGATGTTTGGTATCACTGTAGCGGGAATAGTTAAAGTTTGTTTAGTTGTTTCCAGTGAAGGACAGTGGATGTTTGGTATCACTGTAGCGGGAATAGTTAAAGTTTGTTTAGTTGTTTCCAGTGAAGGACAGCGAGTGTTTGGTATCACTGTAGCGGGAATAGTTAAAGTTTGTTTAGTTGTTTCCAGTGAAGGACAGCGGATGTTTGGTATCACTGTAGCGGGAATAGTTAAAGTTTGTTTAGTTGTTTCCAGTGAAGGACAGCGGATGTTTGGTATCACTGTAGCGGGAATAGTTAAAGTTTGTTTAGCTGTTTCCAGTGAAGGACAGCGGATGTTTGGTATCACTGTAGCGGGAATAGTTAAAGTTTGTTTAGTTGTTTCCAGTGAAGGACAGCGGATGTTTGGTATCACTGTAGCGGGAATAGTTAAAGTTTGTTTAGTTGTTTCCAGTGAAGGACAGCGGATGTTTGGTATCACTGTAGCGGGAATAGTTAAAGTTTGTTTAGTTGTTTCCAGTGAAGGACAGCGGATGTTTGGTATCACTGTAGCGGGAATAGTTAAAGTTTGTTTAGTTGTTTCCAGTGAAGGACAGTGGATGTTTGATATCACTGTAGCGGGAATAGTTAATGGAATGTAATACTTTATGAATGTCATTTTATGTTTTAAGAAATGTCATGACCATATGATGAAAGCTACAAAAGCTAAATAATTTGCCATTAATACTTGTCGTGATCCGATGGAACATTTACTGCATCAACGAGGGGAATGGTGACCAAGATCAGAATATTAAGAGTAAGAAACACGCAAAAGTTTTATTAATTCAGGATTCAGATGTAAATTTTCACTGTAGAATAAAAATAAATAAACAATATACTATTGAACATTATGTTCTGGATTGCATAATATATCATACATATTAATATAAAAAATACTTTTAGCAATCTTTAAATATTGAATTTAAAATCGATTTCTATCTTGTAAGATTAATTGTGATAACTGATTATAATTTAATAACTCACTAACTCAAATGTTAATTAAATTTAATTACCCTCATATTCAGTGTTACACTTTTATTTTTATTTTACGCGCAATTAATCAAACTTTTAAAGATTGAAAGTATACTGTCTTAATTTAGCAATAAAAACTATATATTTCACTTTATCAGCCTGTAAAGAAAATGTGTGTGAAATGGTTGTGATAATATGTATAATAATTTAGGCTAAATCAATTTAAAAGAGGACCATTTTAAAACCTAAACAAAGAGTGTTTTCCAATTCATTAGACACACTTTAGAAATGAGAATACGCACGGTGTGGTGAACTTTTTAGTGACCGGTGTTGCTTCCTAATAAATTACCCCTCTTTTATTTGGCACCCCATGTTCTTTGAATACCTCCATATATCTACTCCGGGACCCTATCTCACCCTTCGTTGACCGTAAAAACCCTTTGTCACCTGTGACTGTTGTTTACCATTTCCACACACTTTGCTTTTAAGACGGGTAAAGTCAAAGTATTTTTTACATTTTGAAATATTGAAGACAGTGAGTCCGTTTGGCTGGTTACAACAATGTGTCTGAGTTTCGTCACATCATGTGTAGTAACAGTTATTGATGTTTTATTACTTCACATCATGTGTAGTAAACGATATTATATGTTTTATTACTTTATTATTTTATTACTTCACAGCATGTGAAGTAAAAGTCATTATGTATTTTATTACTTTACAAAGATGTTAGAAATCTATAAATAAATGTAGACAGTTATGCATTAAGCTAATGACAGGCAGAAACTGTTATTTGAAAAGCGATCTCACATAAATTATTGGTAACAAAGGAATAAATGTAGAGTATATAATTATTTTCGGTAAATATTCCCAAACGTGGTTCAAATCTTATTAGTGCTCTGTTAGTTATTGTCATGGAAAATTATAAATAATGTTCCTTAATGATCTCGGTTTGTCATATCTTCTTATGTTAATGATATTGCTATTATGTATTATTTAGAAACACCGTATAATTAGTTAATATCTTATCTCTATATCCAAAGGTACTACAATAGAACAGTTTGACTTATTGAACCAGTCGAGGACTGTTTACTTCCTGTGTAAATTCTAAACATTTTGCGATCTCATGGTCACATTTATATGATTTGAAAAAAATTTTTTTGTAAAATGAGACGAATATATGTTCTGTTGTAATTAATACACTTAAGTTGCAAAAACTGACCAATTTAACATGAGAGAAAGGAAGTTTCATTCATCCTCATATATGTCGGACTCTCTTACCTCAGACATAAAACAAAACAGAGGTCACATCCAATAATGCGCCGAATGGGTATCGAGTAGTTAGTGTTCCACTTCGCCGTGTATACACGGCAGGACCAGCACTGTTGCTAGTTCCTGCCCTCATTCCCCTCCATATCCTAAAGGATAAACTTATAAATTACTAATCAACAATTTTAAATATTTACTTAAGTGGTATTTGCCACTGTGGCGTTCTGATATAACATAAGAAAGCGTCCGCTGTTTCTTCTTTCCCTGTGTTCTTACCCATAAATGTTGTCTACTCTACTCAGAGGCTGGCTCAAACAAACTATCCATTTACAAACTATCTATATGCCACCAACTAGGTACGCCTTATCATGTAAATCAAACTTGCTATGCCTTATCATCCATCTATCTGCACTATAGAGTGCAGGGCTTTCTAGCCAAACTTCGTATACCTTATCATAATTCTATGTGCACTTGATTTTCCAGGCCTTTCTACTTATCCATAAATTACACTTTGTTTGTCACTAAAAACACCCATCAATTTGCACTTGATTTTTCCAGTAATTGTTACCCATACATATCAATCAAAGTTGGCCTGGCTTATCTTACATCTATGTGCAGTTGTGCACTTTATTTTCTAGCCATTTCTAACCATATATGTAAATGAAACTTGGTATGGCCTATGATCCATTTATTTTCACAAAAATTATCAGGCTCTCTAAATCTTACTCTCTACCTCAAGTATGTGTTCTTCAACGCATTTAAATTTATTGGAATGAGGAGCCTCTTCAAAAATAATTAATTACTTTTGCAGAGAAATAGTAAAAAGAATTGCTTTATTATTCCATAGCGAACACTACAGTGGCAGTTCTGACAACGGTGCTGGCCTGCCACTTGCACCCATAACTGGAGAACGAACTACTCAACACTCGTTTAGCGCACGAGTGGTTGTGACCTCTCCTGTTGGTGGGTTCTTACATAGAATACATAGACCTGTGATACATGGGTCTGTGATACATAGGCCTGCCACCTGCACCCATAACTGGAGAACGAACTACTCAACACTCGTTTAGCGCACGAGTGGTTGTGACTTCTCCTGTTGGTGGGTTCTTACATAGAATACATAGACCTGTGATACATGGGTCTGTGATACATAGGCCTGCCACCTGCACCCATAACTGGACAACGAACTACTCAACACTCGTTTAGCGCACGAGTGGTTGTGACCTCTCCTGTTGGTGGGTTCTTACATAGAATACATAGACCTGTGATACATGTGTCTGTGATACATAGGCCTGCCACTTGCACCCATAACTGGACAACGAACTACTCAACACTCGTTTAGCGCACGAGTGGTTGTGACTTCTCCTGTTGGTGGGTTCTTACATAGAATACATAGACCTGTGATACATGGGTCTGTGATACATAGGCCTGCCACCTGCACCCATAACTGGACAACGAACTACTCAACACTCGTTTAGCGCACGAGTGGTTGTGACCTCTCCTGTTGGTGGGTTCTTACATAGAATACATAGACCTGTGATACATGTGTCTGTGATACATAGGCCTGCCACTTGCACCCATAACTGGACAACGAACTACTCAACACTCGTTTAGCGCACGAGTGGTTGTGACCTCTCCTGTTGGTGGGTTCTTACATAGAATACATAGACCTGTGATACATAGGTCTGTGATACATAGGCCTGCCACTTGCACCCATAACCGGAGAACGAACTACTCAACACTCGTTTAGCGCACGAGTGGTTGTGACCTCTCCTGTTGGTGGGTTCTTACATAGAATACATATACCTGTGATACATAGGCCTGTGATACATAGGCCTGCCACTTACACCCATAACTGGAGAACGAACTACTCAACACTCGTTTAGTGCACGAGTGGTTGTGACCTCTCCTGTTGGTGGGTTCTTACATAGAATACATAGACCTGTGATACATAGGTCTGTGATACATAGGCCTGCCACTTGCACCCATAACTGGAGAACGAACTACTCAACACTCGTTTAGTGCACGAGTGGTTGTGACCTCTCCTGTTGGTGGGTTTTTACATAGAATACATAGACCTTTGATACATGGGCCTGTGATACATAGGCCTGCCACTTGCACCCATAACTGGAGAACGAACTACTCAACACTCGTTTAGCGCACGAGTGGTTGTGACCTCTCCTGTTGGTGGGTTCTTACATAGAATACATAGACCTGTGATACATGGGTCTGTGATAAATAGGCCTGTGATATGTTGGGCTTGTCTATCTTTAGTTTATAAATCAATCGACGGTCCCTGCGATTCGTTTTACCTGATCATACGTGAACATAACTGTTTATATAATTTACTGTACGGTATTTTAAGAGTTAAAATTATCTGCGATTTGAATATAAATAGGGCTTTAGGAATAATTAGGGCTACAACCACTAATTTTCTGAGTTGTGCACGCGCAAATTGACGATGGAAATACTGCAAAGGCAAAAGATCCTTTATTTTAGGTCATCATATATTATTTAGTATAAGGGAAATTTGACAGGTAGGTATGGGAGACCTTAGGAAATATCCCTTTTTACTACCTCGAATGGCGAGGGAGGTAATGTGAATGGTTTAATAAGGAATAAAGAGCCTGGCATAACGAGTAGACTGAGGTAGGGGAAGTAGGGGAGGTTGCTAAGCGACCACAACAAAACATTCCGTCCCCTCCCCTAGAAATCGCACAGGGAAAACTAATTTAGGGCCCACATATAAGATTTCCCGGGGTGAAAATATCATGCACTCAAGTTGGAGTGGTCAGATGGGAGGAGGGAGGGGTAACTGCTCGAAATTGGTTTCTTAAAGTCCCATATTTACCGCGGCGACTTTGATTTAAATTGGCCTCCCGGGGCCCCTGCCCTCTGCGGCTTGTATTTATACGGGGTTAAAATATTTCAATCAGGCCACTTGTTCGACGACTCCCCCTGACCCCAACCCCCGAAGGCACCTATTGACGTATTAATGTTACCACTTAAACTGATCACTTGTGGCAGTCCATAGTTTGTATTGTAATAACAGTTCCTTCGGTCAAACAGTGAAGCCAATAGTTAATTTTCTCATATGCTTATATAGGTGTTATCGTTATCTAACACCTAAATAACGTTGTTACTAAACAATATGCCTGAAACATATTTTAAACATCGTCTAGAACATTCCTTGACTGGCAGTTATTATCTAGATAGTAAAAAAATACATTTGAATTAAAAAGAGTTGAGAGGATTTTTTGTAGAGGGTATGTAGTGATAATCATGGGTCTCTTAAGACGTGGGGCGGGGGGTTGCTTGGGTGATACAGTATATATCTGGCTCCACTGTTGTACCTTTGTTGGTGATTTTAACGATTTAAATTTTGACAAATCCACGAATAAATGCTTAATGTTAATTGATTTTTGGGTTTTCCAATTTGCCGGTGTTTTCATTAATTTTTGAAATTTAATAATTTTAAGTCTTTCTATAGACATTATTTAAAACGAAGAATTAAAATGTGCTAACCAATCAAGATTCTCCATTACAAATCAAACAAAAAGGCATTCCAAACATAAATGTATCAAACAAATGCGTAAAATATCGAGTTAACCATCCAAGATGATCAACCACTCCAGCTCTCCTATTCCTCACGAATCAAAATTACACTCTTTCGTATTTCCTAGTCCAAATCACAATATGTCTCCGAATGACCGCAATGGGGCGGTATTAAGAGATCCGCATCGACCAAAGTGACGTCTTCAAACACAATGGACGTCGAAGGGCATGTTTACAAATTGGGTGCCCGGGCAATGCCTGAGTGACGTTATCGCGGTCCATTCTCCTGTCTCCACTTTACGTACATTTGTCAGTTACTCTGTGCAGTGAATCTTATCTCCTGTTTACGTTTTAGTCGAGTTGTTTAATCCTATTGAGCCAATCATTCCGCCAGGTTCAGTTAAAGAAGCGACTCTTACTGTTCTTGAAAAATAAACATTCATAAACATAGATATGTACCATTCAAGTTTCAGAGCAATAAATAAAAAATTTAAACACTACATTTCCTATAGAAAAATAATGATTTAATTTCCTTCTTACAATATAAGGGTGATTATCCAGCATAGATTTATTTCATTATGAGTAATTCATTTGGCGTATCACTCCATTAGTAAGTGTATTTTATAAACATAACTAAAATATAACTATTCCACTTAAAAAGAAAAAAATTATGAATGTACAATGAGATTTTTACTAACGATGTACCAGATTTTGGTTTGTATCTAATACGATTCATAATTTATACCACAAAATATAGTATCAATACACAAATTACACACAAATACAATACAATCAATAAAATTATTTCAGAGGAACAGCAAAACAATTTTCAAGAGAAAACGCAATGAACTAAATTCTTCAATTAAATTCCGCAGAATATAAAATAAATTTAAAATTAAAAAATGATGAAATGTTAAAGGCATTATTTTTGAGAAACCATTCTTATTATGGATTAGAAGAGTCCTACTAAAAGTAATGTTACGATTAACAATTATTCTATATATTAGCTGTATTAGGCTTAAAATATTAATTATTTTTACATAAAATATATGATTTTGACATTATACAAGCATTTATTCGCTTAAATAAAGTACAAATACAAGTTTTCTCGATAGTGTTTCAATAATCTGATTGATTTTCTCGATGATACAAATACAACCACGAAATAACACGTCAAATGAAAGTAAATCACGTACTCAAGCCAATCTGCCCCGTAAGGGAAATTGTAGCAACGTACAGAAGGATCCCGTAGATGTTTGGTGATGGTTGATACAGTATATGAATGAAAAAATGTGATAAATGTAGACTACTAATATCATAATTTTGTTCAATTGTCATCAGATATTATTTGAAAATAATCATAATGTATATAATTCAAAACTATGTCCTCACTCATGACGGAAGCTTGGGAACCACTTTATAACATTTGGAGGGAAGTTAGCTTTTTTATTATAGAGACCCTCTAAGAATTAATTTTTCGAAAGTTCATTTCTAAAGGGTAGAAACAGCCCCTCAATGTGTCCTTTTTTACAGAAGAGTTACACTGGCATTAATTAGATTTAATCATTCATTCAAAATGGCTGATGAAAAAAAAAAACATGAACAAGACACAAATATTTTCGTTTTCATTGTAAAATGTTTAAGGATATTTCTATTTACTCTGATATGATTGCTCTACTTTGCATCCCCATAAAGTATTTACAGACTTCTATAGACTATGAAACTTTGTTACCTAGGTAAACGGCAGCAGGCTAAGCTTTTATATTGATATGACGGTTTGGGGAGGATCATGGAGGGAATAGTATAATCAAGCGTAGAACACCACCCCGTAGCAAGTAAGAGGTAGAGAGATAGATAAGCAAGAAGTGTCAGTTAGTATACTTATAACTTTAAAAAAATGATAATACATTTTAATTAAAAATATACAATTGAAAAAACTTATCAATAGAAAATTACTTAACTCCAATCCATTCAGTAATTTTAACAATTTTCTCTCCAACGCGATAACATATTAATTTAATATACAGTTTTTAGTTCTAAGCGGTTCTTATAGAAATATAAAGCTCATTTTTGTATTTAAATAATAAATTACACCTGTAATTATTATCTCATTGCATCAGTCAGTGAGTTACAGCCTTCCATTATGTATTCAATGTTACCTACTTTCCCAACAAGGCATGATGTGACAATTGTTGTACTAGGTACATGAATGAGTCATCCTTAGGTGAGTAACTCATCAAGAATTACATTGAGGCAACTGTAGAGTTGTCCTTGCTGATGTTGCCGTCCACCTTCTGGAGCTGCGACGTGTTAGCGAGGCTTCCCACGGTAGTTACCCAAGTGATCCCACCTTAAGGCGGATATTCTCTGGAATCAGCAGTCATATGTCATCCTCTAGATGATTAATTCCTCAAGCATTTTACATTGAGGCAGCTGTGGAGACGTCCTTGCTGTGCCGCCGTCCGCCTTCTGGAGCTGCGACGTGTTAAGGAGGCTTCCCACGGTAGTTACCCAAGTGATCCCACTTTAAGGCGAATATTCTCTGGAATCAGCAGTCATATGTCATCCTCTAGATGATTAATTCCTCAAGCATTACATTGAGGCAGCTGTGGAGACGTCCTTGCTGTGCCGCCGTCCGCCTTCTGAAGCTGCGACGTGTTAAGGAGGCTTCCCACGGTAGTTACCCAAGTGATCCCACTTTAAGGCGAATATTCTCTGGAATCAGCAGTCATATGTCATCCTCTAGATGATTAATTCCTCAAGCATTTTACATTGAGGCAGCTGTGGAGACGTCCTTGCTGTGCCGCCGTCCGCCTTCTGGAGCTGCGACGTGTTAAGGAGGCTTCCCACGGTAGTTACCCAAGTGATCCCACTTTAAGGCGAATATTCTCTGGAATCAGCAGTCATATGTCATCCTCTAGATGATTAATTCCTCAAGCATTACATTGAGGCAGCTGTGGAGACGTCCTTGCTGTGCCGCCATCCGCCTTCTGGAGCTGCGACATGTTAGGAAGGCTTCCCACGGTAGTTACCCAAGTGATCCCACCTTAAGGCGGATATTATCTGGAATCAACAGTCTTATGTTATCCTCTAGATGAGTAATTCCCCAAGTATTACATTGAGGCAGCTGTGGAGACGTCCTTGCTGTGCCGCTGTCCGCCTTCTGGAGCTGCGACGTGTTAGGGAGGCTTCCCACGGTAGTTACCCAAGTGATCCCACCTTAAGGCGGATATTCTCTGGAATCAACAGTCATATGTCATCCTCTAGATGAGTAATTCCTCAATCATTACATTGTGACAGCTGTGGAGACGTCCTTGCTGTGCCGCCGTCCGCCTTCTGGAGCTGCAACGTGTTAGGGAGGCTTCACACGGTAGTTACCCAAGTGATCCCACCTTAAGGCGGATATTCTATGGAATCAAGAGTCTTATGTTATCCTCTAGATGAGTAATTCCTCAAGCATTTCATTGTGACAACTGTAGAGACGTCCTTGCTATGCTGCCGTCCGCCTTCTGAAGCTGCGATGTCCCGCCTTGAGGCGGATCTTGTCTAACCTTGTAGGTAAGGTTAAGTCTTACACAGAGAGCCAGTAGGTAATAACTATATATATTGCTCACTTTTTTGGAATACATTTTTTCTTCTTTAGTTTAGGTTTAGTTAGCATAATGCATGTATAAGCTTGCAGGGCGTATCATTTTATTCACTTACTTTATTAAGTTTCAGTCCTGCAGTTTATATTCAGCACTATTCTTCATATCATAAAATAAGTTACGAACTTATGAAAGATGTTTTCCTCAGTAGAGTGTGTTGAATAAATCCAAATGTTGTTTATTATTTTTTTAATTTAATATATTGTTTTTACAAATAAAAATATGGTATATTCTTTTTCTTTATGCACATCCCAAGACGTCCTATAAAATAGAATGATGGATGGGGGCCCCCGGGGTTAGTTAGTCAACTCAAGCAGAATGTACAGCATCCACGTCATGAAATTTGTCAACCGAGCTAAGGAAATTTGTTGTATTTTTTCATTCTTTTACCACAATTTGGCTCAAATTAAATGACATTCTTTGGTACAAAGATTAGACAGTTCGAAATGCGCAGCCAAATCATTTCTACAGTCCTAATTGCTTTGGTTTAACAATGCTTATATGGATCTTGACAAATTAAACCATCATGTAACATATCTCAATATCTAACATTTTTATATTTTTTAGTTGAATAATAATTAGCTTAGTTGTTTGAAAGTTACTTGTTGGCGTTTTATTGTTCAAGATGATAGTTATTTTATAGAATGTTCAAAAGCACAAAGCGTTTAAAACAAAAAATAGTTCGTTATTGTCGTTCGAGGTGGGTTCCGACGTGTGGGTTTGTTGTTGAATAATTTGAATAGTTTTATTACTTAGTAATATTTTGTCAGTAATGTTGATTGATAACGTTTTGGTATTTTGTTATTTGTATTGTATAGTTTGTAAGAGACATGGCTCTCTGATAGAGCCAATCTTAATTCATGGAAAAGTAGTTGTTTAAGGCTTTCCTTCACGGATGGAGTTTAATTATCTATCTTTTAATAGAGAATTTTTAAAATTTTAATTTATAATAAGAAAGTAAGTAACACCTGAAGATGCCAGAGTTTTTTTTATATCTATCGAAATATTGTTTTTTTTTTTAAAGCATAAGAAATTTCCAACTAATTAACAATATTTTTTATTTTCTTATTACGTTAATTTTATTTGCAAACATGTTTTAAAAGACTAGCATGACGGACTTTGACATTCTTGAGAAGTCATTTAAATACCTTTAATGTCACTCACATTTTTAAATATTCCAATTTATTTACTAATACAACATAAACATAATACAACATAAACAATGAATAATTATTATTCATTTGATTAAACTACTGTTTAGCATCTGAAAATACCATCTCTCGGCATTTATTTTGATTTTTTATAAAAGTGACATCGTCTTTAAAAAGTAGTTTATAGTTTCCTTCTGTAAGGAACATATTTTTAAGTAGTATTTAAACAAGATTGTATAGTTTAAAACACTAACAGCGTAATTAAGTCGCTAAGATTTTACGATGTAAAGGGTTTGATTGAAAATCATTATTGGTATTTTTATGGGAATATTACTCACTGGGTCTTTATTGTAAAAAATAAAGAAAACTATTGCTAAAGGTGTAGACAAAACGTTCCTTCAAGGCTCGTCCTCATCCCTATTGTGAAGTTGATTTTCTTGAGCCTCAGGCAGGTGATATTCCAATTTCGGTATCAATTTTTAAACCATCAAAGGGAATAGTTTTGTAGGAAAACGAAAACAGCGGAAGATAATTCCACTCCGTGCAAAACAGCAAGTCATAAACCAAATTTTAATTTAAACACCATATAATTTGTGGTGGAAAGGATGGGGGATGGACCCACCCCGCAATCAGGGGTTCCCAGGCCGTGATGACGGCGTAAATCTCTCGGACAGGTACGAATTTGGGCGAGAGGTGGCCTTGAATAGCAATGGCGCCAACCCAGCTGGGCCGGCACCGTATCAGGTGCTTTTGCTTTTTTTGTTTTTTTAAGTAGGTGATCTAATGATGTTATTTGAAGTTTTTCTAAATTGCAAAGATAAACGTAATTAGTTTGCCACTGCTACACTCTCCCAGAGTGACATATTCGTTAATACTCTGACCTTGGTCAGTTCTGACACTAATTAGTTTGCCACTGCTACACTCTCCCAGAGTGACATATTCGTTAATACTCTGACCTTGGTCAGTTCTGACACTAATTAGTTTGCCACTGCTACACTCTCCCAGAGTGACATATTCGTTAATACTCTGACCTTGGACAGTTCTGACACTAATTAGTTTGCCACTGCTACACTCTCCCAGAGTGACATATTCGTTAATACTCTGACCTTGGACAGTTCTGACACTAATTAGTTTGCCACTACTACACTCTCCCAGAGGGACATATTCGTTAATACTCTGACCTTGGACAGTTCTGACACTAATCTTTTTAGTCAGTTTTTTTATGTGAAAATTTGTGAATCTTATTATTTTATTAACATGTTCCCCTATTTCTAATTGTGATAGCTCAACCGATTGATCCGGGCTGTTTATATAAGTAGACGTCACTGTCCGATTGACTTCATTGTAGGAGATTTGAATCTAGAGTAGTATGCCTTGTTCAATTGACTTAAGTGTATGCGATTTGGTTATAGTATAGTCTACATTGTTGTTCGATTGACTTGAATGCAGGATATTTGGATGTAGTGCCTCTCATTGTGCGATGACTTGAGAGCAGGATATTTGGATAGTGCCCCTCATTGTGCGATGACTTGAGAGCAGGATTTTTGGACATAGTGCCTCTCATTGTGCGATGACTTGAGTGCAGGATTTTTGGACATAGTGCCCCTCATTGTGCGATGACTTGTGTGCGGGGGATTTGGATATAGTGCCCCTCATTGTGCGATGACTTGAGTGCAGGATATTTGGATATAGTGCCCTTCAATGTGCGATGACTTGAGAGCAGGATATTTGGATATAGTGCCTCTCATTGTGCGATGACTTGATAGCAGGATATTTGGATATAGTGCTCCTCATCGTGCAACGACTTGAGTGCAGCATATTTGGATATAGTGCCCCTCATTGTGCGATGACTTGAGAGTAGGATATTTGGATATAGTGGCCCTTCATTGTGCGATGACCTGAGAGTAGGATATTTGGATATAGTGCCCCTCATTGTGCGATGACTAGGGAGCAGGATATTTGGATATAGTGCCCCTTCATTGTGCGACGACTTGAGAGCAGGATATTTGGATATAGTGCCCCTTCATTGTGCGATGACTTGAGAGTAGGATATTTGGATGCAGTGCCCTTCATTGTGCGATGACCTGAGAGTAGGATATTTGGATATAGTGCCCCTCATTGTGCGATGACTTGATAGCAGGATATTTGGATATAGTGCCCCTCATTGTGCGATGACTAGGGAGCAAGATATTTGGATATAGTGCCCCTTCATTGTGCGATGACTTGAGAGCAGGATATTTGGATATAGTGCCCCTTCATTGTGCGATGACTTGAGAGCAGGATATTTGGATATAGTACCCCTCATTGTGCGATGACTAGAGAGCAGGATATTTGGATATAGTGCCCCTTCATTGTGCGATGACTTGAGAGCAGGTTATTTGGATGTAGTGCCCCTCATTGTGCGATGACTTGAGTGCAGGAGAATTGGATCAAGTGTACGTTACCGTCTTGTTCAATTGTCTTGAGTGCTCAAGATCTAGGTCTATAGTATCTTGTTGTTCAATCACATTCTAGATTTTATTGGCCCAGTGTACCTCGTTTTCATTGGTTGCAGTACTAGCCTAATCTTCATAGTTGTCCAGTTTAAATCCTGTTTAGACATCCGACATTTAGTTATTCGATTAAATTAGAAACTCTGGCCCCACTCTACCTCGATGTCAGATTTGGTGGTTTTAAAGTACGACATTACATAATTGTTTAAACTCTTTTTTTGTTAAAGTATTGCCATTAGCTAAACTGTGAAATGTATTCTTCCCAGCTACGAGTTATTTTATGTAATGGTAGATATGATAATGGTATGATTTATAAATGTTTATTGGAAGAATTTGAGTATTATTTCTACCTTTACGATATATCTAATAAGTGAATTCTCTTCAATATGATAGGAGTTATTTGTTATTGATAATTTATGTTATTCATTATTACTGCAGATCATTTAACAGCATGCTCCTGCCTATGTTACGTTATATAGAATGTAACGAGAGGAAGAACATCGTCAATGAAGCAAATTAATCAGGCCTACTAGTTTAGTAATGTAGTAGTGTTTTATTTAGTCAACTGTATAATGGTTAGTAGTCAATAGGCTTCAGTTGAAAATAACATATGGTAAATCTGACTCTTTTTTTATACTCAGTGTTGATTTGACAAATAGAATGAAAGATCGCGGTTTATGATATTTATTTATTTTTAATATGAAATCAAGACTATGAGTAAACCATTAAAAAAGAATAACATCGTATTACCTTTTTAAATAATAATTGGCAACTTTAGTTAGCACATTTAAGTTGTTCGTTTATACCAGCTGTCAACTGTAATCCAAATATCCAAATTGAAAATATTAAAATGTAGTAATTGACATGACAGGAGTAACTTTTATAATTAATTAATTGACCAGTTGATGTTGTTTACAATATGTACCGAGATATACTGAACCAATATTATTAGTACAATAATTCGTCTCTGTGGAAACGTTTTGTTAAATGGGTAATATTAATTTTTCGTAGAAAGACCTCTCGAAATGTGTCTAAAACTACAAGTATTTTTTGGTAATTTCAAAGTTAATTGACACGGTTAAAACAGCTCGCCTTTTTAATAAAACTAGTCAATAATAGTCAATTATTGATCAACTTGACAAAAAATACAGGCATATCATCGTCATCGAATATACTTCATTTATGGCACTGACACTTTTTTATGATTAGTATCTTAATCACCTAATTACGTGTTGGTAGAAATGCAATACAAGTGATCGTCACACATTTATTACAATACAAGTGATCGTCACTCAACATAAACGTATCACAATACAAGTGAACGTCACACAACACAAACCTATCACAATACAAGTGATCGTCACACAACACACATTTATTACAATACAAGTGATCGTCACACAACACAAACCTATCACAATACAAGTGATCGTCACACAACACAAACCTATCACAATACAAGTGATCGTCACACAACACACATTTATTACAATACAAGTGATCGTCACACAACACAAACCTATCACGATAAAAGTGATCGTCACACAACACAAACGTATCACAAGTGATCGTCACACAACACACATTTATTACAATACAAGTGATCGTCACACATTTATTACAATACAAGTGATCGTCACACAACACACATTTATTACAATACAAGTGATCATCACACAACACAAACCTATCACAATACAAGTGATCGTCACACATTTATTACAATACAAGTGATCGTCACACAACACAAATGTATCACAATACAAGTGAACGTCACACAACACAAACGTATCACAATACAAGTGAACGTCACACAACACACATTTATTACAATAATTCCTAAGTAACTAACATCATAGTTAGTTACTTAGTTAGCATAGAAGCTTCCTTTGGTCTGAGGAAGGTAAATGTACAGGTTTATCGAAATTGATCACTATAATATTTGTATATTTTATACATGCATTGCTATAAATTTGTATTGTCTGACGTCCACTTATATTATATTTTTAGTTTTTTAATTAGCATAATACGTGTTGGTACATATACAGTACAAGTAAACGTCACACAACACAAATTTATTACAATATAAGCACAAAATGCACAAATATACTACAATACAAGCACAAAATGCACAAATATTATGGTGATCGATTTCGGTGAACCACGCTCACCTTCCTCAGACCAGAGGGATTCACAAAAGAATCATCATCAAAAGAATCATCATAAGATTCTTTTGTGAATCCCTCTGGTCTGAGGAAGGTGAGCGTGGTTCACCGAAATCGATCACCATAATATTTGTGCATTTTGTGCTTGTATTGTAGTATATTTGTGCATTTTGTGCTTATATTGTAATAAATTTGTGTTGTGTGACGTTTACTTGTACTGTATTATATTTTTATAATATAACACAAAAAAGGTATATTTCTCTTGACAGCATATCAGAATTGTTTACCAAGCCTGTATCGCCTTAACAAACATTTCTAACGTTCGAAGTCCATTGTTAGAAAAAGTTATTTCACTCCGTTAGTAAAAGTTCACTAACAAACCTATAAACTGGTGGGGGACGTTTCAGCATTAAAAATATTATTAGAAGGACCTTTCTTTGTAAAACAGTCACAATATTATATATTACATTTATGTTAGTACTAAATCTGACATAAAAAAGGTCTTAGAAGTTCTGTGCTGCGTAAGTCTGGGATGTAGACATTTGAAGTGAATGAAGAAGAAGTTCCTTGCCAATAAAGGGCAATAGATGAGCTTCAATCACCTTCAACAGAACTTTGTTTTACTGTCATTTTACGACCGGTGGCGTGGGGTGGCTGCTAAGGGTGGAAGCAATGCTCCTGCGATCTAACGGCGACTTGGTGAACCTAGTTAAACTTTTGGTAAATACAGAACAATTATTATATTCTTAGCAATCATTTTGTTAAAAAAATAAATACAATTTACATTCTAATCTTAGAGGGACTTTTCTTCCAATTAAGAGTAGGTTATAAAAGTAGGCGCCCCCACTATTATGCCCCCCTCGTTTTAAAGATTTTATACACTATAACAGATTATACAGCAGTCATTTCTTATATATTGCATCAATTTAAGGTAAATATACAATCTAGTAAAGAGTTTGGACGTGGTTTCCACTTTGTACTAAAGGCCGGCGCGAGTGGTATGTAATGCAGAGCTTATGTTGGGATAGGATGAAATAGATATTGTAGACTTATTCCGTGCGTCCACTTCTATGTCACTTCTATTTCATTTCACGACTTGTCGCTCCATGAAGAAATTCGAGTACTTTAAAAAAAAGACCCGAGTGATTTTATTTAAAAAATAAAAACACTATATAATTTTTTTTACCATAATTTTCTACTCATAATATAGCTGCATAGTTTTTAGTGAACTTCATTTCCTGAGGAGAGCGACAATACGTATCTATATTATAGCAAATTTATTCATTTCTAATAATTTATGAGTATTTCTTGAAGACTAATAAAATATTGTTTTTATTTTTTAATTTCTTTTCCTACTAAACTACTTGTTACAAAAATATGGAAATGTACTTTTATTTCCATACCCTTATACGAAATTAAGACTGTAAATCTCTTCTATTTAAAAAAAATTATAATTTACGAATGAAAGGTCAACAATGAAAGTTTAAAAGAAACAAGGTACGTACAAAGACAAGTCAGTAAATATTTTTTTAATTTTTTACATTGTGTACTTAAGAGTCTACAGACGCTGTCGACCATGCCGAATTTAATCCCGTAAGAACAATGTTATTTTCGAACCGGACATACGATCACGCGTATCCAAACTAAATAGTTATTTTTAAATCAAATTGCATTTGATCAAAAACAAAATTGCGCATTGGAATTTCTTTACGAATTCCTAATTAGTTTTATAGAACAAATATTTAGTTTGAAGTTTTTATTTTCACCTATTTTTCGAAACTAGGCATATTTATTCAAAATATTAATTCAGACCAAAATGACACCTTATACACAACTTTCGATCAATAAATAATGAAAAAATATGGATTCGCAAATAACACTGTTCTTATGGGATTAAAACCACCATGGCCGACAGCCTTAATCACCATTCCCTTCGTATGAATTGTATAATGAAACGTTCACTAGCCTATTTTTCTACTTCAGATATGTAGACTTAGCTAACCTTCCTAAATCAAACTATGTAAATTTATCATTTTACATTTTAAAATATTACTGTTTCAAGTAAACGATTTAAACGAATCAACATCACTAATGACGAAATTAGGTTAAACTCCTAATGAAAGGCTCCTGTCTCAATTCCTCTCTGTCCACATCCTTGATTTGTTTTGGTACAAGATAGTCAGTAACGTGGCTTAAGGATGATGTTTTCAGAACAATAAAACTATTGTAATTGTTGTAGTTAAATAGTTGTAACACGTGTCATTTAGTTGTAACACGTGTCATTGAGTTGTAACACGTGTCATTTAGTTGTAACACGTGTCATTTAGTTGTAACACGTGTCATTTAGTTGTAACACGTGTCATTGAGTTGTGACACGTGTCATTTAGTTGTAACACGTGTCATTTAGTTGAAGTATTTTAGATTAAGTGAGTTGATGGAGATTAGACGTGACGTTTACGGAGAGGTGAAGCAATGAGGTAAACTTTATAAGAAATACTTTGTTTTATGCCTTTAAGACTCTGGACAATCCCTTATGGACAATTAAATTTCCTAATTGAAACAAATTTTAAGCCGAATAATCTTAACTGAAAATAGACTCTTTTACGACATAAATTTTAATGCTTTATGCTATAAAATCAATACAAAATTTGAATAAAATTGTATATTTATTGTTATTTCAAGGCATTAGGATTAAGATATACTTCAAGAACAGAATTATACTCGTATGTATAAATACTCGTATATATAAATACTAGTATGTATAAATAATCGTATGTATAAATACTCAAATGTATAAATACTCGAATGTATAAATACTTGTATGTTTAATACTCGAATGTATAAATACTAGTATGTATAAATAATCGTTTGTATAAATACTCAAATGTATAAATACTCAAATGTATAAATACTCGAATGTATAAATACTTGTATGTTTAATACTGGAATGTATAAATACTTGTACGTATAAATACTCGAATGTATAAATACTTGTATGTTTAATACTCGAATGTATAAATACTTGTATGTTTAATACTCGAATGTATAAATACTAGTATGTATAAATAATCGTATGTATAAATACTCAAATGTATAAATACTCGAATGTATAAATACTTGTATGTTTAATACTCGAATGTATAAATACTTGTACGTATAAATACTCGAATGTATAAATAATTGTATGTATAAAGTATGTATGTATAAAATATTTCTGTATTGCATTACAATAAATTAATTTGTCATAATTCACCTATTCATGTCTAGTCTAGCAAAGAAGTTTAGACCATAGGTATGTAGATATTTGTTCTATGACATAATAACAGTTAAGATTGTATTACTAATGTTGTATACAACATAGTTTTCTTCCAATACAATAAATGTGTCGAGGGACCAAAGTTAACAAAGTCAAGTAAATGCCAGCAGATAACCTTACGAGGTATAACGTCTCATATAAAAATATAATTCATAAAATAAATCGAAATCTTGAAATGATATATATATATAACTTCTTACGCAGCCCAATTTAATTACAAAATGTTGGGATGTTTTGTTTCTTTATAGGGAAACACCTCAAACCTTTGCAACCTACTTGATACTGGCCAAATGGACAAAAACATTAATTGAAAACTATTTTTTCTAATATTTTAATTATACATTTGAATGAAGTTAACTATATTCTCTCTTTAAACTAACAAACAAACAATTATTTTAACATAATGAATATGGTGAAAAGACCTACTGAATCTGAATTTGTTTTAAGATACAGTAATAATAAGTAAGTTGGTTCGTTTGTTTTAACACATTTGTTCCGTACGTAAGTGTTTAAGATATCGACCTCTCGATTATGAGATCAATTAATCCAGTAACCTATAAATAATCTATATTTATAAAAGAGGATGTTTGTATATTTATATATGTTTGAATGCGCTGCCAAACCATCCAACAGATCGCCATGAAACTTTAGGGTGTTGTCCTGTATACTCCCGAGATAGATGGTTTCTGTAAAGTTTGATGCAGATACGTCCACAGGGTCCCGCCCCACGGGCTCCTAAAGATCCCAGTTATTCAAATGGAGAATCTGAATTGTTTACAAAAAACATATGACTGTGTGGTTTAATGTAGTTTCACATGCCATAAGCAGATTGAAGTTCTCACAACAACAGTACTGTATATGTTTTGATTTATTGTAGTTCTACATTTCACCTTGAGAGTGTAGCACACACTACTTTTACTTGATCAGGTGATCTGTATTTGGTGTTAACCTTTTTTCCTCGGTAATTAAAACATGTGGTGAAACGTGAAAATAAAAAATAAATAATTATTTGTTTTGCAGTTTACTTTTTATAACATGCCTCCTAAAAAATCTAATATTGGTAGAAGAAGCAAAAATGCTCGAATTCTTTCAGCTATTAGGTTCTAAATCAAACTCAATATTATGACCGGCGAAGCGGGCGGGTACAGCTAGTATAGAATATAATAGAACTTTTCACTACACTACTATGAGTTTAGCTGTTTTCGTTATGTGTTTACAACCTGCGAAACATCATATTTTCAACAGCTGTCAATTGTTTACTACCGAAAGTAATATTGTTTACAACCGAAAATTTTCCACAGTCAACAACACCTGTTTTTATTCCGTAGTGTAGTGAAAAGTATCGTTCAAAACTCGAGTGAAAGTGTTTTGTATGTTCTCGACCATTTGAAGTGCTCGACAAGTCTCGCACTTCAAACATATGGTCTCGAACATGCAAAACCCCACTTTCCACTCTTGTTATGAAATATACTATTTTGATGTTGGGTGATTTACGTTTAATTTTTTCCACTCTTAATGTTTTATAGTTAGTTACGTCCATTCAGTTCATATCATGTACTATATAATACTGTTTAGTTATTACTATACACTTTTAATTATAATTGTGGAAATGAAACAATCTTTTCTATTATAGAGCCCAAAGACTTATATGACATGGTTCTATATCATATCCAAAACATTGTATATGATATAGAACGAAGTCACAGTACAGTGGAAATCATATTTCCCAAGAGGAGGACTCATCTTGTCGGTTCCAGCTAAGTCAAGTGTGTTAGTAGGCCTACATAAATAGAGTAGTTGTGGATCTCTCTGGTCTGAGGAAGGTAAACATTGTTTGCCGAAACCGATCACCATAGTATTTGTGCATTTTGTACTTATATTGTAAAATATACCTATTTGTGCACTTTTGTGCATATAATGTATACATTATGTTGTGAGACGCTCACGTGTACTGAGTATAATCCTGTAAAACAACTTTTTTATGCATGTTATGTTATTGACAATTTATCATTTTTGTGATTAATTTTTGGTTAAATATGATCATTCTTACCATAGTATATTTAATATATTCCATATTTTGTTTAGTTTGTACTTTAATTGTTCGGTGATTCCTGAAGCCCAAGTTTATTGTAGACATATTTATAAAAATGCTACCTTTGACTATAGCAGATGAAAGAACAAATGGAACTGAAACATTTCAAAAGTGGTCCTGGAACGATCATAAATCCATTAAAAGAGGCTCCGGCCCAACAACGCATGACGAATGTAACGCGCAGCCAAATTGAGAGATCGTCTCCCGTACGCAGCCGTATTGTTCCCGGGCGCGCCACAAAGACTGCAATCACAGTGGGAGATTCAAATGGAACAGACGCTGAGATATCTTCATTACAATAAGGCCGACTTCACGCACGGCGACTGGTTACATGCTAATTTCCCCTTTGTATCAGGACCCCCCCTCCTGGACGGACAGTAATGAAGAATTTGACGTGGGAGGTGCAGGGCAGGGAATTTGTTGGAGTTTATGGTTACACCATTATTTTTAATTAATATATTAGAAATGTGTTCTTGAAAGTAATAGCCATAATGTGAAAACTTCAAGATGTAAGCGACAACACAGAGAAAAAAGAAACAATTCGCTCCCTTAAGACCGTCGTGAACGCCTTAGAGGCATATAGCAATATATTACACCGACATATTGTGCATATAGCAATATATTACACCGACATATTGTGCATTTTTATTAATCTATAGTAATAATTCATATATGTATTCTTGAGGATTTGGAAGCGAATAAGATGAAATGCTGACTATCGTACTGGACCTGCCATCTGCACGGCGAACTAGAGAACTGACACCAGAGGTTTTAACTATACACCCGTTTAACGCACAAAAAATAAAAATTTAACAATTTCATAATATTATATTGTTATAGTTGATAAGAAAAGTCATATAACTAAAAAATGTCATAGATAATGAATTTTATTCATTGAAAAAAAACTTACATCTTTAAAATTAATTTCAGTTTAAATTGTATCTCCAGGACTCTTACCTATTTAACATTATATATATTTAGTTTTATTGGGAGTTTATATATTTTGAAAAGATATATTGAAGCAGCGCCATTTAAGTGGTTTTGTCACTTCATAACATTGGTTTTGTTTATCCAAGAATGCATACATTATTGGATTTATTTGTTTTATTGTGAACACTCAAGATTTTTTTATTGATTTTATGATACTAAATGTTGCCATACTACTTGTAAACGTTGCAAGTTAATTTTGAATAATTTCTAGGCAAAATATTTATATTATTTTGGAAATTAATTAATTAATTTACTATATCAACCACAACGGAAACCCCCTCTAATAAAAGTGAATTAAACATTTAAAATATGCCAATTTGAAAAGCAATTTTAAATTTATCAAAAGACAAACAGGATCGATAGTCAAACACTATTGATAGATAGATAGAAAGAATGTTTTCATTTGTAAGTTATTTACAAAAAGGTGAAGGTATCTTAAATTTCACCCCAGACTTAACACTATGTACTTATAGGTAATTGCACTAAACAAATAACTTCGTATACGCTTCAAAAAAGAGCCATCAGAACAGTTTTTAGGAAACTTTGGGGGTTCTCTCGTAAGTGACTTTTTAAATCATAATATTCTTTAATCTATTTACACCTTTAGATCTTCACTTTTTTATCAAAATTCTGGTCATTTAGGTACTGTCCTCTATGACCAATCTTAACATTACGTTATCTCTCCTAACATACCTTTAAACCCTTGCCTACCTCACTAATCCTAATTTAACCTCCATGCAGTAAGCTTGTTTACAACATTTACATATATTGAATTGAGAATATTTCAAGATAGTAGTTCTGTTCTAAAAAATACCCCACTCATCATATTACAGTAGATTAAATTTAAAATATGCCTATGATCAGAAAAAATTAAAATAGAGAATGTACTGAAAAGTGGATAAAGACTGCAAAAGTAGTCGCAATATGGTTTTTATATCACAAGAGTAATGTTAAATGAAGTCCGGGGCTGTGACTTAACGATTCGTCGTGAGATTATACTTTTTTGTCGCAAAAAAATGTAAAATTTACAAGTGCATTAATTTTTTTTTAATGTTAATTGTTAATTTTCTATTTTCATTGAAATCAGAAACTAACAATCTAAAAATCTCTTCTCTCGTTTGTTGTTCTTTTTAAAAAGAAAAAGTTGATCACATAAGGCTTTCACAGCTTAAATGACAACGTATTGCTTGTATGTAGAGGTTATATTTCTTAAAATCTAGAGTCCAGTTTGTATTAAAAAGAAGGCGATGCAGATTCAAGCATCAGCAGTCATTATTTGAGTGCGTGGCGCCATAAAACATGCTAGATCGCGAAGTATCGCCATTCTAAGCAACCGAGATTAATGAGGCATTAAGCATGTACCTCACGAGAGACATGTTGTGAAGTCCGTTGCCAGATAAGCGGAGCGATACGGCACTAAATTATGAATTGTGCGATTACCTCCAGTGATATGCAGGTGGCGGTGACAGTGGTTTCTGTGCCGCTCCAGATCTGGCGGTGCTGGAGTTGCTCCAGCAAAAACCCATCCGGCGACTCGGTTCTTTGAACGCATCCATATTGAATGTGTAATTGTTGTAATTGGTTACCATTTACATTGCTTCCG